>CM037853.1:20554935-21154935 GCA_021234595.1 Delia radicum | reverse complement strand
ATAAATATTTAAGAGGTTTTCCATAAAACACAATCAAAAACACAATTCAGTCTGTGTTTTATCAAAAACCAAACAAAAACTTTAATAAACATATTTTGTTGAGTCCTGTAGCTGCGAAATTAAATATTAATTTATTCAAGTTTTGCTTTATACGGCTATAGAATTAATTCAGCAACTACAAAATATGAAAATCTATAATAGCAAGAATTTCCTGAAAAGCTAGCAATAATACAGCAAAATCGATGGAATTTTCCTGTCTGAAAAAGAGAATTAGTTTTTTTTTCCAAAAACACCAACAAACTTTTAACAAGATTTCAAATTTCTACAGATTTAGAACAAAAAAGAAGGTAATTGCATAAATTTTAGTACTTTCGTAAAAGAAAGAATATAAAGCGTGAGTGAGCACGGTAAAATTTTTACAAAGCTACATGTAAATTATGTAACTCCTGTTACAACTAGAAATACAATTTTAGACTTTTTGAACATTTTAACATCAGGACAATATAAGCAGATTTTTTGTTCTTAAAAATATTAAGTATCAAATCATTAACATAAAAAAAAACTTCTTATTGGAGAGCTTTTTTTACTAAATTACCTTGGTGTTATATCTAAAAAATCTGCAGAAACTGTGCTATGCAATATGATAGATTATGGTTTTCTCTAAACAAAGATATGCTGGTCGGACAAGCGTTTATATTGAAAATTAATGATTAGTAAAAAGGGACTTTCCATATAAAAAGTCTTCTATTCGAAACAGAAATAGTCAAATACGAAATCTTCAATATAGAATATGATCTTATTCAATAATATGATATTAATTCATACAAAATGTTACGTTTTATTGTTTATTAGTGAGCAAAACACCAAACCCAAGAATTAGTTTTATTAAAAAAATTTTTAAATTTTTGGAAAACCATTTATTATGTACCTGAGGATCAGGAGCAGCATTTATTGAAATTAACGACACTTCATATTATTATTTATATTATTTGATTAATAATTTAATATAAGATTTGCATGTTAACATTTGACGTTTTTTTTTTTGTTTCAAATTGTGGATTGCTATTTAAGAGGTGGATTGCACGTAAATTGTCCCATATTTACTTAATACAAATTACATGTTTAACTAATAGCTTTTAATTAAAAAATAAAGCTTTGTGTACAATTTTTATTTAAAATTTATTTTAATAAAACTATTTGAGGAATGAACCATTTTCGCCCGAATTATTTCGATAGCACATCTCAGATTATAGACAAAAAATTGCAAAACATAAGCTTTTCACAATACTAAAAAAATATAAAACTTTATGACCAACTGGGCACAGAAGGGTTAATTTAAATTGTTGTCTTCTAATTATTGACAAATACACACAGAAGAAGAACAAGTAAAGCTATTTTCTTACAAATCTTTGAGAAAAAAAAATAATTTCTTAAAACAAATCATGTTTAAAATAGAGAACTTTCTAAAATCTAACCTTTGACCTCTTTAGGGCACGGGAAATAGTTATCCGATCTCCTCCAAATTTTTATCATCTATTTTTTTACACCCTGTGGCACAATATTTTGTACGAAATTCAATAAAATTTTGAAAAAAAATTCGTAATTTCGTAACGTAATGCCGCCCTACTATAAAGGGTCCGCCAAATAACTTTTTTTTTTTTGAACTCCTGAACCAATTGGACTTTGTATGGCGTCATACCAAGGTCTTTATGCAAAATTCGTCTCAATGATGTCTCCGAAATGTTCAATTGTTGAGAACGACGGTGAATTGATGTTGATGGCGCTTCACGCACACTTTCTGCCACAGCAGCAATATTCTCGGGTGTACGCACTGTTTTTGGCTTTTCACGCTTTGGTTTATCGATGAGGATGCCAGTTTCTTTCACTTTTTTCACAAGATAACGAACATACGGACCATATTCGTTCAGCGGAAGGATAAAACTAATTCTCTGTCAAATCAGACATTAGCTAAGTGTTACCATTCACGAAATAAGCACTAGTTGAAAAAAAAAACGTTAGATGGCGGACCCTTTATATATATGCGTGAGTGCAATAATGTAAAAAGTAGTTAATAGTTCTAATCAAAAATCACAAAAAATCAACATTGTCCAAATTTAACCTTTACTATTTCAAGAGATATGTTGGTATATTATACCTTCAATGAAAGCTTTTGGAATAGGCTATCAATTTTGAAACATTTTGTATAGACTTATTTACACGCAGAAAAAAACTGGGGGAATATTATCGAAGTGCTTAGTAATTATAGAACTACATAAGTTTCAAGTGAGTTTTACAAGTAGTAAGTAGTTACCACGATAGACATGCCATTTGGACTGGACCACGCTTGTATCGAAAAATAAAAGTATATTCTTTCTCCACAAGCTTGCTTTTGTCCCTTTTATCAAAATATACATGTATACCAAAAATTACCTCAATCGGAAAATATTTAGAGGTTGTTAAAAAATGTGACTTTTTGGGTTTCGTTTCTTATATTTATATATTTCTGACTGTGTATTCCTGTTTTACAGTGTATTTATATAATTTGGTAATTGTAAAAACTATACCCACTTGTTTTATGATCTTAACAAATAGCTGTAAATTCATGCAATTTCAAATAGACCCATTCCTCTTTATAATTATATAATGTCTTCAGATAGAATTAGTAAAAATAAAGTTAATTCAAGTCTACATACTTATTGCCAATGAGTTTGAACTTTTTTTTAAAGTAGTTTGGCCTCCTGAATCTGAAGTCAGAAGAGTTCCAACAACTCGCATTTCAGAGTTATGAACCATTTTTTAACCCTCTTACCCGGGCAGAAATGGTTTATTGGTCAATATTGCGGAGATCTCTTCAATATCTTTTTTATTTTTTACGGATTTAAAATCGGATTTATAATACACAATTTATTAAATAAAAAGAGAGGTCAAACTTGGAAATCCATTAAGTACGTCCAGAAATATATGGAGAATAGACCAAAGTTTTAAACCAAATTGTTTTAGAAGTACACTAGGCCTATATTTCGGGAGGCTGGTTTAATTTATAGGTTTTGACTTCGGATTCGTGTTTATGAGGCTAAAATACTTTAAAAAAAGCTTTATTATAAGTCTGTGCATAAACCATTCTATATCCATATAAAATTTTAATTTATGTTAAATTTCGGCCTAACCCTGAAAAATCGTTAACTTTTAGCGACTTCTAAATATTGACCGATTTGGGTAAAATTTGTACTAAGCATTCCTGAGCACTATTGGAACAGGGCAGCCTTGTGGAGCTAGAAATTCAGCATTTTTTTTTTTGGATTTCCTAATGTCCTTGTTAAAATAAAATTGTTAAAATAAAATTGTCCTTGTTAAAATAAATTGTTACATATATATATATAAAGGGTCCGCCATCTAACGTTTTTTTTTCAACTAGTGCTTTTTTCGTGAATGGTAACACTTAGCTCATGTCTGATTTGACAGATAATTAGTTTTATCATTCCGCTGAACGAATATGGTCCGTATGTTCGTCATCTTGTGAAAAAAGTGAAAGAAACTGGCATCCTCATCGATAAACCAAAGCGTGAAAAGCCAAAAACAGTGCGTACACCCGAGAATATTGCTGCTGTGGCAGAAAGTGTGCGTGAAGCGCCATCAACATCAATTCACCGTCGTTCTCAACAATTGAACATTTCGGAGACATCATTGAGACGAATTTTGCATAAAGACCTCGGTATGACGCCGTACAAAGTCCAATTGGTTCAGGAGTTAAAAAAAAAGTTATTTGGCGGACCCTTTATATATATATACTTTTTCATAAATAAAAGAAAATTTTTCATAAAATTGAATACAAAACTGCATAATGAAAAGTTTCAATAAACGAACTCCAGTAAATCTTCGTTGATTTACTACAAAAATTCTTAATGCCATGCATATAATTTTCTCATTGTATAGTTTGAATTATAAAAATTTGCAGAGTCTGAAATTTTTTAAATACATATTTTCTTAATTTTCATAATCTCAAGTTACTCTATTTACGTGTAATAAGTATTTAAGCAAGACTTCTATCAAATATTGATGAATGGATGTCTAGGAAACAACGAAAATCCATAAAACAATAGATATGGCTTATCAGGTTTTTACAATAAACCCTTCGATTCATTACAAACTTTATATGTTTTAAATTTTCGACTGGTTTCATATCAGAAAAAATGGTCACCCTACTTTTACTATATATTACTAAATTTTTCTAACGTTTAATACCGTTGATATTTAAAAAATTAAACTCGTTTCATTTTATTGGTTTTTAAATATTATATATTTTCATTTTATAGAATATCAAACAATTTTTACTAATTAAATGTATATTTAATATTCATAAACATTTATTTAACTTATGCACACATTAAAGCCAACATGTATTTTAGTTTTATTACTTATTTAGCCAGTACAATACAAACAGTTACTCTAATTATTAAGGATACACTTTTCAATAAATGAACACAAAGTATTAGATTTTCGTAGTTATCTTTCAAAATGTTCTAACTTCGAAAAAGTAGAAAAATTCATAGTTTTTTGAAAAATGTTCAGATTTTTATATATTCAAATTTTTTTTTCAGAATATCTTAAATAAGACCTGTTTTGAAATGCACCAATGATCTGCATTTGATACACCATCTGTAATCAGTTAACTTAACTGCTTTTCCACTTACGTGTTTTGAGTAAAACATGTGTTTTTGGTGAAAAAAAAAAATGTATGGGAAAACATGTACATAATATGCTTTGTTTCAAAACACGTCCAAAACACCTTCAGTGGAAATGTAGCCTTATGCAAATCAAGTTTTAGGGATGCATTTTGGAACATCTGACAATTGCAGTGTTTCCAACTGGTGCTTTAATAAACGCTTGAGCAACAAATGCAAAACAGTAGTACATTTCATAACTATCCCATAGTGCATACTTAATTGCAAGAGAAACTGTGTGTGTAGATTGTTTTAGATATATACGATAATACTATATTTTATATATAAATATTATTGTGCCGATATAGATTATTTACCTACAATTACGTACATACATTATGTATAACATTTATATAACTAAATGGTTAATTGGAAAATATGAATTAATGATTATAAAATAATTATGTTATAATTGGATTAGTTAGTTGTAATGTATAAATTTTCTTTTTGGACGAATCCTAATGCAAATACTTGAGAATTACATAAATATAAATGACAAAGATAATAAATTTATAGAATGCTTTGAAGGGAATATTATGTGTACATACCCTATGTAAAACAAATATTTTGTGAATTTTCGTATTATATATAATTACATCCGAAAAATGAGAACATCTTATTGTATCATATTAGATCTAATCTGATACAATTTGATATTCTTTGATAAATTTATATATAATTTGATGAAATTTGATATAGTTTGACAAAATTGTATTCGAATTTTGTCTTCATTCAAATGTATCAAATAATATATAATGTGATATATTTACATCCAATTAGATACAATTGTATTCAACTATACATGTGATATGATTACATATATATAGATCGATATATAATTATATATTTTAACATATTGCACTATATGAATTAAGATATAATTATATATTTGATACATAATTCTATACGATTTTTTCTGAATATATATGTTGCAATATATAATTAAAAATAACAGTGCTTACTTGGGTATGTAAACACTACTAGAGTTCCATTGATATTATATCACGTGAAACTCCACTAAAGTTACTCCAGATACATTTTCAAGTCAAGGCGAAACTGAAACTTGAATTCTACATTATACTCAAGTTAAATGAAAACTTTAACATCCGACAAACGTATACGGAATGAAATTGCAACATATTTTACGTGGCTAATTAAAAAAAAAAGAAATTATACTATCAAAATTTTAGTTTCGGATAAACACATGTTTTCTCATGTCACTACATCAATTTAAATGGCAAAAAAGAAAAACAATTTCAAAAAAAATTTTGTAATTTTTTTGATATTCAATCTTATTGGAAGAAGTCGAAAACAACTAAAAAGTCAATGTGAAGTATATTGAATAGTGGATATCGAAGTAACAAGAAAAATTACTAAGAGTATTCCTTGTACATGAGATCTTGGCTTAAAAAAATTGATTGGCGGATAAATCGCTAAATCGTAACTTTAATGTGATAGGGAAACATTTAAAATTTTCCTTGATTATACGCAAACACAAAAAGATACCGAAAGATTAATTGAGCTGTTTTAAAAACTTAAAAAGTAACCATAAATCTTCAATTTACAAATTTGGTAAAAACTAGTCAAAAACGCAATTATTTGCAACATGAAAGACTAGTCATATTTAATCTTAGATGTCAATAAATGGCAGAGAAAGTACTTTTTCGAGGGTGATAACTTTACTAATAATAAAATTAAAAATTTCGACCAAACAAATATTCAAATATCCAAAAATCTAATCAACAATTTTGAAAGAAGCTGAGAAAATCCCAACATTGAAATTTTCAATAGCTATGGACAAAGTACTACAAACTGCCTTAAAATTGGATGAATTGGGCCCACTTTTTTTTTGTCAAAGAATTTTGGGGGTGGTATTGGCAAAACACATTCTTTGCAAACAAAATTGTGATTTCCTAGTACAGTATTATTTGTACGTTTGGTAACGGTGGGTGTAACAAAAATAGCAGTGGTTTGCCAGCACTATTTTTTTTTTCGGTACCTACACATTTTTAGAGATATTAAGATTTATATCGAAAACCTAATGTGATGGAGAAACTCTGAGGTCAGATTCGGATTCAGCGGACCTCAAGACTTCAGAAAAGTAAATTAAAATCCTAGGGTCTTGACCTCTCTAAAATTTTGTAGGCAACCCATAACTTTTAAATTTGTCTAAAGATTTTTTAAAATACCTTTTTCTAAAATCGGAAATATAGTTCTTTCAAACCGTTTAGTGGAGTATTGGTTTTGTCAATACCTAGTTCTAGACCACCTGTTTGCTTTACATAGGAATGAATTGTAACGGAGATAGATTGGTGTTGTAACATTGAATATGGGGAACGAAATGGAAAGGGGCAAGAGAAAACTTTCTATTATCGGAGTATATTAATTTGCATTATCACGTGATCCTGTGACTGTTTTATAGAAGTCGATTACTTTGGGTCTCTTGCGGGCCTAGCCTATTTATAGTATCACGAAAACTATGCGAGATAAAACAAAACTGTACTTAAATATCCCACTCCGATAACACAAATGATGTAGGTTAGGGAGTAATCTCTAAGGATTATTTTTTTTATAAAATAACCACAGGGTGACTTATATATATTTTTAAAAATTTGTCTGATAATACAATTAGTACACTCCGATATTAAAAAAATCGGTTTCGATTTTATTCAATTTCAGTTTTTTTGTTTAGTGTTCCAATTCCACTCGTTCCCAGTTCCATTTTGGACCAATGTTCCATTGATTACACTGTAAGTACGTTAAATTTACACACTAAAACCCCGGTGTACCATTGGTATACTCCATTTTAAAATACAGGTATCCCTCGATTTACGCGGTACTTTATTTGCGCGGTTTCGATATAACGCGATTTAATAATAGTGACCATTTTTCTGTATAACGCGTTTTTTTTACGCGTTTTTAGTATAACGCGATTTAAAAATAGTGGCATCCCTCTAATTGCGCGCATTACACCATTTTTTTAAACATTATCAGCTGTTTGCAAAAAAGAAGAGGTTAAATTTAATTTTCAGTGTAAAAAAACTTTAAAGGTAGTAAAAAATAAACAATTTGCTGTGGTTTTGGTTTTCCTAATGATAATGTTGTTACTCCGTTAACAGCGGAAGTTGCTCAAATACTACAAGTAATTGAAAAATCTGAATTATTTGAAAACATTGTGGATGAAGATATACTGGAGATGATAAATGATGTTCCAGAATTGACAGAACAAGATCTCATTGAATTAGCCACGGACCCCGATGAATCAACTTAAGACGAAAGTGATAGTGAGGATAATCCAGATTTTGATTCTTCTAAGTTAAAAACTTTTATACAAATGGCTCAGGATTTGATAAAATTTTTCACTGATAATGAACCTTGAACAAATCGATCAGATTTATTTCAGTGTTTAATAAAAAAATCGTTGGCATCATACGAAGAACTTTTAAAACAACAGGAACAGCAAAAAAAGCAAAAGCGAATAACAGACTTCTTTACATTGGACGAAGACGTTAATTGTGACCAAAATTCTGAAGACGTTAACTATGACAAAGACTCTGAAAAAGTAGTCTTTGACGAAGATACTGAAGATTTTAACTATGACGAAATCTGTGAAGATTAGCAATATGTATAATATTTTATATTTTTTATGAATTTTTGTTTTGTTTTTATTAATTTATGTTTTGTTGATTTAAAAAGCCGGAAAGAAGTTTTTTTTATAAATTTTTTGTTATTTTTTGTTAATTTATAAATTTTGATTTTTTTTTCAAAGCTAGTTTAAATATACTATTTACAAATAATATTTTGTTATAACTATTGAAAAGTATGTACAAATAAAATAAATTTAATTTAAATTATGTTAATAAGCTTTTCTTTTAACACGGATTTTCGGTCCCAAATTTGAATTTTGTATGAAGTTAGTGTTTCAATTTGCGCGGTTTATTATATTGCTGGTCCCAAAACAGAATTTTGTATTGATATAGAACCTTTATTTATGCGGTTTTGAATTACGCGGTTTTTTTTCGGTCCCAACGTGCCGCGTAAATCGAGGGATACCTGTATTAGGTTAAAGCAAAAAGATAATTCATTTTTAATTTTGCATTGACTCAAGCGATTTTTTATTACATTTTAAGTAAAAGACCTCGAAATATCTTTTGAAATGGCATTATTTTTTTTTTTTTGCTTATTTGTCGAAACTCAACTCTAGCAAAGATGGCCGTCCATTTTTAGACGGATATAATTCAATTCATTAGAAAACATTGCCTGAAAATGGGCGATCATCATTGTTAAAGTTGAGTTTCGACAAATGAACAATAAATAAAGTTTAAAAAGGAACTCGATTGCTTTTCACCCAAGTGTAATCAAAAAATCGCTTGAGACAATGCAAACATGAAAATTAAACATGTCTTTTATTTGACTCAGTCTCTTAAACCGGAGTTCTATGACCCAAGGTGACATTTCAAAAGTTGAAATTTTACTTACAGTATTATCGGAGTGTTTTATTTTGTATATTCACGTAAATGATTAAGCAAATAAATAAGTCACCCTATGGCTGTTTTATTAAAATGGATCTTTGGGATTTCTTCTGAACCTAGCACATTTAGAATATAAGGGGCTGTATAAATGATCACGGGGAGCAAAAATTTTGTCCGTTTTGGCATTTCTTGTTTAATTTTGGAGATACTGGCCATTCTAAAAAATTGTCTTTTTAGAAAATGGCCAGTATCTCAAAATCTAAGCGAGATAGCGAAAAACTAACAAAATTTTGACAAAACTGTATCTAAAGAACACATTTCTAAAAATGAATATTAGTTAAATTGCCATAGGGTGGCTCATAGTTGTTACCAATTTATGTGATAACACACACCATATTTAAAATTTCGCTTTCCGTTCCATACCATTTCGTTCAGTGTTTTATGTTCCAATTTCACATGTTCGGTGTTCCATTCCATTTCGTTGTACTTTGCCTAGAAGTTTCGATGTCGACCGCTTTTTAAAATCATAATGTGTCCTAATTTTAGCGATTTTCTCTGTTTTTAGATTTTTTGAAAAGTTTATGTCTTAAAATTTGGACTTGAATTTCCATAGAATTTCATAAACATGCTTTGTCGAGAATTACTTCTCTGTAAAGTTGAAAAAAAAAACTTTTCAAATTATCATTTGGAGCAAATTATCTCATGATCATTATTATAAATTTATCATCTTTTAGAGTTCTAAAGAATTTCAAATGAAATGGCAGTTAAATTCAAATAAAAATCATCATCATTTCTTCATTACATTTGAAAATCAATTTTTATCATACACCGTTATATATTCGTTCTATCGTTTACTGACTTTCTCTCAAAGAGAGAGAGAGAGATGGAGAGAGGTGGTTTCTTTTATTTTAAACGAAAACCTCATTTCATAATCTATGACGTTCTCCATTGCTAGCATCAGACCATTCTCTATCGCTATTATCTTTACGTTCTCTTATGGTGGGTTTTATTGCAGTTTTCGGTTTATTAGCAGTAGACCGATCTATAATACGACTTACAGCCTGATGTCCAGGTTGTTGATCATCTATTATCTCATAATGAGCTTCGGTAAGATTTTTTGTAGAACGTCGATGAGCTTCTAAGCTTTGCGATTCCGATGAAAATGGATAAGAAGCTACAAAATTCGTTGGCGTCGTTGTACCCGGCTGAGTGGTAGCTTCTACAAAATCTTGCAATTGATTTAGTTTATTACTACATGGCGTTAATGGTGAGAGATCAGTAAATTCAGTCTTGGCCTCTGAATCCACAGAACACATACTTTGACGTGATGTATCCTTGGGAATATGATGAACATGATTTTGATTGTCTTTGCTAGCAGTGTTGGATAAAATTTTTAGATTTTCTGCAAATCCTTCATTGGCAATATGAGGATTTTGGGGAAACGGTAGACGACTACGTATAGAATTTTCTCTTTGACCAAATCTTTGTGCCAAATAATCTTCATTAGCACTACTACTGCAATTACTCAATTGATGTTGATGTTGTGCCGTTCCAGGATGATGGTGGTGCTGATGTGTATGACCATGTAGTTGTTGCTGCTGTTGATTGGGTGGTATTAAAGTTCTTTGCGAGGCTCTGGTATCTTCATAATAATGATCATTTTTCACTGACATATTACAACAACTACTAACATCAGCAAAGTATACTTCTGATTCAGCAGGATCACTAGATCCTTGCATTTGTTGTTCGTTGTTTTGTGATGTATTCGTTGATTCACAACTATTTTGGAACCCCGTGTTCTCAACACCACATTTTATACGCTGTACACTATTAAGAGAATCATCTCCTAAATTTTGTGGTTGATGATATTCTTGTTCGACTTCTTCGCCATCGTCAACATTTGAAAATACTTGCTGGACATTAATACGTTGTGAACTTTGTGAATTAGGTCCAATACTTTTGTTGTCCGGATCTAAACGTTTCTTAATCTTACGTGTTGGCAAAGTATTGGAAAAAACGATCTCGTTCTCTGACATTACCACCACAATCACTATCGGATGGTGTATTTTCATATTCTCCCTTTGATTTGAAGTTTCCCACACTACCCATGGCTGAATTGTTTGATCTAGGCCCAGAGGATTGTTGACAACAATTTGAAGCTGCTGGTTGTTCCATAAATTGACCATGATTTGGATCATTGCCATTTGGATTAATCATAGTTGGCACATTTGATTGACCATTATTCGCACTATTCATATGATGAGGTGGTTGTATATATTGATAATAACCTCTTCGAGCAGGACTATTGGGATCACTATACGGTGGTGGTGGACCCCAAACACCATATGGCAGATTATTTGGTAAAACATTAAATTGTCCTGGATTGGCATTTGCTACTTCTTCGGCTAAAGTATTAGCCGGCATGGTCGTGTTATTAGAAAAACCATATTGTGAATCGGGACTTGAGGGTGTTTGTGTAAATCTTGTATTGGGATCTGGAGAATTACGTTGCCACCATCGATTCCAACTCCAACCTGTGCCTCTACTTCTAGAGGTAGACATTTCATGACCACGACATGCCGTAGCTAAACCCGTAAGATCTTCTCCTCCAGGATTGGGAGAATAAAAGTTTCCCGGTGGTTGTGTAGACCAAAATCGTGGCTCACCACTTTCATCCCAAGGATAAGCTGCAGCCTGTATGGGTACTTGTCTATGAGCGTGACATTGCTCACAACATCTACAACCATGAGGAGCTGCCACTGCAGCCATATTTTGTGGTGGCATCTGAGGGCGTGTATATAAAGAGCGACAGCGTAGTTCCAATTGTTCCCAATACATTTTTTTACGTTCATGACTAAAATTAAATAAATTTTAACAAAATAAATAAGTTTTAACAAATAAAATTCTGTGGAATTATATGAGACGAACTTACCTTAGCAGTTGATAGACCAGCATACAACTGAAGACTGCTACTAAGACACCAGCTACGGATAAGCCAAATATGGCTCTTAGACAAGAGTACAGAGAACCATGTACGACACCACAATCTGATAAAGAATCGAAAACTAAACGAACACCCTCTGGAAGTTAATAAAAAAATATATAGAGTTAAAAAAAAATAAAAATTTGAAACTTTGTAGTCGAATGTGCCATTTTTAATAACATTGTTTTTGAAAATTTACAAAAGTTCAAATTGGGAACATTTTCGGCTTAAATTTTCTGCTACTAAGGAAATAAGTAGATTTTTTGAAAATTGGACTATAAATTTAGAGGAGGCAGAACAATTGTAGCGTTTGGAGACTTGTGTTTGGATACTTGAACCGATCAAAGTTTTCAGTCCACTACTAGCAGTAACAGATTTACCTTCAGTCAAAAGTTTATTGCAAGATTTTATCTTTTATTTATCTATTAGTATATCTTTCACACTATTAATGTGCTTATCAGCACAATTTTTTTAGCAAGATAAATTGGTAAAACATTAGTAAAATATTAGTAAAACTTTAGTTCAAACCCGTTAAGTGCTGAATAAGTAAAACTAAAATTTTAGCTGAAAACATAATTTTAGCAAACATTTTGCTAAATAATAGTATACCTGAAACAATTTGCTAAATAATAGTATACCTGATTTACAAGACGTTTTACTAAATTTTCTACTAACTTATTTTTTTGAGTTTGCCATTGTAGTTGTTTTATCAATTGCTAATAATGACTACATGGTTAGTCATTTCTATGACAAATACACTCATCGCGGTTTTTACTACATTTGTAGTAATTTTAACTGTCCCTTTTAGTAATTTATACCTTCTTAATATAATGAATGTACCTTTTGTTAACACTGCTCCCAAAAAAGCACTGAAATTGGTCCTTGAGGAAAAACCCGAAAAAAACGAAGAAGCGCGTATATCAAAAAAATTAAAAATACGTGTCCAATTAAACTTAATAAGGATACATATATATAAATTTCGTCCTGATACTAGTAAAGGATGTTTTTAAACAGGTATAGAACTTTAAGTTGGCAACACTTTTTTAACTGGCGGCCATTTTGTCAGCTTACAGTTCAACATGAATAAACTGACGCCTGAACAACGCTTCCAAAGTGTGCAAATTTATTTTGAAAATCATGGTTCTGTTCCCGATTTGCATAAGCGAATTTTGTTTAGCGATGAAGCTCACTTTTGGTTAAATGGATACGTCAATAAACAAAACTGCCGTATTTGGAGTGATGATAATCCTGACTTTTTGGTGTGCTTTATGGGCTGGTGGAATCATTGGTCCGTACTTCTTTAAAAACGATGGTGGTCAGAAATTTACAGTCAATGGTGACCGCTATAGAGCCATGGTTACTGACTTTTTCGTTCATCAATTGAACCCATGATGTGCAGGAGCTGTGGTTTCAACAAGACGGCACAACATGTCATACAGCTAGTGCCAAAATTGATTAATTGAAGGAAACGTTTGGTAACCGCATAGTTTCACGTTTCGGACCCGTGAATTGGTCTCCAAGATCGTGAGATTTAACAGCGATGGACTTTTTTTTGTGGGGATATGTGAAGTCGCTAGTCTACGCCGATAAGCCCGAAACGATTGAACATTTGGAGGACAACATTCGCCGCATTATTGCCAATGTACGACCACAAACGTTGTGAAAAGTCATCGAAAGTTGGACCTCCAGATTAGACTACGTCCGAGCCAGCCGTGACGGTCATATGCCAGAAGTCATATTTAAATTAAAATCCCAGAAGATTATCTTTCGAATGAAGTAAATTTCATGTCAATTTATAAAATTCATCTTTGTTTTATTCATTTCAAAGTTCTATACCTCTATTCAAAATACCCTTTATATTTCTTCATATAAAGTACCTAAATATAAGAACATTTTTTACAACAACAATAAAACACCGAACTTTTACAAAAGCAATACGTCGACAGATGCGTCTCTAAAATCCGTTTCCTATAATGCCACATTTTTCTATTGTTTCTTTGGTAGAAATACAAAAAAAATCAAAAAACGAATATGGGTATTTTTGACCCCCTAAAACATCGACTTCGACTTAAGAAACAACCAGTCGATCTTAGATTGTTTTTCTTTATAACTAATTATATCCTAATTATATTGAAATCGGAGTGTATCAGTTGGGAAACTTTTCTTATAAGTTATCCGACTTTTGGGCAAAATTTCAGTTTATGGGGGACACCCCTGAAAAAAAAAAAAAAAATGCCACGCCCCCTTAAATGACCCCAGGAGTGCGAAAATCATAATGAATAAGGGGGCTCACGCCCATTATGGGCGTGGCAGTCGAAAAACGACCCGGCCCACCTACGTAGACAATATGGGTATCAAATGAAAGCTAATGTCTTCACGATTCCAAAAATAGCCGTAGTTGCCAGATCGGGCGATTTTTGTAGCCGATATCGCCATTTTGGCAAAATTTGGGGTGGGGGAAATTTTTTTTTTCCTTTTTTTTTGCTTATATTTTGTTAAAATCAAACAAAAATGAGCATTTTGTGCGAAAAGATTACTATAAACTGAAATTTTGCCAAGCTTCTGATTGGTTAATGAAAATTTGTTATACTGGCTTCGCTTAGTAAAGTTTTTCTGCGTGACCGGCCTACGGCCGGGCTTAGGGGTTTTTAACTCCAGTATGTCTTAATTCTAGACGGCGGGGATCTCGAGTGCTCGGCCTCTGGCCGAGCTAAAAAGAAATAAACAAAAAAAAGTCCTTCCCCCATTTTATAAAAATTAACATATCTTCCTCAAATTCTGGACGATCTGGCAACTACGGGTATTTTTGGAATCGTGAAGACATTTCCTTTCATTTGATACCAATATTGCCTAAGTAGGTGGCATGGGTCGTTTTTCACCCCCGCCCCTATTTAACAAAAATGGCCGTATCGGCTGCAAAAACCGCCCGATCTGGCAACTATGGCTATTTTTGGAATCGTGAAGACATTAGCTTTCATTCATGATACCCATATTGTCTACGTAGGTGGGCCGGGTCGTTTTTCGACTGCCACGCCCATAGGGGGCGTGAGCCCCCTTATTCATTATGATTTTCGTACTCCTGGGAACATTCTGAAGGGGATGGCATATTCAGATTTTTTCTCTAGGGGTGTCCCCCATAAACTGAAATTCAGCCGACTTTTGGATTCCTGATTTATGGCACTATATTATTGTTTTAGGACAATTCAATGCTAATTCACATAGGACCTTCCTATCATTGGAATTCTATGGGAACACTATGTACAAAATTGCATATAATTACACAGAAATATTATCTGCTCTCAGCGTTTAATTTTGTTATTTCCTCTGTTAATTGTTACAGGAAACATTTGGTTTCTGAAAATCTTCCCCGTAAAATCTTTAGAATCGAAATGCAAGACGAAAATATGTAGTTTTGTTTAAAACTTGATTGTTATTTAAAAACTCCAACAAAAGCAGTTAAAAATTATTTTCAAAAAATAGTATCAGTTACTTACCTTTATCAACACGATCTACTTGTGACTCAATTAAATCCGAATAACAAGTGCAAGTTCGAGTTTTTTGAGCATATTCACATTCTCTCAAAGCTTGTAAACGACTCATATGTAAAACGGTTGTTGTTACTGTCACCAAAGCACAGGTTAAGGCCGATATAAGACCACAGGCTCCAGAAAGTTTAATCTAAATATAAAATTTCAATTAACCATTAATTTTCAATCACTTTCTAAGGCCGAGTTTTTAGAATGTCAGTTACACTTAGTTTAGTTAAACCGGTAACGAATTTTTTTCGGCCATTTCCAAGTTTAATAACAAAAATTTGTCGGAACCACTTGATCATGTTTAAAATGTTGGTCCTTATCATACAAAATAAATCACATTCCAAAAGCAGTATTCCATTTAAAAAGTTCGTTAATCTAAGTTTAAAGATAATCTACATTCTTAAAACTCGGTCTGAAGAAATTAAATTTACTACCCACCAAATAACTATAACGATTACGCCTTCTTGCCAAACTCATAACGCATAATCCAGTTAGAATTAACTAAAAAGAATAAAACACAAATAGTTGAGGAATTCGAGAGGCATTAAGAGAACAAAAAAACTTACCAAAGTGGCGGGAACAAAAGTGGGTACAGTCTCAAAATTACCCACAGTTATGGTATAAGAATGCAATAGGAAATAGACTCCTAAAAATAATAAACCCAAAATGCAGGAAAAGCCACCACATACCAAACACCAAATGACATATTTTTTAATGACCATGCCAGGTCGAACACGAGCAGCTGGAAATGAAATAAATTATTTAGATTTTATTATATTTATATATATTTTGTAAATTGTTTATTTAATATTAAATGTAATGCTAACATAATGGATAGCCGCCATGTCCTTCACGGACTAAACCTCGATGAGGATTTTGTTGTGGCATCCAGTTGCACGTAGATGGTGGCATGCTGTATTGCATAAATTGCATTACTGGATAACCATGCATTTTGAATTCTAATTATTTTTATGATTTTTCTATATATTTGGCACTTGAATTTTATTTTAATGAATTTGTTTTCACAACTTAATTTCACTAATTTTCTACTTTCCAGAAGTTGCAAATTTTTCTTCTCAGTTTTTCATCTTTATAATTTGCTATGGACTTTGTATCTATCCTCATATGCTTTTGTTAAAAATTCCTTTACAATTATTTTCAAATCTCTATCTTATGTTTTTAAAAGCTTTGTTTATCCTTATTCAACTACCCACATCATTTTTCAAAAAGCACTCGAATGCTAAAATAAGCTTTTAAAGCTGTTTCAATTATAGTTAGTTTATGGCTTATTACAAAAAGCTTCTACGGTTTATTCAGTTAAATGTCAAAACGTTAATGCGCATGTGTTATAGTGGAAGAATCGAATAAAAATAGTCGGATGAATTTAAAATTTTAGAAAAAATGTTTTACATTTGCGTTATTTTAATTACGGATTTGTTTTAACTCATAAATTGCATGTCATAGATCCGCTGGACATTTTTCAACCAAACTTTCCAGATATTCTTCTTCTTAACCTCAACATTTCTAAATTAAATTTGTCAAATGCATATTAATTAAAAATTAATTGCGACTGTCTATATGACGTTAAAATAACACTGTACTAAAATACATTTGCCCTGTGGTGATGTCTCAACTTAAAAAACGCAGAAATTGTCAACACTGAACGTAAGAACCATAAGTCAATCTGGTAACGTTGTGAAATAGAAACGGAGGAAATTAGAAAAATAAACAAAAATCTAAAAATAGAATATTTGTGTTTGTTAGTGTTTGTCACTTTTGAGTATAATATCCAATAACAGAAAAGCTCATAGGAAAGAAAACTGCAATTTAGCTGCATTACATTCGAGGTCATACTTAGGTGTGATCGCTTAACGGTCCTGGCTTGGTATTGTTACGTTTGTTATGTAAGATGAGCGGAGGTTTGATTCTTACAGCCGCAGGTTGTTGAAAAATTTATCATATAGAGACAATCTGACAAGTATAATATACAAATAATAGTACAATTTCAAATGGAAAATCACTGATGACACCTGTCCATAAAAAGGCAGAAACTAGTCTAGTCTGATTTAAAAATTAATAGTGTTTATAATTTTTAGAGAAAAATGTTTATTCTTCTTCTTAACCTTAACATTTCTAGTATCATTTTTAGTTAAGAAATTTTTATAATTTTTTATTCCTTAAAGCGCCCTCTAGTGGAAATATTGGCGACCAAAATTGATATTTTGACAGCATATAAATTCTAGACGATTGAAGATATTTCAAAAAATTAAATTTTGTGAACACATCTTTATTCAAAAATATATGAAAAATAATTTTTCATATATTTTTAAAATTTCTTGGCAAAAGGTCGTGGCTTTTGAGCATTTTTTAAATTGCCATATGGTAACCCTGACGATATAATTTTTATAAGTTTAGTAAAATGAGAAATAAGACTTAAATATTTTCAATGTATTAGGCTAACAGATGATGAAGTTATCGATGTGATGAACGGCGGTGAAGATGCGTATTGGCTAATACTGTATAATTTTGTAAAGGAGTCTTCAAAATATAGAAATATGCTAGTTTCAGAATTTAATTTTTAATCTATAAAAAAAAAAACAACCGAACAGAACAGAATAAAAAAAAATATTTAGAACCAATTTTCATAAAAAAAAATAATTTTGACTATTTGTTGATCTTGTAAGGCTCAGACCATATTTATTATTTATTATTATATATTGTTTAAACATGTAATAAAACAAAATCTTGTCAAAATCGCAACAAGGAATCGCCTACCAGTCATATATCCTGAAAGTGATAAATAAAAATAAAAGCTACAAATATTATGGGTATATTTATTAAATATGTGGCTGGAATTTACTATGTAAAATTTTGTTGAGGGTGCACATAACAAACAAGTTTTCAATTTATTTTTGATCAATGGTGATAATCTTTAACTTCGAGCTCATATATTAGTTCTCATTTAGTGAGAAAACTAGTTTATATGAATGTTTGATGTTTTGTTTTTGGTATTGTCACTTCTTTCAAAACGTGTTCTGATGATGAGAACCTAGAAAATTACCGAAATAGATCTATCAGCACATTCCTGAAAGTGGTCAATTAATAAATTTGAAAACAAAAACTTTTTAGATTATTTGTTAGGACAATATCCTAATAAGGAAATATACTAGTAGAGTATGGCCTCGAACTTGAATAATTTTCATTTTCATTGCACAATTAAATTTCGAAAAAACATAATTTTTATTTTTAATAAAAATTATATAAAACTTGTAAAAAAAAATATTTTTTTCTATTAATTACATAAAAATTTGTATTTCCTACATCCTATTTAAAACGCAAAGTCAAATTTTCAAATTAAATTCCAGATATGACGTTTTTGCATTGGAGATACAATGAAATGTTCTAATTGTTATTTGCAGACTATGAACATATTAATAATAACAAATATAAACTAAACGAGAATTTTTAAAATTTCGACATTATATTCTATTTTTAAATAACTAACATAAATTAACTGTTTACTGCAAAATTATTGTTTTGGTAGTTGTTTATTAGAATACTGAAATAAGAACTCAAACCAACTATGACAGGGGTACAGTATTTTTGTTTTTTTTTTTTTTTTTTTGAATAAAGTAGTCGTTTTCCATTCTCTTATAGAAAAATTACTAAAATAACACTTAAAACAACTACTACTGTTTATCACCCGAATGACCTGTCTGTAGTTACTATGAGAATATTCTGAGTGTAACATTGTAAAAGACTATTTTTGGAGACTAATCCTGGATCCGAGCCTTCTTATACGCATGGAACATATTAAGATTGTTGGATCATTTATAATCATATATAACACTAAATGGTTAATCTCAATGTCATATATTATTATATCTTCAATTTTATTATTCATATGGCACCATATATGTTAGTAACTGAACTCCTCCTTAACGGCTGGGCCGATTTCGATGAAATTTTTTGTGTGTATTTGAGTTGGTCCCTGGATGGTTTAGATTTACAATTGACCTATATAGGTACAATGGGCGTGGCACCTCCAATACGAAGTAAAAATTTATTATTGCATATCTGGAGTACTATTATAGTGGGAGTCTTCAAACTTTGTGTGAGCTACTTTGATAATAATGTGCATAATCTTGCAAAACGTGGCCGGGATCCAAGCAATGGGCGTGGCACCTCCCATACGAAGTAAGAATTTATCATCGTATATCTCGAGTACTATTACAGTGGAAGTCTTCAAACTTTGTGTGAGCTACTTTATTAAGAATATAAATAATCTTGCAAAAAGTGGGCGGGATCCAAGCAATGGGCGTGGCACCTCCCATACGAAGTAAAAATTTATAATTGCATATCTGAAGTACTATTACAGCGGGAGTCTTCAAACTTTGTGTGGGCTGTTTTGATAATAATATGCATAGTTTTGCAAAAAGTGGGCGGGATCCAAGCAATGGGCGTGGCACCTCCCATACGAAGTAAAAATTTATAATTGCATATCTGAAGTACTATTACAGCGGGAGTCTTCAAACTTTGTGTGAGCTGTTTTGATAATAATATGCTATTTGTTGAAAAGTCATTAGCCTTAAATACAATTTTAGGCAGGACAACGTCTGCCGGGTCAGCTAGTTTTATATAAAACACAAAAACATTTTTTATAAGACAGCATATATATCTTAAATTATATAGCTTATGTTGCCGTATATGATTACATATTGTGTTATACAGCGGCGTACCCAGGATTTTGTTTCGGGGGGGGGGGGGGGGGGGGGGGGCAATTTTTGTTTTTTAAATTTTTTTTTGTTTGAAAAGCATATAATTTTGGTTTAAATTTATTGATCTAAAAAAACAATTTATATTTTTTTTTATTAAAACAAAAAGTTCAGCTTCGGCTTTGGCCGAACATTGATATTATGGCCGAAGTTGGGCTTCGGCCGAAAAAAATGAGTTCGGTCGGACACTAATATTTTGTATCTGTTAAATAAGTTTTGGATGGGAAAGTTACCATTGACGTTATACCCAGTTATGATAGCAATTTTGAAGCAAAAATGTTTTGACATGTCTTTGTTTTTTTAGTTTTTTTATATCTACAAACAAGTTTTTTTTTTTAAATATTTAACAAATTTATGTATCAATTAAATAATTTTATTTTGATTTTTAAAGTGAGATATCATATTAATTAAGATCCTTATATACTCTTAAAATTTAATTCAACGATTTTTTTTCATAAAAGTGTCAATGTCAAAAGTGTCAATGTCAATGTCAGGTTCAACCTTTTCTCCAGGGACCGTAAAAATTATTCCTTTTTTCATAAAAGCCAGATGATAAAAGTTATTTTTTGATTTTTATTTTTTCGAGCAAAAGTTATAATTATTTTTTGATTTCTATTTTTTCGAGCAAAAATAAAAGTTATTTTCTGATTTTTATTTTTTCGAGCAAAAATAAAAGTTATTTTTTGATTTTTATTTTTTTGAGCAAAAATTAAAGTTATTTTTTGGTTTTTATTTTTTCGAGCAAAAATAAAAGTTATTTTTTGATTTTTATTTTTTCGAGCAAAAATAAAAGATATTTTTTGGTTTTTATTTTTTCGAGCAAAAATAAAAGTTATTTTTTGATTTTTAATTTTTCGAGCAAGTATAAAAGTCATTTTTTGGTTTTAATTTTTTTTTTTACCAAAAATAAAAGTTATTAGCTTTGTAATTATGATTTTTCAGTGATGATAGATATACAGCAAATATTTTGCAATGTTATTTTTTGTGATAACTGTATTAATATATATTATTATACATTTTTTAAGTATCTAACTACAAGACAAACATCTCTATTTGTACGAGCAGTGCGCCAATTTTTGAAATTAAATTCGTCATTTTTAAAACAAGAATTCTTCAAAAAAATCGTCATATTAAAAATAAGTTTTACTGATTATAAAACTCGAAAATATTACAAAAGGCAACCATAAAATTTATATATTATATGTATATATTATATATATATAATATAACTGCGTTATTTGTTATTTATTCGTTATAAAAATAAAAAATTATAACTTATGGAATTTCAACTCAAGCAATTGAAATAAATATCAAAAATAACTTTTATTTTTGCTCGAAAACATAAAAATCAAATAATAACTTTTGCCTGAAAAAATAAAAATCAAAAAATAACTTTTAATTTTGCTCGAAAAAATAAAAACCAAAAAATAACATTTATATTTGCTCAAAAAAATAAAAACCAAAAAATAACTTTTATTTTTGCTCGAAAAAATAAAAATCAAAATATAACTTTTATTTTTGCCCGAAAAAATAAAAATCAAAAATAACTTTTATTTTTGGTCGAAAAAATAAAAATCAAAAAATAACTTTTATTTTTGTTCGAAAAAATAAAAATCAAAAAATATTTTTTATTTTTGCTCAAAAAAATCAAAAAAAAACTTTTATTTTTGCTAAAAAAAATAAAAATAAAAATTTTAAAAAGCAATGCATTTTATTATAGACTAGTTCATAAGGATCAAAATGGTATGCTTTAAACAGTTTTCCGACATTTACTTCTAATTGCTTTTTTTGTTTAAAAATTTGGAAATAACTGTTATTTTCGGTCCCTGCTTTTCTCGATACACTGATGCAAGAGCTAGAGCACCAAGTCTAGCTTCACCCATAGAATTCCTTAAATATGTTTTCACTCTTTTTAGGGTGGAAAAACTTCTCTCCGCGGATGCAGTTGTAACAGGAATTACTATCAGTAAATGTAAAAACATGTAAACGTTTGGAAAAAGTTCCTTGTTGCAATCTTGAATAGCATCTAGCGGATTTGATGGTCTTTATGGTAGTGTTTCCATAGATCAATTTCAGTTATTATATCATTAGTTTGAAAAATTATAGTCTCAAAAAAATATTATAAATTCATTTATTACATACTAACCAAAACAAAAATAAAATATAAAATCGAAAATATTTCGGGGGGGCTTTGGCCCCCAGGGCCCCCCTGGGTACGCCACTGGTGTTATATATGATAATGTATTATTATATATGACAATAGATCTACCATCTATCTTATTATATGCTCAATATCTTATTTTATAAAGATTAATATTTAACAATATATCGTTATATATGTTACCACATAAGAAATGTTTGATAATATATGGATATGCATGACACCATATACAATCACATATTATAATATATATTAAGATGAAAAAACATACGATAATATATAATTTTTTTACTCGGGTAGATGTTTGTGTTTAAAAATTCAAAAAACCATGAAAAAGTTTCCGACATGTCGATTATTCAATTGGTGTATTTTAAAACTAGTAGGTAAGTGGCTTATTTTAGTGGTCTTGGTTCACTCTAACTTTTCCAAATGTATTTAAATATATTGCCACATTTTGAAAGTGTGTTTTTTAAGTTTTTAACTTTCGTTTGTAGTTTTTATCACTTTCGACCCCACCTAAAAATATAAATAATGTATCAGGGTCTACACACGCTTGTACTAAAGAAACACTGAACTTTTCAGAGTGGGTTCTATCTTTTTAAAAAATTTTTTACAAAAAAATACCACAAAAGTATGTAATTTTTTAATTTGCTTGTTGAAAATATTTCAAAATCCGTAAAAGTTTTTAATATTTTATAAATATTTTACATGCAAAATACAAATGCATGTGGTATTGACATGGAATGACTTATTTGGGAGTTATATTGCCTCTTCGATCGGTTAAAGGTGGTAAAAACAGCGGGTGGAGTGAAGTACTTCATCTTATTAAACCAAAACACTTGAATGCTTCTTTCGACTCTTGAAAAACGTGCTTATTCCAACGGATATCAAAATGAATTTTCATGCTCAGAACATCAAGAGTATCCGATTAATCAATAACCATACCACACACAGAAAAATAAAATGCCAACCGAATAGAAAATTTTAGTTTTGGTCATAACCAATAAATTTGTTTAGTTCAAAAATATTCAAATGTGATTTCTAAAAATTATGGTTGTGGCAACTAAAATTTAGTTCTATTGGCCAAAGTTTGTTGTAAAAACCAATCGATTGTTGTACCAACCGATTTCATTCATAATAACCGAATTTTAGTTGCCTAAAGGCTAAATTTTTCTCTGTGTGCACCCAATTGAACAGGTGACAATGTTGACCCCATGGCCCTATGTATTAACATGTAACATAAAGAATTGCGTGCATTAAACTATACCATATTTGCAAGACCATACTTAGAGATTGTTAAAAGGTCACGACTGAGTGTGTCATTCATAATCTGCTTTTTGCCTCATTCTCCCCAAGGTTATGGTCACGATCGAAGGCAATTGAGTGGCAAATGTTGCTGTCATCTGCGAAAGAGTAAATAAGGTTAAAAGATTGACCTAGAAGGTCATTAAGAAATAGAAGAAAAGAAGTAGGAAGGGAGACCCCTGAACTCAGCTGAAACTCGTCGGGTGAGACTCCATCTATAACAATGCGTATAGTGCGATCTCTGAGAAACCTCGACATAAAGCGAGCCAAGTCATTACCGACACCAAAAGCAACAAGCTTTGATACAAGTGCCCCAAACCACACACGATCGAAATATCTAACAGATCACCTGTAAAACGACTTCTACGGAAACCATACTGTCGATTACTAAGAATTGAGTAAGACTCCACAAGACTTTACAAGATGGTAGTTAACCATCGTCCTGCAAGTTTCCCTAAAATAGCAAAAAGTAAAAATGGGATATATATCAACCATTGATCATCAAAGGGTTAAAACAAATCAAAAAGTCTTTTTGCTAAATGTGTTAACTAGTCCGATATTTAAGTTTTCTTATTATATCTCTCAAACTTACCATTTAAAGAACCAGCTGCCATTTTTGGTCTTGGTGGTGGACGAGGTGGTAAAGGTGGTCTTAAATCAGAAGAATTACCACTGGGAACACCATTTGTTTCTTTAAGACAAGCCTCTGTTATGGCCTCAGCATCACCATCACTATAAATATCAATATTATTTGCATTATGATAATTTATGTCATCCGCGGTGGAACTTTTGGAAGGAGATTTTCTAAAATTGTTTAAATACACAATCATGTTAATCACATTAAATTGCAATTGAACCAAAACTTAAACTTACAATTTATTATTTTGATTACGTTCGCAACGTTTTACCGTCGTACTATTATTATCCGATTCACTAACCGTTATTTCATCTGCGGTTAACATGGCTTCCGACAAAACAAATTGCTGTTTATGATGATAATGGTGATGGTGGTGAGGATGAAGGTGATGATGGCCATGTTGTTCTTTGCGGTTGTTATTATTCGAAGAAGATGTATGATCTCCCTCTTCTCCATCATGTTGATCCACCTCTTCCTCCTCGTTGTCATTAACTCTACATGTACATTCTAAATCACAATCACAGCTAGAAGATCTATTTAATTTTGGTTTATGGGAGGAAGCACAATCAAATATATTTTCCGTTAGGGATTCGGACATTTTTAATGCCTGATAGGAATGATTTAATAAAGAAGTTTCCGACTGAGATTTTTTGGTAGATCTTGATTTAGGGAACTAGGCTGTGAGGATTTATTATTGGAGTTGGAAGAGGTGGTAATTTCATTACTACTACTATTGCTGCCACTAGCCTGTCGATGCACTATAACATTCACCATTTGAGAGTCTACACTACTTTGATGGGAATGATGATGAGGAGCAGAATGTTGTAGATTTTGTATAGAATTGTGAGTTAAAGCAACATGGTGTTGTTGTTGTTGTTGTTGCAACTGCTGCTGTGGCTGATTACCACAAGAACAGCTGCATTGGCATGTTGTTTGTAATAGAGCTGGCGGATTTGCATATTGATGATGTTGCAATTGTTGTTGTTGTTGCTGCTGCTGTTGTTGTTGCAAAGGAAATTGCTGATAATATTGTATATAATGATATTGATGTGATGGTGGATATATAACATTATCCACTGAACTAGATAGGGAGGGATTTAGCGATGATCTTTTTATAGAATTTGGCACATTAATAGGTTTTCTTTCCGCTATACTATTATCCACTTCCATTTTGTTGAAATTCGTTTATATTCTGCTCACTTTGAACTTATAATTCTTATATTTTTATAAAAAATGATAGTTTAACACGCACATTCACGCATAATCATGTTCACACATAAATTATTTTCATTATTTAATAACATTTTTACAAAGTTTTAATGTTCCTGTATGTGAACTCTTTGATGCACACTCTGGTTTGGTTTTGGAATTATAATGTATAACATTGGGTTTGGGGTTCTGTGTTGAAATTAAAGTTGAAGTTTGTTTTTCGTAATTCGTTTAAAGAGGCTGTTAAACCGGTTTCTCCCTATTTTTTTACCAGTAGTTTTTATCTTATAAATCCATACATTTTGGTTGGTTTTTTTATTATTAAATTTATAAATTAAATTTCCATTCTTATGCTTATTATTTCTTTTGTTACTAAAGTATTATTCAACTATTTGTAATTTAATTCCCTTTTAAGAATAAACAATTTCATTAAAGTTAATTGATTACTTAAGTTTTTTGTAGCTTAATTGTGTAAATATTTATCAAGTATCTTTCGTAGTATCCATCAGATACTTGCTTAATATTCAATACAATTTCCAAATACACAACAATTGAAAAAGAAGAATGAACAAAATAACGCGACTTTGTATATCCATCCGTTCATTGGCGCAATGTCAACTCGTTTGCAACTCTTAAACAACTAATTTCTTCATTGTGTAAATGTTTTCACAAATAAACTCACCTATCTAGAGTTTAAAAGATTAAAATTCTCTTAGTAATTTCAATTCTTAATACTCTTTTTTTATTTTGCCCATTATACTTCTAACTCTCATATGATCACTGTGATAACAACGTAGAGGTTTTAAGTTAAGATTCAGCGTTTTTAAACGTTAAAAAAGAAACTGAAAAAGTAAGGGCTGAATTATTTGAATTTTATAACATTTAATTCTATTTTAAATTTATTTTCATCGGGATAAACATTAATTGCATTTATAGTAATTAAATGTGCTAAAGTCCCAAAACTTATTTAACAAATTGTGAAAAACAATCTGCTGTAGGCGCGTCCCTATCCGGATTTCATTCCTGCCCAAGGGGACTTTGTTATTAGAATTTCTAGAGATATTTGTTATGTTAAATCACAAACTAATGAGAATTTCTTGTCCTCGTCTAGGAGCGAGATTCAAAATTTAAAATATCAAAGAAAAAAACAAAAACAACAACAAAATATTATCACAATTGGCTTTGTCATCTTCCAAATACTACTCTGTTTTTTTGACAGACCTAGCAATGTAGTGACGTTTATTCAAGTAAATCAACAATAGAAAATCATATGTTTTCTATTATTCTATTTCATTTGAACATAATTACAACCTGCGTAAATATCCTGGGGACAGATTCTCTAAGCAAAGCGATATCGTTTCGTTCAAAACGATACCTAAATTGCTATGGTGTTGACGAGGTTACTTACGAATGAAAAATTGTTGTCTTTTACTAAAACTATAAACATTATTTAAAAATTTGTGTGTAATATTTTCGTTATTTAACTTCGAAAAGTGGACGAATGTCGTCGATCTTCCTACAGAATTCCTAGCCAGAAATTAGTTCTAAGTCCCATCTAGATATTCTCGATTTCGTTTTACAAGCACCGATTTCACGGTGTTAGTTTTGGAAAAATGTTTATTTATAAAAGTATAACGTGACTGACAACATCGCTCAGCCTATACTGCTGGAACTAGGAAGTTGAGATTTGGCAAGAATGTTTCTTCTTCAGCATAGACGTCCGCTTAGCAGGTATTTTTTTGAATTCCTAAATTTAAACTAATGCCCCTTCGAATATGACCTAACTCACAGACGTGATATTTTTTTTTTTGGATTTCTGGCCATAACCGTTGTACAAATAGGGGAAAGTTGCCTCCTATAAAATTGGGTATGTATATTCCTAATTCCGTGTTTCTAAAATCCCGTCTGCTTATACGGGAATTCAGAAATTCCTAAGTAAGGGCAAGAGGGGAAACAGTCTCCCCTTGACGGCCTGCTATAACCGCTAAAGCGAGGAGCTTGAAAATAGGCATGATGTTTCCAAATCCCGCTTAGACATAATCTTTGAAAATTTTATGGATATGGACAAAACGTGAAAAAGTCTCCCTGTCAACCGGCCCAAACTTCATTACCTAGGAACCTGAAATCTAATACGAGTATATGTGTTAACTGGCTTAAGAACTAATTTACTGGCAAAGTTTTTTTTTAATTTTTTGACAAGAATGTGGTAAAATGGAGTCCTAATAGAGGAAAGCATCCCCCTTGGCGGTATGTAAAATATCTTAAGTTTAGAACTTGAAATTTAGCGAAATTTTTGTTAATTGTAGTGACATAAAGGGGAAAAGTCTAATCATTGGTGGCCTGTTCAGACCTCTTTGGCTTGAAATTTAAAATACATAGATGTTTTTTAAAATATGATGAAAGGATCATAGTGTAAAGGTGGGAGAATAAATTAGGTATTTGAAATTTGGTATGTAGGTTAATGCTTCCCAATAGACATCTGTTAAGGCTGGTGTCTTGGAAATGAGCACGATACCGGGAAAAGGCAGAAAAAAGTCTTCTAATGTGATAATTTTTGAAAACTCAAATAATAACGTGTTTAAAATGGAAAAAGTCGCCGAAAGCTCAAACCGATGCACAGTGGGATTTTTCGAAATAATTCGGCCATTACTTTCTTCGTGACCCAACTACAATAAAATTTGGAAAATACATAGCTGAAGAATACATGTATATGGTGTAACTTCTAAAGATTTCCTGTTAAGGACCCGGTAAAACTTTTTAAAACTGTTATGTCTGTCCGCTTGCACAGAACCGGTTCTGGAAGAGATAACTGAAAGTCAAAGTGCAATGTTTTACTGTCCCAGAACCTAATTAAACTAATGAAACCAGTTCTTGTTTGGAGTTAAAGAACCTATTGCAAATAGGAAAAACTATATAAAAAAAGAATCTTTTGCAGAACATAAATTAGAATCTATTGTAATAAAGTATAAGTTGTTCTGCAACCTTGAAATAATACGTTTCAAAATTTGAAAAATCTGAAATTTAAAAAAGTATTCGTTCATAATCATCCATATATTTTTAACAGCTTAAGCTATGAGAGTCATTGATACCTAATTTTAAAGCTGCTTAAACCGTGGTTTTACTGGTACACACAAATTATTCACTTCTTCATGGCAAAATGCATTGTTTTCAAAAACCGTGGTATAAAAAGCAGCATTTAAAAAAACTGGTGATTTTTAAGTTTTAAAAATATATATGTTAGTTATAAATTACTTTCGTATAACGTGGCCAAATTCCTATATGAAACCCTTACAGTAACCTGAGTTATAAATAAAAATATGAAAAAATGTTACTAAAAAGTCGATAACTCAGGAAAATGCAGGAATAATAGATATGGATTGGGTAACGGTTAAGAAAACTGATTTATAATTAACAAATATTTTTTTAAAAATAAAACGAAACTGCGGCAGTCTGGTGTAAAATTTTTCATAAAAATGTTTTCTTCTTCTTCTTCCTGTAAAGAGACTAACTAAAGTAATAATCTACAGTAATTAATATAAAAATTAATTACGATTGTCATTATCTGACGGTTGCAAAACAGTTTCTAACAAAAAAAAAAAAAATGTTTTTTGAAATACAGCTGTTAAAACGACGATTTCAGTAGCTTTAAAACGAGGTACCAATGACTCACGTAGCTTAAGCCGTTAAAAATATATGTGCAATTATTTGCCATTACCTTTCTAAAACTTAAATTTTTATTTCTTTCAATAAACTACACTGCGCAACTCGAAAGATAAAACAAGAGTACCGAATATTGTTCCTAAATATTTCGCAAGCGCTGATTTTCATGGCGTATCTAGTTTCACCAATTTTTTTCAAATTTTATTTTAAAATTCATACAAATATGTGAACATTTTTAAAACAAAATATGAATATATTTTTTACACATTTACTGTAATGAAAGTGTTTGTTAAAATAACTTCGGCAAATATTAACTTTTTCGGCTGAATTTAGGTACACATAATTTTTTAGCTATTTACATATTATATTAAAACATGACCTAAGGGGTCACATGAGGATCGCGCGCATCTTAATAGATGACCCGATTTCTAAGGTTGCGGACAGAGTGTCACCGGAGTGGATCTTTGATAGATATTTTGATGTGTTGTTGTTTGACAGAGACATGTGGACCAATCAATCCTGGGAACCGGAAGATGGTTCTCAATTGTGGTTCACTGATGGCTCTAAGCAGTCGCATGGGAACACGGGTGCGGGCGTCTTTGGACCAGGCTTCCAGCGTGCTTTACCTATGAGAAAATATCCGTCCATCTTTCAGGCGTAGATTTGGGCCATCTGTGTATGTGCAGAGGAATGCCTGCGAAGGAGAACGCTCAGATCTCGCATCTACATTCTTTCTGACAGTCAGGCTGAACTGAGGGCCTTAATGGCTTATGTGTCGTCTGGGTTGGTCATGGAATGCATTCAGACTCTCAATAGGATCGGTAGGGGCAACTCTCTAACCTTGGGGTGGTTTCCTGGTCATGAGGGGCATGCGAGAGGGCAGATTGTCTTGCCAACCGCGGGGCCTGAAGGCCCTTTATTGGTCCTGAACCATTCTGTGGAATACCTGCGGGGTATGTTAGGGAAAGGCTCAGGGCATGGAGAGAGTCGGAATTCTCTGGTTACTGGGAAAACTCTCCTGGTCAGCGCCAGGCTAAAAGATTGATCTCTTTTTCCAGTAGGGGGTCGAGGCGACTCTTGTCGCTTGAAAGGGGGGTTTGAGGACCCTGGCGTCGTACTTAACTGGACACTGTAATCTCAGATACCATCTGCACAAGAAGGGTCAATCGGACACGGATATGTGTAGGTTTTGTGAGATGGTGTCAGAGACCTCGGAGCATGTTCTCTGCGAATGTCCCAGGCTTTGTGATAGGAGACTTAGGTTTCTAGGTGATCGCTTCATTTCGCCTTCCGACATCGCGAACATTTTGCCAAATAGGATAATTGGCTTTATAGGTAGCTTGAATCTGTAGGTAACTTTAGGCAGCACAAAAGACCTACATTGGTCGCTATGCATAGTACCTTCTGATCTAATCTAATCTAAAACATGAACTCATAGATTGTCCTTTTTCCCTATGCTGTCATATAAATTTTAGGCACATTCCGTGTTTTTCACATGAACACCACTTTTTTTTTGTTTTTCTTTTTTACACGAAATAATTGGTCAGATTTGTCTGTTTGCTTATGTTCAAAAATGCTTTGACCGATTGCGAAATGGGATGATAAATTTTGCAAAAATGGTAAAATATAGTAAAAACTGAGATAAAACGCGGATTTATTAGTAAATGCTGCACTCTTTTTAACGCTTGTCCAGTTAAATCTAAATATACGTCGTTGATGTCATTTAAATTGTCAAATTTTCAGTGTTTCCAAGTGGGAATACATTCTATCGTTTGAATATTTCCAGCGTTTTTTTTTTTTTTTTATTACCAACAAAAGCGTTTTGTCTTCAAAAGTTGTTATTACTTCTTCTAACTCTAGTATTCTCAAATAAAATTTCTACTCACCTTTCAGACTTTAAAAAAGATCAGCTCTTCCTTTTTATTCACAAGATATAATCAATTTCATTTATGTATTTGAGATTTTGTTTAAAACTTTAGTCATTCATACTTTCCAACTATAACCAACATCAAAAAGATCACTTTAGTGTTCCGGTTTTCTTTGTGTCTTACTACGAGTACGAGTATAACTTCTTTGTTTCCTTAGTCGATCCATTTTAAGGGAAACCTTTTGTTTTGATTTTTATTTTTTGGTACATAGTACTATCGCTCTTTAGTTCAGGTAACAAACTACCTACGAAGGATTGTAGAAAGGTTGATTGTAAAACAACCTGTATTATTTAATAAAAAATACTATTTAAGACTCCTTCTGCGAACGTTATTGATTGTTTATTTACCTGCCTGGCTGCAGTGATTGTAATTTTATTTTGTCCTTATTTAAAATTTCAACGTGTGACTTTTTCCCTTTCTAGAAATTTACGTTTACTAAATTTAAATTTGGTATGTGTCTCTTTAGTAGTCTAATGATGTTTGTACGCTTTTTAATTATATTTTGGTGTTGAATATTAATCAGTTTTATTGAAAACTTAAAAATGCTGTAATCTGATCGATTGATCAGTTTACATTTTTAAATAACGGTTTATTGGGACAACTGATATGTGGTTATTTTTTGGACGTAACAATATTTCAGTTATTTCGATAACGATTATTTAGAGTTAACGGTATTTTACTCATTTCGGTATAGGTATTTTACTCATTTCGGTATAGGTATTTCAGCGGTAGCTTGTTTAAATTATTTCGGTAACGGTATTTTAGGGATAATGGTTTTTCAGTTATTTCGGTAACGGTATTTTAAGGATAACGTTATTTAAGTTATTCAAGTAATGCAGGCGCGGATCCAGGAAAAGGTTTCGTGGGGGGCTTAGAGTATTTTTAATTAGCTTTTTAATCTTTTTTACATTTTTGTATTGAAAAATATCATTTGGGGGGGGATGGTGGGGAGGGTTTAATTTCCTATTCCCCTCCCCCCTTATTCCCCCTCCCCTTATTCCCCCCTTCCCCCTTTTTTGCAAGTTCCCTATTTGCAAAAATTTTGCTGACTTAGCCAAATTTTTTGCTGACTTTACAAACTTTTTTTTGAGTGTACTAATGAATCTTTTATGAACTTAGAAAAGTTCAGAAATAGCCATAAAGTCGATCTTTTAATGTTTTAAAGAACAAAATTCACTATGTAGAGTACTCTAACATTGTGAATTTAGCCTTATGAACACAGAATCATGGATGGTAGGAAGTCTTTCTCTAATCGCGAGAATTTTGGAAAATCAGAAATAGCCCCAATCGTGGGTCGTAAGACGTTATTTAGAATATGCTCTATTCTCAATTGCTCTATTTGTCGGTCTCCTAAGAATCCGAAATGGTACTGATCCCGATTCTATTAGAAAAAGCCTCAAACGTATGATGTGTTATTTAATTATAATTTGGGCATTACAGTTCATTTATTATTTTAATAAATTAAATAAATTCAAAAAAAAATCATAATTTTCAATTGAAAATTCTCAAATTCCTCTTTATTTAATTTTTCTCATCATGTTTTGTAATGACAACATGGTTTGTAATGATATAGTATTTAATCCCAATTTTATTTCAAATTATCATTTCTAATTTAAATTTTAAAATTAATTTTCTCATTTTTATATATTCATGAAAAATTTCATTAAAACTTGTCCAAGAAAATTCTCTCTGTGTCGAAAATCACAATTTTATTTGGAGTTTTCCCAATTTCAAATAAAAAATGTCAATTTTGTTTAAAAATTTCGAGTTCTATAGAAATTTCGTATTGTATGAAAAAGGGTTAAGCGCTTTCTTTGAAGCATACAAATGTAGTTACTGCTTACCAAATCGAAGTTATTTTTTGCTTTGTTATATAAAAACCACTGTTTTTTTTCGGTATTTTAAAAATATTAATTAATAAAAAAATTTTTTTTTCTTTTAATTACAATAAAAATTTTTTATTTCTTACATCCAATTTAAAATTCAAAGTCAAATTTTTAAACGGTATTCCAGTTCTGACGTTTTTATGCTTTGGAGATACAATGAAATTTTCTAATTATTATTTGCAAACTACGAACATATCAATAATAACAAATATAAACTAAACGAGAATTTTTAAGAACTTGAAAGAATCTTTTATTAGTTATATTTATTTAAAACTAACAAAAACTAACAGTGATGCCAACTTGATGCTTTTGGCACTGTTTATGGTGCTTTTCAATGCCACAATATGCCAAAAATTTACTCATGGTGTCACAAAAATCACAAAATTGTTGCCTTTGTAATTTATTGTTAGTGCTTTTGGTGCTTAAACAATTTCGTTTTAGAAACAGGTACTTTGTTCAAAAAGCCCTAAAACTGTAATAAAAACTTTCTAAAAGTCAAATTTTTTACAGTCTTAAGGAAATTACAATCAAATGTCACTTTTCGCTATATTTAAAAGGTTTTATCTTTTAAATTGATACTTAGCTAAGCTTAACTTAGCTTTTTTTTAATTAATTTTTTAGTCTTTTTACATTTTTGTATTGAAAAATACCAGTTTGGTGGGGGGAGGGGGAATTTCCCATTCCCCCACGCCCCTCCCACCCTCCTTGAAACCGTGCCTAAATTAAGTGTACGCCTTACTAAAATTAAGTTCTAAAAATTTTCCTTAAAGCAAATAAAATTGCTTAATCCAAATCTATTAGATTTCAGTTCATATTAATTTTTCATTAACTCAAAGCTACACAGAAAAAATTATCAACCTAAAATATCTAATTAAAGATTTGATTTGAATTTAATATGTTTCTAAACAAATATTTAATTGAATCAATTAATATTTTAATTGACTTTTAAATATATAAATACATATTTTATTTTAGACGCAATTATCATATTATTTTTTCATACACTGCATGCATAAATAGAAAATTTTCAGTATAAAATACCAAATACATTTGAAGTTAACAAACAAAACAAGCACACACACAAACAGACTCAGTATTGCAAAAAACACACATACCAACGTATAGATCACACACTTTTTTTGTGAGTATCATATTTTTTTTTTTTTTTGTAGAAGTTATTTATAATTTTTTTTTTCGTTCTTTATATTAATAAAAGGTTTAATTGATAGTATCATTGCCGTGATAGGTGCAAATCAATTAAAATATTAATTGATTCAATAATTTTTTTAATTGAAACCCGTTTTTAGTTTTTATCTGAACTCGTAATTAGGCATTTTCTTTAATTTTTTTTGCTTGAATCAGGTTAATATTTTTAAGAAAATGCATTTCTTTTTAGTAAAAAATCTTAAATTTTAAGAATTTATTAAAATAAAAGTTAAGAAATTTCAAATTTTATGAAGAAACTAAAACGAAACAATTAGTTGTTACACCCAAAATTTTCAGAAATCTTATCCTAATATCGTTGTACTAACTAAATTTATGAGTTGTTACCATTAAAATACACTTTTAAATTCGGTTGACACTTTATTTCTCTGTGTGCATTCCAACTACTTTTAAAGTAAAATAAAACACATTATTTAATCAATCATAAAAATACAATTTTTATTTATTTAAACAACAAAATTCGTTATTTTTAACTACATAACTTTTAGTAAGTATTTTATTTAAAAATTAAAATGCTACAATTAAAAAAAGCCTTTTTTTTGCATATTGTAAAACATAATTATATCATCCGAAGTGCTTTTTCTTAATACCAATCAAATTTAGTTAAGAGTTATTGGAAAAGAAAAATTGAGTTGATATTAATACATAATTTCAAATTTTTAATATTGAGCATTTTGCATTAAAAATCGTTAGCTGTAGCAAAACACGGCTAGTTTAAAAAGGTCGATACTAAAAAACTAAAAGGTTTCAAAAAAATATGACTATAACTTTTAAATGCTTCCGCTAATTTTGTTTAAACTTGTTTTAATTTAAAGCAGGGTTAATGGATCTAATATGCCTTAAGTTTTTACATTTTGTTGATTAAGGGAATGTGGTGTACCATGAAACGATTGATATATAAATTGATATAGCTCTGCAGAAAAGACCTGTAAAAGTCCAGTTTAAAGTGAGATATATTAGTCTAATGCGTACTTAAATCGTCTGCCTTCAAATCTTCGAGAAATTTTTAAATTGTAAAATAATCGAAAATTTTCACATTTTTGAAATCTTATTTCAAGGCTCACTTTTGGGTGTACACTAGGTCGGGTCGATTTAAAAATCGCTCAACGTTCAAGGAAAATCGTTTTCTAGGAATCAAAATAAGAAACTTTGCCGAAGGAACCATACCTCTAAAACGAATTCTGATGTCCCGACTTTTGACCCGTAGGATCAAGCAGATGAATGTATAAATTATATTCGATTGGGTTGGATTCGATTGGGGCACTCTAAATGCGTCATAGTGGGATTTTTCAAAATTTGACCCTACGGGTTAAAAGTCGGAACATCAGAATTCGTTTTAATATTGATTATTTTTTTAAAAAATGCTTGATTTAATAAATGAATGAATGCAATATCTTGTTCCACTCAAAAACTGCATTCGATTAAAGTAGAAGTTAAAAAAAAAGATAATTTTTGCGATATTTTCCAAAAAGGACCAACAGTTTCTTACCTCCAGATAAATATTTTATTTTTGAACGTATACTTTTCTGAAAGGTCTTTTTATATAAAAGCGAGTTGGGTTAAACAAATTTTGATTTGTATATACTTTTCCCCCAGTCGCTTCTAATTTATTTTTTAATTTTTAATTTTTTAAGGCAAATATCGACTTTGGCCAACTATTAAAAATTGAAGCGGAAGCGGTTGCAGATAAATCAACATATACCTAATTTATTGGGTAAGTCTATTCCAAACACCGTTTTAAAGGAAGAGCATTTTTTGTTTTTTTGTTTTGGGAATCGTGGGATTGCGTTCAAAAAATCATTTCAATCACATAAATTTCGCATTGTTGATTTACAAGTCTATTTTAATATAAAATATCATTAGATTATGTTTATTAATAAATATTTTTTGAAATAGTGAAATATTACATTTTAACAAAAACTGTAATTTTCTACGTTCATATATCTACATTGTAGATCCATGCTAAAAACAAGCGCAAGACAATTTTTTCAAAATGTTCAAAATATACCCAAGAAATGAAACGTTTCAAGGTACACTCGTTTCAAGGTACACCACTTTCCCCTACTTTTATTTTCGACAATCGCTCTTTTTAGAACAGCCGTGAAAAGTCATTATCTAATTATTAAGGTGCTGTAAGTTAAATTAATTTTAGTTAAAGTTCAAGTTCAAGATTAGACCAATATTTGAAGCATTTTACAATAAATTATTAAAATTTTATTATTAATAATTTAAAATCATCCGATTTTAATATCCGATAATGTTAAAATTTCAATACTTCACTGAGCTTATTTAAAAAATTATATTTTGGCAAGAACTGGCAATGCTTTTTAAACTTAATTATTTTTTTTTTTTTTTAATTATTATTTCTCAATACTTAATTAAATTATTTTTTACAATACAATTAATAAATAAATCATATTTAATTAAAAGCTAAAAATACTGTAAATTTTGAATAAATTTTAAATTTTGTTTTATTTAATAAATTCTTGGACGTTAATTTTGTAAATAAATTTAATTTAATTGGCATTTATATCTTCATTATTACAAGTCGTATCAGTTTTATTATGACATTCTTCCGCCAACAGTTGAGACCAATTGGCATTAATTTTAACGACTTCAAGATCCTTGTGTAATTGTTGTAAAGCAGGATTATCACTAATTAATTGAGGACTGGCGGTATTTAATACCGTTACAATATTTTCCAATTGATTGGCATATATGCGTAAACGTTCATTTAATGGATGTAATAAATCTTTTTGATTTTTAATCGAAGACTGGAAATAAAAAAAGAAAATTTTGAAAATTTCAAAACAATTGAATTTTTGTTTAAAACCCGAACATTTATTTTAATACAATGAAATTTTTAGTAAAACTATAAATAACTTAACAAATTTTTTAAATTTAATAATAAAAAATAACTGAGTTTTCATTTATTTTAATTAAAATGTGTGTTTCTGTTAACCCTCAAACCGACTTAAGCTTTTTTGCAATAAAATTTAAACCACGTATTCTTTCACCAATTTAGTTTTTCGTGGCGATATTGGCCAAAATAGGTTTAAAGTGGATCTCAACAGCTAATCCATAAAAATTAGTAAGTTTGGGAATGAGTTATGCCTTTTATAAATATATAACTACAGTCCAAAAAATTCACTATTCGCGCTTTAACTTAAGAAGATATGGGGATCTTCGTTATTTGAAAAACGCGAAATTAAGCGAAAACTCACCTTAACTTTAATTAATATATATTGCCTAAACTTAAAAGCTTTGCTACTATTATTATATATGAGTAATGTCAAAAACTTTCGACGCCTGTAGAAACTGAATTCAGACGCCTTAAATTTTATAAGAATTTTCGAAAAAAAATGCAGGGCTACTAGAGTTTGAAAATTTTTCCACTTTTCAAAAAGGACATATTTTCATAAAAATATTTTTTTTTAAATACCCTTAAAAACAAAAGTAACACAAAAATGTTTTTTAATTTATATTTAACCCCTACAAATAATAAATATTTAGTTTTTATACGATAGTTAACCCTTAAAATTGTAAAATCCAAATAACAGGTTGCAGAACAACTTATACTGTATTATAACAGGTTCAAATTTCTGTTCTACAACCGATTCTTTTTATATGGAGTTTGTCCCATTTGCAATAGGTTCTTTACCTCCAAACTAGAACAGGTTATATTAGATCAGAAGGCACTCTGCACCGCGACCAATGAAGGTCTTTTGTGCTGCCTAAAGTTACCTACAGATTCAAGCTACCTATAATACCAATTATCCTATTAGGCAAAATTTTCGCGATGTCGGAAGGCGAAATGAAGCGATCACCTAGAAACCTAAGTCTCCTATCACTAAGCCTGGGACATTCGCAGAGAACATGCTCCGAGGTCTCAGACACCATCTCACAAAACCTACACATATCCGTGTCCGATTGACAATTCCTGTGCAGATGGTATCTAAGATTACAGTGTCCAGTTAAGTACGACGCACAGTGGTCAATTTCGCGAGATAGCGGTCAAAACTCTATAACTTTTGACCGGATTGGTATTTTTTTACGCAATTTGTTTTGTTCAATAGGAGGGATTTTAAGCTTCAATTTGCGTGTTCAAACGTAAAAATCGACTGATAGGAACGTAAGTAATGTGGAGTTAAAAATGCATTTTAATTTTTTGTTGAGTTTCCATGTAAAAGTTGAATATTTTGACATTTTAAATAGGTATTTTTTTTTATAATTTCTTATTTTCTTCAGTCGTATTTTACAACCAATACTTATTTATTATTCCTAAACTTAATTTTGGTCAGAAAATGCCAACATTTGGCCCCTGACATTTATTTAGTCTCAATATTCACAGGGGCCAAAGGTTGGTTTTTTTGGAAGAAAGCTAATTCTTGTGAGGATTAAACTGAAAAATAACACTAAAATTCCCAACAATATCAATACCATTTGGATATATTATATACAGAACACAACATCGATAAAATTTTAAGTAAACTTTTACTATTGATTTAAAGTGCACATATATTTTATTTAAATGTATTAATAAAAATTTATACTAAAATTAGAAACAAATTATAATCTTTAAACTAGTATTAATTAAACAATATTAGTAAAAATTTCTTCCAAATAGCTTTGATTTTCATTTTGCAGTAGTTGTTTAGCTTCTTCACTAACTCTAATGAGGTTGATTTCCATTTTTGTCGAATACTGGACATATATGGGTCTGATGTGCACAACAAAATATTAATAAGATCTTCATTAGTACAATATCTGGAAATTGTTCTTGTATTGTGCTCGCGAAAGAATCTGTAGTCTTTGTTCCTTTTTTCTTGCGCTTCTTCTGAGAGATCTCCAATTGGAAGCATATTGTGCTGAATTATTTGTTCCCCATGGAACAAAATTTTGTGAACTGTGGTTGGCATATGTCTCCAAGAATATTTTTGGTTATAAAGGGTTGCTGTCTCATTAGCATACTGACCAAATTTTTTTGCATCTATCTTTTTGCTACATGCTATAACTTCTAATATGATTTGGAATCGTCGTATTAAATCATAATCTACTCCAGTTATAGAAGCTGCAGTTTCTGGATCGGAAAAAAATCTCCTTGCTGTGTTTCCATCATTAGAATTTTCTTCTCCTTGCTTTGGCTGGTCAATTATAAGGCCTATCTCACGGTATTTTTCTTGAATATCTTTTTTTTTTGCTTTCTTTTTCCAAATTTTCTTTGTTGTTTCTCACTGTTTCGCCTAACGGGCCAAATTCCAAATCGTATCTCAATTTAAGAATATGCTCCATAAAACGAATTCTAGCATGAAGAGGTGACATTCCAAATTCATATGCTTCATTAAAACTATCGTCTTGTGTTGGTGGTTGGCTCAATTGACTTGATGTTTTTTGGCATATGGTGCAGCTTGACGAAGACTTTGTTTCGGTTAAAGCTTGTGCAACTTTTCCATCGATCATTGTAAGTGACATTTTAAAGTTAACTTCGATGCATTGGTCATTAAATTCAAATATCACTGGTTGAAGTTCTTTAATTTCATCTCTTATTTTGCCAACTTCTTCAGTTATGACATCTTTAGTTTCTTTTTTGTAAGCAAACTTTATTGGTCTACAAAATTTTGTTGATGAGGGAATTTCATTCTTCCATACATCTATCTCTGCAGCTCTACTAGTTGAAGGCTCTGAACCAATATAAGTTTTTGTTAAACGTAATGGAACGAAAGAAATCATGAATAAATTGGCATCTGATGAATTTTCCGCATTACATTGTTTGTATTGTTTCTGGCCAGAGGACACATCACATCCCCATTTAGAAATTAAAGTCATGCTGCAATTTTTAAACTTATTTAAATAGTCAGCATCAAATGTCTTTAATAATCGTTCTGCAGTGTGTTCAAGAAGATCCTGCAATTTTATTTCTGCTGAACTTGAAGTTACACTAATAGCAGTTGGTGAAGGTAAGCAATCTTTTTTGGCAGAAACTATATCTCGATATGATGGAAAAATTCCACAATTTTTTTCATTGGTTCGCTTCCGCAATTCTGTATATTGGTTTTTAATCATTTTCAAATCCAAAAATAGTGCAAATGCTTCTTCTGGAGTAAATTTATTTTCTTCAGTTGGTGTCGGCATACTTTCTAAAATCCTTTTTGTGCGTCTGGGGCTTGCTTCCACTATTTTTTCAATGATAGCAATTTTACTGTTTTTAGTTTTCGATGGTTGAATTTGATGCAGAAATGAATCCTTTATGATGCTACAAGAAACTTCTTCATTGATATGTTTAAGCTTGCGTCTTCGTGATCTTTCACTACAATTATCAATTGGCTTTGCTGGTCGACCACCTTTTCCAGTTTCCGTGGTAGTTACTGATGGATTTTTAAAAATAAGTTTACTTCTTAGCCATTCATTTTCAGGTATTTTCAGGTATTTAAGTTGTGTAATATTAGATGGCAAAAAAATCTTTTTTACCTTTTCCAAATGAATTGCTAGATACCACATAATTTGAGAGTTAACAGGTACTGGTAATAATATAACAGGTACTTGGTTTTACCAGTTATTTCCATTGGTTTTAAATTTATTTGCAATTTTCAGGTATTTAAGTTATGTAATATTAGATGGCAATAAAATCATTTTTTACCTTTTCCAAATGAATTGCCAGATACCACATAATTTGAGAGTTCTATTGTCATTTTTGCCAAAATTTTGATACACCCTTCTATGTGGACTAGGTCCAAATATGGGCCAACTTCTCCTAATTTCAACAGAATTATTTTTTGGGTCAATAAGAACTCTTGTACAAAATTTCATCAAAATATATGCATAATAGCCACTTTCACATACAAATAACTTCTCAAAAAATATGACGTGCATTTGTACCGAATATCTTACCTTGGGTCAGAAAAATTGCTGTAGCTCAAAAAGTGCAGTCCCGATGCATGGACATGTATATATAGGAATGTAGGGGAGAGTTAGGACTACAAAATAGTAAATTTGTGTTTTGACTCAGCTTGACTCACAGGAGTTGTGCTCTATGAAGTAGGAAATTTCCGAGAAATTTGACATTTTTTAAAAAAAATATTTAAATTGTTTTGAAATCAGTAGAGCTTCAATTTTTTTACCAGTAATAGGAAATAAGTTAAGTTACAACACAAAATTTATTTCGTCCAAAAATCTTGAAAAACTTTAAACTTTAAAAATTAACTAAAAATATCATAAATTTACTAAATTCTGAAAAAGCCCATTTTGGACCACCCTGTTCTCAGTGAAATAGTTGAAATAGAGTTCTAATTTTTTGGCTCCCGAGGTTTACTACTGTCTACTTTCATATGAGTCTAATAACTTTAAAATCGGAGAACAAAAACCAAAAGGAGTTTTGGCCGCTATCTCAAAATATTGACCACAGTGCGACGCCAGGGTTCTCAAACCCCCCTTTCAAGCGACAAGAGTCGCCTCGACCCCCTACTGAAAAAAGAGATCAATCTCTTAGCCTGGCGCTGACCAGGAGAGTTTTCCCAGTAACCAGAGAATTCAGACTCTATCCATGCCTTGAGCCTTTCCCTAACATACCCCGCAGGTATTCCACAGAATGGTTCAGGACCAATAAAGGGCCTTCGGGCCCCGCGGTTGGCAAGACTATCTGCCCCTACCGAGCCTATTGAGAGTCTGAATGCATTCCATGACCAACCCAGACGACACCTTATAAGCCATTAAGGCCCTCAGTGCAGCCTGACTGTCAGAAAGAATGTAGATGCGAGATCTGAGCAGGCATTCCTCTACACATACACAAATGGCCCAAATCTCCACCTGAAACATGGACGGATATTTTCCCATAGGTAAAGCACGCTGGAAGCCTGGTCCAAAGACGCCCGCACCCGTGTTGCCATTCGACTGCTTAGAGCCATCAGTTAACCACAACTGAGAACCATCTTCCGGTTCCCAGGATTGATTGTTCCACATGTTTCTGTCGAACAATAACACATCAAAATATCTATCAAAGATCCACACCGGTGGCACTCTGCCCGCAACCTTAGAAATCGTGTCATCTATTAAGATTCGCGCGATCCTCATGTGACCCCTTAGGTCGCCCCCCTCATGCCACGAATTCACTAAGTCTAGAGGAAACCATACTGGCAACCTCCATTACAGAAATATGCAATGGCGGGATCCCCAGCATAAACCCCAAGGCATCCGTCGGGCAAGTTCCGACGGCCCCTGTAATGCCAACACATGCAAGACAGTAGATTCTCTTAAGAGCATCCCTTGCCTTACTCTGCTCAACTTTTGGCCACCATGCAAGGGCAGCATAGGTGATCATCGGTTTAACAATAGTATTGAACGACCAGGTTGCTTTAGAACCGGTTTAAGAACCAGTTATAGAACTGGTTCCGCGACAGTGAAACATGACATTTTGACTCCCAAGAACCTGTTATAGAACCGGTTCCATGTAACCGGTGGTAAAAAAGCTGTTCTAGAACAGGTTCAAAGCTAATCTGTTCTAAAAAAATTTGCTGGGTACAGTAGGCCAAAAAAATAGATACAATTTTGTATTATTTTTTACAAATAAATAATTTAAAAAATTTTGAAGATTACAAATATTAAAATAATTTTGGTCATCTTTCTTTACACACATCATGGGGATTTAAAAATCCCGAAGGGATCCCTCTATTTTGGCGGATTTGCAGGAAAGTCAGTATTTCTGATAAACATTTTTTTAAATATATTTATGGTGAACGAAACTAATTTACATTGTATTGTGTTATTAGATCAATTCCGAAATATTAAATATCTGGCGCATCGTTAACCCAGGTTAACTGGAGGTCAAAATTGTCCCACAAAATAAAATTTATGGTTACAACTGAACATGGTTAAAATTAACTAACTGAAAACAAGTTTAGTTCTTGATTAAGTTAAATTTTCAAAGTAATAAATGATTAATATTAAAAAATATTAACTTTTGTTGACCGAAGCCCTAAAAAGTCCAGACAAAAAAATCGAAAATGGGTTTTGCACATGCGATGATTTCGATGAATAGCAATTTTGGGTATTACGATTTATACAAAGCAAAAAGTGGATATTTTTATAATATCCATTTTATGCCTCATGTTCTTTTTTTTTTAAATAAAAAAAAAAATTTTATGAAAATATGTCCTTTTTGAAAATCGGGAAAATTTTCGAAGTCTGGGAGCGACCCCTAAATATTTTTCGAAAATCTTCAAAAAATTTGAGATTTTTTTCATAAATCTTAAGCTTATCCAGAGTATTCCCATTAAAAATTCGACGTTTTAAAAATAAGAAGCAGCACAGTGACGACTTACAAATGAAACAAAAATATACCAATTTTTTCAAGGCCGAACTGTTGGAAATTTTTGAATTTTTTTTGCGAATTTGGGTTTATTGACCCATCATTTCTAAAAAAAAAGTGTCGTCAAAAATATAGTTTCGCATCTCCTTCTATGAAAAAATCCATGGGACATATATGTATATCCCATTGGTCGTCAACGGTAAAAATTAGTGAACAATTACCTCACCCAAGTAATAGCGAAAGACGTGTCGACTTTATTGCTATTGTCATGTTTACGTCATATTACGCATGGTTTTTAATTATTTATATATGCTAGACACAAGTATGTGAAAATTTTTATATAGCTTGAGTCGTAAATCGAGTTTTGAGTCCTAAAATATCCCCTATACGATATTTCGAAATTGTGAATGGAAATTGTGAATGGAATGGAGACCAGATTTGGATTCAGAAGATACAAATCTATGAAAATGGAACAAAAATTGCTCAACCCTCTAACCGGCAAGCGATGTTTTGCAACGAAATTCACACTATGTGCTCCACTCGAAAAACAAATAATAAGTTCTTCAACAAAATTGTTTATCGTTGCCTAATTTAAGCGATATGAGATAAAATATTTTAGGGTGCATTTTGAAAACTAATGCATATAAAAGAGAAGTTTTGAACAAAAATTATTTCTCTTACTAAGATACAACCACACTCCAAAAACTATTTTTTTTCTGTTCCTATTTAAGAAGATACCACGATTTTCGCTTTTAGAAAAAGCGAAATTAGGTGAAAAAGTATCGAAACTTCAATTTATTTTGTTCAAACTTCAACGCTTTGCTAATAATACTTAATGTCTTCCTTCTGCCAAATTTCATAAAAATCCGTATATTAGTTTAAAAGTTAAGAAAATGTCCTTTAGAGGAATCCTGATAAAATCCTGTGAGTCCTTGGACCAAAGTAAGGAATTATTATAAAATATAAAGCTTCAATCTTACTTTAATTTTATTATAAAGAGTTTTTAGTCAACTTAAATTGGTTATTTAGATTTTTGAAAACTATGTTTTTTCAAAAATAATTATTTTTTGAAATTTCACGAAATTTTGACTTTGAAGCTTTCTCGCTTCCAAACCGTGAAAGGCACCCGAAAAATTTCTTTGCAAGATATTTAGCAAATTTAGTTTTCTATCGGAATATATTAATTTCTAAGTATAAGACGCTTATTTGACGCATTTGTGGTAAATTTTATGAAGACTGCCCTGAGGTAGCCTTACCCGTTAGAGGGTTAAATTTTAATATAAACAAAAAATAAAATAAAAAAACTGAACAAAAACTACCTCTTTTTTTTACCTTATACGGCCAATATGGCCCATATTGTATCAGTATCTTGTAGGAGAAAAAATGAATCAATTCCAAATATATCAATGTTTCTTGAAACTTGACGGATTGAACAATGTCCTACCAAAATTTCGATCCCCTATGTCCAACAGCGTCCGAGAAAATATGTACCAAAAATATTTCATATTTTTTAACTTTTAAACAACCCTATTCGACTCTTAGAGCATACTGGTACAAGTGGTTGATATGTTCTGAAAACTACATCTATCCTTAATCGATACACATCACACTCGGAAAAATCGGTTAAATATTGTAGATAATACAACAAAAAATAAAAATGGGACATATATCAATCATTTGTCGTCAAAGGCTTAAACTTTCGCGGTTTCTTTTTATAGGGGTTTTTCGCCGTTTAATGGAATTTAGTTTTGACAACAGTATTAAAAAATCTTTGAAGTACACCAAGTTGATGTCAGCGCACCAATAGCGGAATGCGAACATCATTATTAGGAATTGGCGTACATTGTTTTTAAAAAATTTGGGATTTTTGCGTCTTTCAATTATATTTCAAAAACAGTGCCTCCGGTTCAAAAGGTAATTTTAAACATTTTTTTTAAACGCAAACATTTTATGAGCTTATTAAAAATTCTGCGAAATTTAATTATTGTTCCTCATTTTTTCTAAACAACATTACTTGAGAACATAGTTAGGTATCTAGAGTGAATCTTCAAAACGGACTTAATTGATGAAGTGCAAAATAAAAAAAAAATATTACTAGAGCCAGAGTAAAAACCAAATTTTTTCTTATATAAATAGAACATTTTTGGTCTTCAAAGTTAAGTAACGTCATGATGCTTGTTAGGAAAAGACCCTAGCCACGTGTTTGATTACTAAGAAGACAAGAATGGAGCAAAATTAATTATTAATATGTTTTTTGATTAATTATTAATAGGTTTTCTGGAGGGCTCTGATGAGATCTTTAGCCAGATCGAAATAATAATATCAACCTAGCTAATATGTTTGATTTACTTTATTTTTCTTTCAGCCAACTATTATATGTTTGCAAATTCATACTCATGAAATTTGAATTTCCATCACGAAAGAGAAGGTGAAGGAAAATGAAAAAAATATTAAAATGGGGTTTTTCTTATTATTACCCAGCAAATTTTTTTAGAACATATAAAAAAAAAAAAAAAAGAAAACCGGTTCTAGAACAGGGTCCTGGGATTCAAAATGTAAGGTTTTACTGTTCCAGAACCAGTTCAACAACTGGTTCTAGAAGCGGTTCTAAAGCAACCAGTTCTAGTTTGAAGGTAAAGAACCTATTGCAAATAGGACAAACTCCATATAAAAAGAATCGGTTGTAGAACAGAATTTAGAACCTGTTATAATACACTATAAGTTGTTCTGCAACCTGTTATATAGATTTTACTATTTTACTGGGTAATACCCAGTAAAATAGTAAAATCCAAATAACTGGTTGCAGAACAAGTTATACTGTATTATAACAGGTTCTAATTCCTGTTCTGCAACTGGTTCTTTTTATATGGAGTTTGTCCTATTTCCAATAGGTTCTTTACCTCCAAACAAGAACAGGTTGCTTTAGAACCGGTTCTAGAACCAGTTATAGAACTGGTTCTGGCACAGTAACACCTCACATTTCGAGTCCCAGGAACATGTTCTAGAACCGGTTCCATGTAACCGGTGAAAAAAGAAGTTGTTCTAGAACAGGTTCAGAGGTAATCTGTTCCAAAAAATTTTGCTGGGTAATACCGTATAAAAAAAGAACTTTAATAGTGAAATTATTAATAAATTTTGTATGTATTGTTGATGTTTTAAAATTGCATTTCATTTTGAGTTGTCAGGTTTGAGATCATAATTTAACTGTTAATAAAGTAAGAGAAATACGAAAAAATCTTGTTAGGATCAGCGCTAGAGAGAGCGCCAAGAATAATTGGATATCTCAATGGTTCTTGATTCTTGGTCGGTCTTGCCAGTTAAAATTACTTATGATTTTTAGTGTCCGACCGAACTCACATTTTCACACCGAACTTTTTAATTTGAATAAAACTTGAATTTCGGAATTAATACAAATTTGACCCGGAGCGGCGTACTCGGTCGAACACTAAGGATTTAATTCAAATAAATTTATTCAAAAAAACTTACATTAATTTTAAATATATTTGTCATAAACTGTTGTATTCTGGTATCCTTTAATTGTCCATCTGCTTGCCACATCTTGAGTAGATTTATAATACCTCCTATATCGTCTTGATTATCCACAATTTCCGGACTTAGGGCTAAATTTAAAGTTGGAAACTCTGGCAATTCCACCGTACTGGGTGATAGTTTGCGATAATTACTACACAATGTACTCAAATTACAGATGTCCTCAGTTAAACGCTATTATTTTATATAGTTTATAAGATTTTTAATTTTATAATTTTTTTTTTTTTTTTTTTTTAATAATTTTACTTTAAAAATCTTTATAAGTTAGCGAAAAAAGATTTTTTCTGTGATTGGTTGGTTGTATGATGATGATGGAAAATATTGTGATAATGGTGATGAGATGATTTTTTTTTTTTTTTTTGTTAATTATTTTTATCATTTGGATGGATTCGTTTTAAAGTTTTATGATTTTTTGGTGTTGTTTGTTGGTTGGTATAAATAACAAAAAAAAAAAAAAAAATTGGTAGCATTCATTTTATTATGTTAGGCATACATTGAAGATATCGTTTATATGAAGAAGAGGGTTTTATTTTGAGGATGACTTTGGGTTAGGTGATTTAAAACTACTACTGCGTTATAAAGTTTTTTAGTAATTTTAGCTAAAACACGAATAATAAAGTACACAAAAAAAAATGAAACATTCATGGGGTAATTACTACATTATTTAACTATAAAATTGTTTTAAAAATAATTAAAAATCGGAAGCACAAATTAAATTAAAACATAAAAAATTAGAATTATTAAAAACATAAATTTTACTATTTTAATTAATAGTTTAATACGTGCTAGGGTAAGGCTTGCAGGTTGCCAGCGCTTGCTGGTTGCCACTGACACCCCAATTACAATTGATTTTGATGCCTTATTCAAGGAACCTTCTGGTAGACATATTTTTCCACCATTTTGTAGTTTGAAACTTTAATCACAGATTTCATTTCTAAAATCTACCACCCCGAGAACCCCTCTATGTACAATTTCAAACTGATGCGATTACAATGTCCAATGTCCAGCCAATCCCTAAAAAGGGTGCGGCTAACAACCCTGAAAATTACCGCCCAATCGCAATTTGCTCTGCGCTCTCCAAAGTGATGGAGACCATGGTTAACCACCATCTTATGAAATATTTAGAGATCAATTCACTTTAAATGATCGACAGTATGGCTTCCGTAGTGGTCGATCTACGGGAGACCTGTTGGCGTTTCTATCCGAACGTTGGAGCCGGTCAATCCACCGCTTTGGTGAGAGTAAAGTGGTTGCTCTAGATATTTCTAAGGCGTTCGATCGTGTGTGGCACGGGGCACTCGTGACTAAGCTAGTTGCTTTTGGTGTCGGTAATGTCTTCTCTCGATTTATAACGAGTTTTCTCAGAGACCGCACTATACGTGTTGTTTTAGATGGGGTCTCATCAAACGAGTTTCAGCTAAATTCAGGGGTACCGCAAGGTTCTGTTCTTTCTCCTACCCTTTTTCTTATTTTTATTAATGACCTTCTTGGTCAGACAATAAACCCTATCTACTTTTTTGCAGATGATAGCAACATTTGTCATTCATTTTCATTCGATCACAGGCCAAGCTCTTTGGAGATAGAGGGCATGCGGCAGAACAAAATTAAAAAAAATTATCATATACATGATTCTGGCTGTTCATATTATTATTACCGAGCACGATTTTATTGTCATTTAGAATCATAATATGATTGCTACGATCATAATGTGATTGTTACGCATTGCAATCATAACATGATGATCTTTTTTGACCATTGGCCACAAAGTCGATGTTTTGATTAACTTTGGCAGCTTTATTTCGTCCGCCATTTTGAATTTTTTAAATCGAATTGCCGAATTAATAACAATTGTTCGAAAACCAAAACAATACAAAGTTTTTTGTTTGATCAGATGTAAATTTATTTTTCTTGACGTTATATCAGATTTGCCAATTAGAATTTTTAAGTTTATTTTAGAAATCACCCACCTCCAAAACCTCACAGTTCCCAAATTCGGCCAGCTAACGAGAGTACATTTTGAATAAAAAGTACAAGTTCTGGTATCGATAGTTTGAATTTATAAAATTTTATTACTGAATCAATATCAGTTGCCCTTAACCGAAGTCAACAAAAATATATGGTAACTCTAGAAAAAAAGTCTGGCAACACTGCAAAAATTTTAGTTTCTTTTTTCGTACTCAGCGAGTAAATTTCACCCTGAACGAATTATTATTTTTATCACTAACAATTTATACCGAACTTGGATCTAATTTTAAATTTTGATCTAATTTTAAAAAATTTTACAACAAGTTTTAGAAAATCTTAATAATATTCTACACATAACTTTTGAATGCTTGGACAGAATTTGATCATTTTTGATATCAGGTATTATGCAATATTTATAAATAGTTCTCCTAAATATCAGAGCAATTGTAAAACATTTAAGTACATTTTCAATACCTTTTAAATGTCCATTCTAACTTGGCCAACCCCTGTACTTGCACCCAAATTCAAGTACGAAATTTCAGTTATTAAATTAATAAACAAAGAAGTTATAGAGTTACAACGACTTTCATGCATATCTTTTCCATACAAATGCCTGTGCATGTTCATAAAAAGGTGGCAACACTGGCAGCCATTATCCCCTTACATGAGCAGTAAGGGGATAATTTGTCCCCAATTTTAATTTTTTTGTTGGTAAGGGGGGTGGAGTGTGTTTAAATTAGCGAGGTGCAGTAAAGGGTTAATGTGTATTAACAAGTTAACAGCAAATTATATTACCCGCAAATTATCCCTTTACGGCACATGTGGGTCTTTTATGTCACCAGATTTTTTTTTTAGGGTAAGGGGGTTGGAGGTGTTTTAAATTAGCGAGGTACACTAAAGGGTTAATTGGAGAACCGCATCTACTAGGGCTGTCGAGACTATTCTAGAAATTCGCCCAATTGAGGTACAGGTGAAGTAAGAGGCCGCATTGACTATGATGCGGCTGATGGCTACCGGGGAATGGGACAGTAATGGCCATATTACCGGGCACCGTACTATTTTGGACCAGCTGCCAGGGTATTGCGTCCCAGAATGGGACTGCGACAGGATTTCAGAGAGGTCGGTCACGACGCTCTGTGACACGTTAATCCCCGACAGGGAACCATGGTTAAATGGGACCGGGGATCCACTTTTACACGGATGGATCGCAACTGAATGGGAAAACGGGTCTGGGGTTCTGTGACGCTGACTTCAATGTACGCAAATGCTTCCGTCTTCCTGACCATAATACCGTACTACAGGCGGAGGTCACCGCAATTACGGAGTGCATTAAGCAGATGAATACCATGGGCTTGACCGGTGATATTGTTATTTTCACGGTTAGCCAAGCGGCTATCCTAGCTTTATCTACGGACTCTGTGGGATCAATGACGATACTCAGGTGTTAAGGGAAATTTACGGTTTCTCTGCACGGGGACGCATTGAGATTATATGGGTGCCGGGACACTGTGGTATAGCGGGAAACCAAGTGGCTAATGATTTGGCTAGGGGAGGATCCTTCCTGGAATTAGTCACTTTGGGGAACGCTAAAACTTTTCGAGCTCTCAAGGCGGAGCTGATGAACTGGGCTTACACCATGCATAGGACCATCTGGGAGAATGCGGGTGTTGGCAGTACGACGAGTATTCTCTGGGGCAACCCGGACAGGGACAAGACGAGAGAAATTCTGAATCTCAGTAGGAAGGAACTGAGTCTTTTGATGGAAATCCTCACGGGACACTCGACACTAAGGGCCACCTCCACCGTATTGGTAGGGCGGACTCGAGAGTGTGCAGGGCCTGTGGGGAGGACGAGGAGACCTTGGAACACTATCTCTGTGAATGCCCGGCATTTGTCGGGATCTGGGTCGAAATACTATCCAGTGACCCAATATCCACATTGGAGGATCTTAGGGGCATAGGATGGAAGAAGTTGAGGAGTTTCGTCAGTGCGACGGAGTTCCTGGGGTAGGAATGTGACATAGGACCGATTGTTTAGAGCGCACAACAAGCCGACATTCTTGCTTAAGTGTAAGTCCTCAGGGACTTAAGTCGGATTAGGGAAGCATTTTCCCTTCTCCGAATCCTCTTTTCGAGCTAACCTAAAGGGTTAATTTATATTAACCGCAAAATATCAATAACATTAGGGGGTTCATACATTATTCGGATTTTTTAAAGGTATTTAAGAAATAAAATTTTTTTAATGTTTTATACCATAATTTCATAATAACCCCTCTGATTTAAAAATTAATAGAGTTTATAATTTTTAGAGAAAAACGCTTCTTGTTCAACCTTTCTAAAATGTTTTTCATTGACTATAAAAATTTTGTAAATTTTTCGTAAGCCGACTTGAGTGCTATTGTCAAAAGTCCACAGAATATATGCCCAAACTTTTTTTATAAAGTTGTGGAATAACATAAAATTAAATTTAATTTCAATAAACAAAAATTTAGATATTCTTCCAAGGGGTCAAAATTTCCCTATTACACGGAGAAATTTTCTTGGACGAGTTTTAATGAAAATGTTCACTTAACTAATGAAGTAAATGAAAAATGTATGAAAGACCTTCATAATTTTTATGAAACTGGTTTTAATAAAACTTTTTCATTAGGCATATGAAATTTCTAATAATTAAAATGAAATTTTTCACAAAATTTTATGAAAAACTGCATTAATAGTGAATTTTATCGTTGATCTATAAGTTTATGTGTGAGATTTTATTTGTTCGGTTTGAGATCATGACAAATTTTTCTCTAAATTAACAGAAAATTATAATTTTTATATGATAATTTACTTTGACTATTAGAAAAAAACACAGAAAAAGTTATTAGACACTAGCATGAATAGAATGCATTTTCTGACCCACTACGGTCTTCATCAACATTCTTCGTGCCATTTAGTGTTAATCGTAAATATCTTCTATTTAACTCACACGTTAAAGGGATTCGGTGACTTTAAATCCCACATTACTCTGTGTGTTGAGCTAGAATGAAATTTACCACGAACGATTTCTATTTATAGTGTGTTTGTTTTTTTTCTTTTTTTTTCTCTAGTCATTATCATAATTGCCAGTTTAACTTTCAGTTAAAACTATTAAATGGCAATTCTTTTCTCTAATGTCATCATATACTATCCTTCTACATATGCAAAGCATATCAACAAACATTAAAGATTTTTTGTTAATACATATGTCGAGCATATACATTAAACGATTTCTACACTGTATATGCTCGACATATGTATTAACAAAAATCTTTAATGTTTGTTGATATGCTTTGCTTATGTAGAAGGATAGTATATGATGACATTAGAGAAAAGAATTGCCATTTAAAAGTTTTAACTGAAAGTTAAACTGGCAATTATGATAATGACTAGAGAAAAACAAACACACTATAAATAGAAATTGTTCGTGGTAAATTTCATTCTAACTCAACACACAGAGTAATGTGGGATTTAAAGTCACCCAATTCCTTTAACGTGTGAGTTAAATAGAAGATATTTACGATTAACACTAAATGGCACGAAGAATGTTGATGAAGACCATAGTGGGTCAGAAAATGCATTCCATTCATGCTAGTGTCTTATAACTTTTTCTGTGTTTTTTTCTAATAGTCAAAGTAAATTATCATATAAAAATTATAATTTTTCTGTTAATTTAGAGAAAAATTTGTCATGATCTCAAACCGAACAAATAAAATCTAAAACTGCATTAATTTAAAAAGTTTAAATAGACGATTTCGAGTGACACTTCATTGATCTAACACAAAAATCCATTGATATCATGCAGAAAATTGTCTCAGCGTAATAAAAACTATGTTTATTCACCAAATTCGCCAAAATTACAAAATAAAAATAAAACCAAATCAAAATATTTTGTAATGAAAAAGAAACATTTTTTTTTATTGAAAATTATAAAATTTTAGTTAACATGTTTGTGCGTTAATTTAAAAAAAAAATATACAAAAAATATTTAAAATACAGTGAAAATAAAATATGCTTAAGACATAGAAAAGCAATAATTTTATTTAAAATAAATAAAATAGAAGAAACATAAATACAAAACAAAATATTTAAGAATAAATGGAGATAAATTGAGACCAAAATAAAAGTAGGATCATAATACAAATTATGGAAGTATTTTAACTGTTTGCTGGCATATAATAAAATATATCTAAAGAAAATTACAACAAACCGCAATAATTACAAATTACTAATACGAAAATAGAAAAAAACATTTTTTCAAAAAAGGTGTTTTATAAATCGATAAAAAAAAACAAATAAGCTTTAAACTCTACTCAAACTAATAAACTAAATAATTTATTTTTAAAATCTTACATCAATTTCATTACGATGACGTTGTATTTCAGCTTTGGTATTTGATAAATCATTATTTTTCATCATTAACTCTTGGGTGGCATCCATTAATTCATCTTGTAATTTAACATTAACATCCTGTAAGTCTTTAATTTTTTCCAACATGTCTTCTTTATTTTGTTGTAATTTATTTCTATTGGATTAAGAGAATTGAAAGTAATAATTAGTGGGGGTGGGGAGGCAATTAAATTTAAAAATTTTTCAATTTAAAAACTTACTTATCCAATATTAATTGTTGTATACAATTATCATTGTCCAATTGTATAAGACGTAAAACTTTTAATAACTTCGTTATTAAACTGTCTAAATCTATGACTTGATCCACTACAGCTTGAGTGGCCGAATATTCAACCAATGAAGGCATTTCGGCTACCGAATCATGGCAACTCATTTCTTCAGTACAACTAGGTTCACTGGAAATTAATTACAAAACAATTTTAAATTATACTATGTTTCCACTTACGTGTTTTGAGCAAAATAAGTGTTTTGGGGGGAAAAAAAAATGTATGGGAAAATATGTACAAAACATGTATTATTTCAAAACACGTCCAAAACACGTTCAGTGAAAACGTAATACTATTTTATATTAAAATTTATTAAAAAATCAGTGAAGTTTTGACAAAAAGAACAACTTTTTGTAAAAGAAAAAAATTAAGAATTTCTTCAAAATACCATTTTTTTTTTTAATTCTTCTTATTTTAAACGAGCTTTTTTGACAAAAAGTGACTTTTTTGGCCAAATTTAACAGTTTTATGTGTATTTTTTTGGAGGTCATAAAAGTTTATAATATCAGCTTCCAGGTTATGTCTATTAAGAATAAACACAAAAGTTAGAATTCTTAAAAAAAGTATTTAAAATTGTTAAGTTTTCTTTGATCTTCTTTTATTTAATTATTCTTATTTTAAACGAGCTTAAGATCATTTATTTATTAATTAAAATTATTTATTTCCAATATTTCGTCTCCACATTTTGTTCCCTGAAGAAGTCACCCAATGTGGAGACGAAATATTGGAAATAAATAATTATATTAATATTCTTATTTTTCTTCGATCTTTTTGAATAAATTTTTGTCTTTTGTTTATTGAGCTAAAGATTCTTTATTTTATAATTATATTTTTTAATTTTTTAATTATAAAAAATTTTCCCTGAAGAAGTCTTCCAATGTGAAGACGAAATATTGGAAATAAATACTTATAATTATAAAATAAAGGATCTAAAGATCAATAAAACAAAAGACAACAATTATAATTCATAAATAAATGATCTTAAGCTCGCTTAAAATAAGAATAATTAAATAAAAGAAGATCAAAGAAAACTTAACATTTTTAAATACTATTTTTTTAAGAATTCTAACTTTTTAAATATAACCTGAAAGCTGATATTATAAACTTTTATGACCTCCAAAACTGCTCATAAAACTGTTAATTTTGGACAAAAAAGTCACTTTTTTCAAAAGTCGAGTTAAGTTGTTTTGTCTAAATTCCACAGTTATTATTTTTACTCACTTTAATTGTAAATTCATTTTATGTGCAGTTAAGGCATTAACTTGTGATTCCATATTTTGTCGATTTACAATGGCTTGCGATAGGTTTTGTAAGGATTCATCTGCAGTTGTTACATTTAGTATTTCCGATGGTATTTCAATTTGTGATATCATACCCGTACAAGATGAAACCATATTGTGAGAGTGCGAATCGGGCATGGGCACATCTTCCAAAACATTATCCATCATAAGACAGGGTTCAGTTTCGGAATCCAACATTTCTGTAGAATCGGAATCATCTGAAATAAACAACAAATAATTATAGAGAGCTAAGGATAAATAAGAAAGTGTTAAATCTGGACAATATTTACACCAGGGCTTCTGGTTTTCGAGTAGTCGAATAGCTCGAGATACTCGAGTACTTAGTTAACATGTATCTCGACCCTATCAAGTAGCTCGTCCTAGCAAATCTTACCTAACTCGGATGAACATTGTGTCCTGGGCCAACTACTACTCAAAAAAAAACTCGATCAGTTCACAAAAGAAATTTAAAAAAAAAATAAATTTACTATATTCATGGATAGCTCATTTTAAAGTGTTTCGATCAAAATTGCGAAGTTGGTGAACAACTGCTCGAAAAAACTGCACTATTTCCATACAAAAATATAGAAATATGCTCTTTTAAAAGTTTGATGTCGTTTTATAAAAAAAATGTTAAAAACTTGGTACAAACCGATGCAGAATGTGGGATAGCCCAACTACTGGACGAAAAATCTAGACAACGTTCATACAAAGTGTGAAAATATGCAGATTTTAGAAGTTTTATGTAATTTTATACAACTTTTTTAAGAAAATCTTTGCACAGACTTTTATTTTCGGAGTCGCCCTGCATTAGCAGATTCCGTATTCAAAAATTCAAAGAAATTTCAAGAAAATTTGGTGTAAGCGAACAAAACTTTAATAAACTCAACCATGGTAGATTTCTATTTTAGAATAGCTTCCATATTGAAAGGAATTTGATAAAAATTGTGTCCTTGGCTGAAAGCTACTAGAAAGAACTCGAAAAATATATAATATACTTTCCAATCAGATTAGATGTAAAGATCTGGTGAAAAAATATGTTTCTCCTCGAGATTGACGTCATGAATGTCTATTTTATGACCATTTTCATAGAACTAATTATGGTAATAACGAGACAATTACTAGATGTCTAAATCCTTGTAACAGTTTTTCATAATTATTGGATTTTAAATAAGGCAGGGATGAATTAAATTAAATTTATATACGATTTTAAATTACAATACTTTAATATTATGTTATTTAATTAATAAATTTTGTGTACAATAATCTGTAAGATATAAATCAGTAGACTGAATAAATAAATAATACTCGAGCATACTCTCAAAAAAAAAAACATCTTGTGAAATTATGTTCATCTGAAATTATGTTCTCAGCTAAAATTTTATTTATACTTATTCAGCACTTAACTGTTTTCAACTAATGTACTAATATTTACTAATGTGTTACTAATTCATTTTGCTAAAAAATTTTGCTTATAAACACATTAATAGTGCGGATGACAACCAAATTAAAAGATATAATCAGAATGAAGTAGATGTCGCGGCGTCTCAAGATATAGTAGAGAAAATTATACTAAAAAGTACAACTCTTGGAACAGTAAAAGATTTTTGTATCTATATTGCATACAAAAGGACGCCATTTATGTGTATACACATAAACTGTGAATGGAAAAAACTTGAATTTTGTATATGTCACAATAATTGTATATTAATTAAATTAAAAACAAAATAAAACATTTAAATTTAATTAAGATTACATGTGTATTTCAAAATTAAATGTTTATAGTGATTATTAATGTAGTGTGGTTGAATTGTAAACAAATATGTCTTCAGGTAGAAAGACAAGGACACACATCTTATATTATATTTCCACTTACGCGTTTGAAGAAAACATGTGTTTTGGTGAACAAAAATGTATGGGAAAACATGTAAAACACATGTTTTATTTCAAAACAGGTCCAAAACACGTTCAGTGGACACGTAGTATTAGGTGATTGTTTATTTTTCCGTTTGCTTTTGCAAAAGGGTTGTGTGTTTCGTTTCTAGAATTACTGCATTTGTGTTAATTTAAAAGATTCTAAAATCTTGCATATTTTTAAACATTTGTATGGAAGTGGTCGAGTCTTTTACGATTAGTTGTTTGCCAAGGCCACAATTTTAATCAAATTCATTGGAATTTTTGAATACGGAATCTACTAAAATAGGCGACTCCTAAAAATAAAAATCTGATCCAATATTTTCTAGCAAATTCTAAAATCTGCATATTTTCACACATTTATATGGACGGGTTCGAGTCTTTTTCGAGTAGTAGTTGGGCTAACCCACAATCTTCATCGAATTGCCACGAAATCATAGATTTGGCTAAAGTATGCGACTCCAAAATATATAAGTTTGTGACAAGTTTATTGTGTTGTATAAAATGGCATCAAACTTTTAAAAATAGCATATTTTTACAGTTTGTTCATTCTTTGGAAATCGACCTTTCCAAACAGTATACATTTTTTATACTTATCTATAATATTTACCTTTTGACATAATTTCAAACTAACAAAAAGTGATATTTCACTACTCGGCGAGTAGTTCAAACTCGCGAACTACTCATGTATCGAGTTTCATGGTGTACTCGAGCTAAACGAGGTTAACCATAGACACTGATTTAAGCCCCTTAGTAGAAAGGATAAAGTGGTTCCAGGCCAGTGCTATTGGTGCAGACGGAGCCAGGTCAGTATTTCTGTGCAACTAATTTTGGTCTGATACCTTATCTGATATACCTGATCCAAATTGCACCAAAAACACTGACCTGGCTCCGACTGCACGACAAGCATTGGCCTGAAAAACGCTTATCCTTCCACTCATAGCAATAAAGCAGTAAAAATAGCAGCAAAAGCTCCAAAAATTAGTTTAAAAATTACCTCGCAGGAAAAACCTGCTAAATTTAGCAAACAGCAAAAATAAATCTGTTAAGTTTGATATAATTTTTATTAAAAATAAAATTTATGTTTTTTCGAACTTTAATTGTGCAATGAAAATGAAAATTATTCAAGTTCGGAGGCCATACTCTATATTTCTTTATTAGGATATTGTCCTAACAAATAATCTAAAAAGTTTTTGTTTTCAAATTTATTAATTGACCACTTTCAGGAAAGTGTTTATAGATCCATTTCGGGAATTTTCTAGGTTCCCATCATCAGAACACGTTTTGAAAGAAGTGACAATCCCATGCAAAACATCAAACATTCATACAACCCAGTTTTCCCACTAAATGAGATATAATATATGAGTTCGAAGTTAAAGATTATCACCATTGATCAACAATAAATTGAAAACTTGTTTGTTATACGCAAGCTCTACCTACCTTTGGTAGATATACAATACACGCTTTTTGTTTATGTTCTCCTTTTTATATTCACACTTTAATTTCAAACGCATATGTTAGTTCTAATTTAGTGGGAAAACTAAACTAATTCCCAAATAGATCTATCAACACATTCCTGAAAGTGGTCAATTAATAAATGCGAAAACTAAAACTTTATAAAGTTTTTGTTAGGACAATATCCTAATAAAGAAATATAGAGTATGGCCTCGAACTTGAATAGTTTTCATTTTCATAAATCTGTTAACTTCACAAAATTTTAGTTATATTTGATGTGAATTTTAGTTACTTGAAAATAGCATTTTACTCTGTAAAATTAGCAAAAACGTTTACTAAATATTTGTAGACTCAAAATAGCAAACAAAAACTGTAATATTAACAAAATATGTGATATATTCACCTAAAATTTAGTAGAATGCAAATAACAGTTTATTTTGCTAAAATCAACAGAAATTTTGCTAAAAAATTGTAGATTGCTGATTTCGTAAAGGCAGACTTTCATTCGCATTAAAAAAAAATGAATAAATAACTAAAAATTTCACATTTTTTAATGTTTACTAATAATTAGTAAATGTTTTTTGTTGATTTTAGCAGATTATTTTAAAACTTTAAATTAACTAAAATTTAGCTCAAATAGAACTAAATATTTGTAAAATCAACAGATATTTATTTTTGCTGTTCTTATATTACTAATATTTAGTAAAAAATTCTGCTAATTTTAGTAGTTTTAGCTTTATTTGCTATGTTTACAGGTTTATTTCAAAATATCCAATTTTTATTTTCATAATTAAAAAATTTTTAAAATTCTATGTCAAAAATTCAAATAATTTTCTACTCACCTCCATTATTTTCCTTATGAATTTGTGGATTATTGTTATTATGACTATTTAAATTTTGTTGATGATGATGAGGATGTATTCCAATACCCCCTCCACCAGTGTGTCGTTTATTATGTCGTACTAGCAAACGTTTGCCCGAATGGGTTGTAGCATTTCGTATGGCACTTATAACAGCCGCTATAAATGATTGATTTCTTTGTGGTGACAAAGAACCATCACTGGCCGAATTCAATTGAAATTGTGTATGATGACTTTGAGCCTGGGAAAAATTTAAAGTTTGTGGATGTTGTTGAGTGGTCACCTCATGACCATTGAGCGTTAATTTAACGGAAGATGTTTCACAATCTAAAGAATTTTCACCACTGGCACTGACATTCGTTTGTGTATCGTTTTGAAAACCAATATCCTAGAAGTACAAGGATGTAATTTTAATTAAATCATAATTTCTATGGAATTAACTTATTAAAGAATTTGCCAAAACAAGCCAAAGAATTTTTATTTTTAAACTAGCTACACCAATTCATGTTTAAGATGATGGTACTATGTTTTTTTTTTTATATATAATTCTTCTACGTTGATTCATGATTATTGCATGCAATTGAAATGGTTGCTTTATTTGCTTCTTAATTTTTTGGTTTATAAAAATTGTCTAATTTCAAGCTTAAGTCCTTTAAAGAAAACAAATAATTTTTAAAAATTCCAACCCACCCTACTCAATTTTAATAGACAGTGTCAGTGTAAGACTTGTTCATCTTCACTGCTGCTTTGCTGGAAAATGTAATTGAACAATAAGTAGAAATTTATTAAATATTTAATTTTGTTTTTGAAGTAAAATTTTTCAGAATTAAATTTATTTGCCTTAATAAACACTTTAAACTAAGCTAGACACAATTTAAAATGGTTTTAAGTAAAAATTATCAATATCTAATTACTAGGGATTCAAAAGTTAATTTTATTGGTCAAAGAATTTTGTTTAGAACTAATTCCAACTGCAATTGTGGGTCCATCAAAATATTTTTAATACGTACCCCAGCCGCAGGTATTTAAGGGTTATTATCAAAATATTAATCGGGAATTTTTAAAATGGTGTCTTCGAACCATAACTGTGCCTTAACCATATTTTTTTTAAGATTTTGATCTGAATAATAATCGACTTCTTAAAAGAGATCTATCTTAAATTTTATAAACTATTATATAAATCCAGATCGAGGTTCTTAGAACCCGAATAGTGAATCTTCTATTTAGGGGTCTTAATAGAAGTCTATATAAATTCTAATCGTGGATCCTTAAAGGAGGTCTCCTAAATTCCAATCGTTAGTCTCGATGAAGTCTACTAAATCACTATCGTGAATCTGAAAGGAAGTCTACTGAATCCTACTCCTGAGTCCCAATTTTGGATCTTAAAAGAAGGTCTTCTAAGTTTTTATGACCACTTTCATAGAACTAATTATAGTAACAGTTTTTGATTTTAAATTAGGCAGGGATAAATTTAAATTAAATTTACTTACGATTTTTAATTACAATACTTTAATATTATGTTATTTAATTAATAAATTTTGTGTATTATTTAGTCTACTGTAAGATATAAATCAGTAGTCTAAATAAAACTCAAGTTCTCAGCTAAAATTTTATTTATACTTATTCAGCAATTAACTGTTTTCAACTAATGTACTAATATTTTACTAATGTGTTACTAATATATTTTGCTAAAAAAAATTAGCTTATAAACACATTAATAGTGCGGATGACAACCAAATTGAAAGATATAATCAGAATGAAATAGATGCCGCGGCATGTCAAGATATAGTAGAGAAAATTATACTAAAAAGTACAACTCTTGAAAGACATAAAAAAATCAACAGTGAAAGATTTTTGTATCTGTTTTTCATACAAAAGGACGCCATTTATGTGTATACACATAAACTGTGAATGGAAAAAACTTGAATTTTGTACGATAATTGTATATTAATTAAATTAAAGACAAAATAAAACATTTAAATTTAATTAAGATTAAATGTGTATTTCAAAATTATATGTTCATAGTGATTATTAATGTAGTGTGGTTGAATTGTAAACAAATATGTCTTCAGGTAGAAATACGAGGACACACATCTTTTATTATATTTCCACTTACGTGTTTTGAAGAAAACGTGTGTTTTGGTCAACAAAAATGTATGGGAAAACATGTAAAACACATCTTAATAGAAGTCTATATAAATTCTAATCGTGGATCCTTAAAGGAGGTCTCCTAAATTCCCATCGTTAGTCTCGATGAAGTCTACTAAATCAATATCGTGAATCTTAAAGGAAGTCTACTGAATCCCACTCCTGAGTCCCAATTTTGGATCTTAAAAGAAGGTCTTCTAAATCCCAATCGTTTGACTGTAAGGAAGTCTACTAATTCCCAATCGCTGATTTTAAAAGAATTCTAAATCGCAAGCCTGGATGGGAAAGAATGTCTCAAATTAAGTCTACTAAATCCCAATAGAGTATTAAAATCCTAATCGTGGATCTCAAAATATAAAATCTCGATTGTGGTAGTATCTGAATCCCAAACGAGGGTGTTAAAAATGGTGTATTAAGTTTTCAATCTTATCTCTTGAATGAAGTTTTCTTAATACCAATTTTGAATTTTAAACTAAATCTACTGAAACTTAATAGTTAAAGGAAGTTTAGTTAATCTCAATCGCGAAAATTTAAAATATTATACTAAATCCCAATTGTGGATGTTTGAAAATAAAACCTCGATTGTGAGTCTATCGGAATCTCAAACGTGGGTTTTAAAAGAGGTTTATTTCTACTAATACATAATCTACTTAATCCGAAATGTGTATCTTAAAAGTAATTCTACTCAATCCTAATCATGAGTCTAATACATAATCTACTTAATCCTAATTGTGGATCTTCAAAGAAAGTCTACTGAATCCTAATCATGAGTTTTGAAGTAAGTCTATTGAATCCCAATCGTGGACCGAATCCCAATCCCATGTCATAAAGAAAAGTCTACTAAAGCCTAATTATGGATCTTTAAAGAAATTCTGCTGAATCTTAATTGAGTCTTAAAGGAAGTCTACTTAATGACAATAGTGAATCTTAAAGGAAGTCTACTGAATCCCAATCGCATGTCATAACTAAAGTCTACTAAATCCTAATTATGGATCTTTAAAGAAGTGTCGCTTAATCCTAAATGTGAGTCTTAAAACTAGTATACTAAATGTCAACCGTGAATCTTTAAGGAAGTCTACTGAATTCCAATCGTATGTCATAAATCCCAATTGTTGGTCTTAAAATTATGTCTTCTAAGTCCCAGTCGTTAGCCTCAAAGGAAGTTTACTAAATCCCAATCATTTAACTTAAAGAAAGTCTACTGAATTCCAATCCTGAGTCATAAAATAAGTCTACTAAATCCCAATCGTTAATCTTAAAAGGAGGTCTTCTAAATCCAAATCGTTAACCTGGATGTAAGTCTACTAAATACTAAATCCCAATCGTGGATCCCAATTGTGAAGTCTACTGAATGCCAATCCGGAGTCAGAACGGATGTTTACTAATTTTCAATCGTAAATCCTTACTTTAGGCCGTCTAAATTCCAACCGTCCTCGAATCCCAATCATAGTTCTTAAAGGACCCAAATAGAGGGACTTAAAAGAAGTCCTTTATAAATTACAATCGTCTTAAAGGTTAAAGGATCCAAATAGATGGACTCAAATGAGGTATGTTTGAATTACAACAATGGGCCTTAAGAGAGGCCAATCTGAACACCAACGTTGGGTCTTAAAGGAGCTCAATCTAACTTAAATTGTAAGTCCTAAATAAGCTCAGTCTGAACACGAATCGTGGCCTTTAAAAGAAATCAAAGGTCAATCAAACAAAATTGTGGGTCCTAAGGGAAGTCAATCTGAACACAAATTGTGGGTATTAAAAAATCTCTTAAAAGATGTCTTGAAAAATGATAATATAAACACTTATCATGGGATGTCTATCTGAATACCAATCGTGCGTATTAAGGCTTCAAAAATCGTTGTTCTTAAAGGAATTTAATCTGAAATATATTTAATAACGTGTTTCTGAATCCGAATCATAGGTATTTTTGGGATTTTCGAAGATATCTTATTTTTTATTTTTTTATTAATTAATAATCATATAATTACAAATTATATACTATTACCCTAACCGAACACTAGCTACTATGGCCTTCGGCGCGTTGTAGCGAAAACAGACCAGTGCCTTTGGTGGGGATCGAACCCACAACTCCTCACTGATAAGCCAGCACGCTACCAATCGATAGTCTTTAAAAAGAATGATTTAATCTTAATTATTGATAATAAAAATCTACTGTTATCTACAATTGTGGAATTTGATGCTGAATGTTAGTGGAGGTTAATGGAAAGTCCCGAATCCAAATCCAGTAAAAGATAATATTGTTTTTTTTTATTTGTTGGCCAAAGTAAAAATTTCATAAAACTCACGTGATTGAGTTAAATAAGATATATGTATGTACTATTCGTTAGCCCTAAACAACAGTATTAAAAAGTAACTATTTCTGATGGCATTTTGAAGAAGCCTATCTGGAACCCAAAACAAAGTCTTAAACTTAATCATGGATTGGTAAAAAAAAAACAACGGTTTTTATTGCAGCACATTTCATGTCAAAAACTCTCAATATTTTCAAATAGGAACAAAGAAATATAAAACTTATTCCGAAATCTCGAATTTGTGAAAAACTTTTAAGTACAATTTATATCTATCGAAATATTTACCATGCATGTCAAAAGATATCAACAATAAATTACAAAAATTATTTTAAATTCCCCAAAAAATTAAATAATTCAACTATTTTTGTATAGTTTTAATCAATTAATAACATAAACTAAATTTTTTAACCTACCTCCAAATCCTGTTCGGAAATATTATATGAAAATACTAATTGTTCCACTAAATTATCCAAACGGGCATGTAAACCCGATAAAGCAGCAGTTGCTCCCGAAACTGAAGCATTTTGTTGCATTAGTAATTCCTTAGATTTTGATTCTAAAGCAGCATATTTTGTTTGTAACATACGATTTTCTTGTCTGAAAATATAAGGAAATTTTAGTAAATGACTTTACCCAAGTTTAATTTAGTAAAACCAACCTTCTTTGTTCATTTAATCTTACTAAATGTCTACATTCATCTCTTAAAACCTTAATCTCCTCATCTTTACTGGCCATTTGTTGTTGGCATTGTTGATATTCGTTTCGAGATCTTTAAGGGCATCACACATGGCTGCTTTTTCATGTTGCAAAAAATCTTGCAATTCATTGGATTCTTGTTCTATTGCTGTTTTTTCTTGCATTAAACATTCCTGCTGCATCAGAGATCTTTCCATTTCACATTGAAGAGAACGACAGAGTTTGCGCAATTGACCCACCTCCTGTTGACGTTCGATTAGTTCATGCCCAGATAATTGAATTTGTGATTCTAACATTAAGAGACTATCTTGATTAGATTCTCCCTCATCGGAGGTGGGAGTACCGGCATCTAGCATTTTACCATTACCGGCTATGCGTGCTAAATTCAATAGACCCATTACCTTTTCGGTATTTAAATGCAATTCTCTTTGCATGGCAAACTTTTCATCTCTTTCTCGTTTGAGTTTTGTTGACAAGTCTTGCTCTCGTTGAGCTAAATGTCTAACTTCGTCTCTTAAACGTTCCAATTCTTGATCTCTTATTTCAGCTTGTGTAGCTTGATTTCTTTGTTCTACTGAATCGATAGAGCGTGCTATAGGTGCAATACCCGAAAAAGCTTTTTCTAAGTCTGAATTTGTTAAAGCAGTTTGTGAGGCTGTTTCGTGATAAATTCTAGTTTTGCTAGCCGTAGCCTGAGGTTTTCTCATGGAAGATGTTTTTGCTAAACTTAAAGTGGATGTCATAGTTTTATGTGTTGTTGGGGTGTTATGGGAACTGGAGGCATAAGATGTGGCTAAACTTTTACGTGATGTCATTATGACAGATGAAGTCATTCGGGATTCTCTAGTAATAGAACTACTTCTTGAGCTACGTCCCGTTAGATCCTCAACCGATTTTTGTTTACGTCTTCTCGGTAAAGTTCCATAAGGATTTGTTGAACTTGATTTAATTTCCATACTAGCCATCATGCTAGAACGCATTTTTAAAGAAGCCAAATCCGGAGTCACCGATAAACCTCTTCTGGCTGCTGTACTTCGTGTATTACTTACTCCTGGCCAACGACCATCGTCTGGTGTGGAGGGGGTTCGAGCCCGACTTATGGAGGGTGTACGTTGTATTAATCTTTGCATACTCATCGAAGTGGTACGACTTAATTGGCTGGGTAATGTTTCAGGTTTTTGGGGTTTTGGTTGTGGAGTCCGTGATTGGGTATTACGATGAGCAGTTATAGAGTTGGTACTTGTTTTCGTATTACTACTCACAAGCAGCTTATCATTTAAACGTTCTCGTACTTGTTGAGCTGTAGCCTGAGTAGGTCTGGGCAAAGAAACAGCTCTTTTTAAACCACTTAAACGTGGACGATTTTGTTGTTGAGCTGGGGTGGATACGACTATGGCTTCTTTGGTCGTACTCTTTTTCATGGTAAGACTTTCGTGCATGGATGGTTCAAACATGGCTACTTTTTTCTTAACATTATTATGATTATTATTAGCTCTTCTTACCACAACCATTGATGTGGGTCCAGCTACAGAACTACTTTCACTACCATTTTCACTGCAACATTCGTAATTGTTAAGGGAACGACAACCATTTAAATTGGTTCCAGCCAAACTATGTGGTTGTTTTAAATCGTATACATCGGAACTGCAACTTATCATGCTAGAGTTACAGGATAAATTGATACCCTGGGTAGTATCATCCAGACCATTATGGGTACTACTGGCATAACCACCACTTTGACTACTCAAAGCTCGTTGTAAAGTAACATTAACATTGTTGGTAGTAATTTCCACACCACTATCACTACCATCACAATAGTTTTGTGGATTATTTACCAATACTGAGGGATCAATATCTTCTTCACCACCACCACCGCCACTACCACCACCGCCATTGCTGTGTATTTGTAAGCCATTCATTTTGGTATCTAAGATATCTTCATATATGGCAGAACATGGACGATCTAATTTCTTATTATTATCATTATTAAGGAAAGCAGACATAGTGTTCTCTATGGAAGTATTTGATTCTTTATTGTGTATTGAGGATTCCAGGTTTAATTCCTGTTCTAAGTCTGGTTTAAATAATATAGCAGACATGATTTTCTCTTTTGTTCTTTAGTCTTCCCCAATTATTTCAAAACATATTTTGATGTCTGGAAAGAAAGATGATTAAAAAAAGTTAACATATGTATGTTAAATTCAATCATAAGTTTGTTATTTATGCTGCATTTGCATATAATTTTTTTAATTTTGACCTTTTTGTACAGTTGGTTTTACTACATTATGTAGTTATTTTTTAAAAGTTAAAAATTACTACAATATTATTCATATTTAGGAAAACTGTATTCATCACATATTTAATCACATGTGTAGTTGTATTTACTGTCTTTTTTAGTAATTTCTAATGAATTTTTCTTTAATCAGTAACAGCAACTAAGTTTTTTGGTAAGTGATAGCAAATACTAACTTGTTAGGCATATGGTCATGAGAACGAAATTTCGGTTTTCTTAAACAAAGTCTGGTAGTCATAACCAAAAAAAAAAATAAATGATTGACATTAAATTTAAATATCTTTTCTCAAGATATTCAGGGAAAACAGTTTTGCTCCGACAGTCAAATTTGTTGTCATTAGAATTTTTATACCCTCAACAAAATTCGGTTTAAGCTTGATTCAAACGCTATCCATATCTGTTCATCCAAATCTACTATTTCCCAGTATTGATTATACGAAATGTCAAGTTTGAAAGATAATTTACAATAATTTGACAATTCGTATCACCAATAATGGTGCTCTGTCCATCCAAATATGGATGGTCAGAGCATGTGAATTTCCTTATACAAAAAAATATCGGAATATAAGATTATTAAAATTACTATCAACCGAATTTATTGCTAATCAAATTGTTTAGTTGTGAGATCGATTTCTTTTTGTTGTAATCTATTAAAAACAAATTCAGTTATCGACACGAATCTCTTTTCTGGGTGTATGTAATAGAGTAATACTAATTTTAGTTTTAATATTTTTTCATAGTCAAAAATATCAAATACAATTTTTTATTAGTGTTTTTATTCGCCTCTCGTAAAATGTTGCCAAAAATTTTAGGAATTTTGACAAATTCTGACAGTGCACACTGACACTGTCTAAATGTTTTAAAAAATTAAGATTAAAATGAGGTCAAAAACATAATTCGTATACTGCACATTTGGGCGACCTTAATACACTTTTCGCTGTCATTTAGAATTAAGGTTGCTGTTTTTTAAGAAACCTTAATGAGTATGTTGTACTGCAATTTTTTGTAAAAAAAAACACGTTTTCAAAAAGAAAGGAATTTATCAAAAAATAAAAGAAATGGATTTCTAAAACATTTTTCTGGTTCACGGAAAATAATTTTTACAATATAGTATATTTAATCATCTATTCATTAACGGATACACAAATATCATGATTTGTAAAGTGATCCCTTTCGTCATTCCTTATTCCAGAAATATGCTCTAAAAACCAAAAACTGCCTTCAAAAAGTAAATTATGCTACAAAAATTTAAAAAATCTGCTCTTAAAACACTGTTTTTTTAAATTCGTATTTAAAAACTTTTTTTTCGGTATAAATGGAACAATTTATGTGAAATTGATTGCAATTGCGGACAAAAATGGTTTGAATTTCCAAATTTCCTATTTCAAACTCTAGAAAATTAAAAAAAAAATTAAATATTTTTTTATAATTTTTTTTATTTAATTTGGAATTTTTTTTATATGAAAAAAAAGGTAAAAATATGGTCTAAAAATGGGGTTTTGTTCTAAAAAGTAAAAAAATTTTATATTGTATCAAAATATGCTCTTATGATCAAAATATACAAATTCATGCAGTTAAGAGAAAAATATGATCTAACAAATCGATGCCAAAATTGGTCAATTGCTCTAAAAAAGAACTTCCGATAAGAAATAAAGACTTTATCACAAAAAATAACCCTTTGACTACGAATAGTTGATAAATCTCCCATTTATTGTTTTTGTTGTATTAGCTACAATTTGCAACCGATTTTTTAGAGTGTAGTGTGAATCGCCAAAGTATAGTTTTAAGATCATACCAACCACTTGGACCAATATCATCTCAGAGCCAAATAAGGTGACCTCAAAGTTAACTGGTACTTATTTTCTCGCACGCTTTTGGCCATAGGGTATCACAATTTTGGTAGGATATCGTCCAAGCCTTCAAGTTTCAAGAAACATTGAGATATTTGTAATTGATTCATTTCAAATCTTTCATTACACTGATACAATATAACCAATGTATATCCACTGGTCATCAAAGGTAAAAAAGAGGAGGTATTTTGTTCGGTTTTTATATTTTTTGTTCGTATAGAAATTTGAGCAAATTTTGTTTGATTTGATTTAGAAAAGTGATATTTATAGATTTTTATCTAGTGATTCCAAATTCGAGCTTCAAATTTATCTATCCCTTCACAATTTTGCAATATCGTATAAAAATATATTTTAGGACTACAGTCAAAACTTGATTTACAACAAAATCTATTTTAAAAATTTTGATATATTTTAATTATTTTGCATAGCAGAATAATTTAAAAAAAAACATGTGCCATAGGACGTTAACCAGATAATTGCAATAAACTTTACACGACTGATGGGATATATATCGCACACCCAGTTCAAAAGTGAATCAACTCAAAATTTTAAAATTTGGAAAAAATTATTTTTGACGACACTTTTGTTTAGAATATGTTGGGTCGATAAACACTAATCCGCAGAACAAAATTTAAATTTTCCAGCAGTTTAACTTCGGTCGTGAAAGTGTTAAAAATGTAATGTTAAAATTCCGTAAAAAATTGAGAGCGTATTTCGACGCAATGATAGATCCGCTGTTACAAATTATACAGATATGGTTGGCATATAGCAATTTTGAAAAATTGCTCAGTTTAATTTTTGAAACCCATTAATGCATGAGCCCCTGAAAACTTGTTAAGTGTTCTTACAATTTAAATCGAATGAAACTGGGAAGCAGTGGAAATGAAACACTAAAAGAGGGGAACAAAATGGAACGGAAATCGAGTGGATATCGAACACTGAACACAGGAAACGAATTGGAATGATATTTATCGACATTAACAGTTTAGAATTCAGAGGCGTGAGAGTCGGAATATTGTAATACTAGATCACCAAGGTCAAAGGGCACATTAATATAAACAAATTTTACTTAAAAATATATATCTCAAAATGCTAATTTTCTTTAGTGATGAATACGGAAACATTTAATACCTAATTTGAAGTTTGGTGAATCCGAAAAATAATAACTTAAAAATCTTTTATCCGATTTAAATACATATTTGTGATCGTCATACCACAATTAATTAGAAATGGTATAAAAATTGTTAAAAAAAAAATTAAAAATTGTATAAAACGTAATTTAATGGAAGAATTATTTCAATATTATTATAAAAACTTATAAAAATACCCTTCAAAATATGTTAGAACTGGTTACCTCAGAATCTATTCCAGAATAGCTTCTTTTACCACCGGTTGTATAGAACAGGTTTCTAGGAGTCAAAATGTAATGCTTCACTGTCCCAGAACCAGTTCTTTAACTGGTTCTAGAACCTGTTCTAAAGCAACCTGTTCATGTTTGTAGGTAAAGAACATGTTGTAAATAGGACGAACTCCATACTAAAAGAATCGGTTGTAGAACAGAAATTAGAACCTATTGTAATACAGTCTAAGTTGTATTACAATAGGTTCTAATCAGACCTGGGCATTGTCAATTACATTTTACAATTACTTGTTAAATTTGTCTATATCTATATCTATAAAAAAAAAAAAAAAAATTATATCATTATTAATTTCAGACCTATGCTCACACTTTAAAATTTTAAATTTTGTCAATACTACACTCAGAGAACTTCTGCTTTAAAAATATGTAGTTGTTTGGGTTGTAATGCAGTTTCTTTATTTTTAATGTAAATGTCAGTCATTTGTAGAACAAATTCAATTTTTTACTAACCTTGTAGTTCATTTAAAAAAACAAACCACATCAAATAACTGTTTTATGATTTTACATTCATTTTTTACAGTTGTTTTTTGTTATTTAAAAAAATAAGAAAAGTAAATGTTTGTTTATTTTTTAGTAACATTTGTGGTTAATTTTTACTACAATTGTTAGTAATTTTGTGAAGAGTAAAAACAAATGACAAATGTTAGTTAAATTTAATGAAATATAAGTCGTCCTTTCTTCAAGTGAAATTTAATTTGATTTTGACTACAATTGCCTTTGTCTTTAGCTACATAATATCCTTAGTGTAGACATGGGACATAATAAAAATATTTGTATATTTAGTAATAGGTCAATTACTTTATTACGTCTAATTACATGTAGTTGGATGTAACTGAGTTATTTTCCTGTAATTAAATACCCAGATGTTGTTACTAATCCCCATGTCTGGTATTAAACATTTTACAAATTTTCCAACGAAGCATTTAAGCCCAACAGTGCAATTAGTTATAACATTTAATTAATTACTCCCGGGACCGGAAGATAAGTCAGTAAAAAAATCATTAAGACCGCTGTTCTAGAGCATTTTACATGGGTACTATCCTATATCTACTATTTCCCAGAATTAGTACCATGAATTGTAAATTTTGTATAGTTTTTTTTTTAAATCTTATTTTATACCAAGAGAGTCCGGGTTATAGGTTCGTTTTTGGAAATCATATAAATCGGAGGTAGGCATTTCATAGCACAATTGTGCAGAGACCACTTCACACATATACTTATGCTCTTTCTTTTAGTTGTCGATGAGACTCCGACAAGTGTACATGCGGCGGTTGCGTTTATATTTTTTTCAGGAATACTTACCCAACAAACATTTCTATTTAATAATGAAATACGAAAAATATTTTATGATTGATAATGCATTTGGTAACATGCAATGCATTTTATGTTATCAAATTTAAAACACATTTTATTAATAAGAAATTGTCATAACAGTATAAACAAATGAGTTTGGAATTATTAGAAGTTCCGTTTGTATATCAATATCGTTGTTAATTTCTTTTCTACATTTTCCCATTCCAAAAACTTCAGCATTCCTTTTTTTAAGTCATACAACATGTTTAGACAATTTATATATATTTAAGTGAAAAGCGTAACTATTACCTACACACAAAAAAATTGTTGCCAATAACTTGACTAAAATATCCCTATCTATCTTGTTAAATTTTCCAAAGGTTTTGGCTAAAAAATTTAAAAACTTATTTAAATTTTACAAAACAACTTGGATTATTTTAGCCAAGTTATTTATAACTATTTTTTGTGTGTAAGGAACTATAATGGTATTTTGAAACGCTCGATTTGTGTTTGCTGGGTAGTTCGCTCACACACACAACCTCATTTTACACTTTGCTGACCTATGATATAAATACACTTTCACAAGTGTATTTATAGTCCAAATTCTCTCTGAGTTTTCGAGATAGGAGTAATTTTCAACAATAAAATTATTGATTGATCTGCTCTAAGAAATGATAAAGAAGTTGTTAAACTTCCCAGGTACAAAAAAAATAGTACTGGCAAACCACTGCTATTTTTTTAAAACCCAACGAGTTAAAAATGACCAAAGAAACAACTAATATTGTACTAGTAAAACACTATTTTGTTTGAAAAACATGTGTTTTACCAGTACCACCCGCAAAATTCTTTGTCAATATTGTTTTTACCAATATTATAACAAATTAGAATCATTTTTTTATATTTTATTATATTTCAAACATTTCTCAAAATTTATTTAATTTAAGCTATTTTAAAAGCACCAAACTTTTTGAAGTTTGTTTAAACCTATGTTTGGCCACTGTTATCAAACGGATAACAGGACAATACTGTCAAGATTATTAATCGCACGCTCTACCAACGCATAACCGATTGTAGCTGACGCTTTACCTGCACTGTGCCTATTGTATTTTTCTGCCTGGGTTGTTTCATAAAATTTAATAAAAAGTTGAATTTTATTTTTTAAAACCTTATAATTATTTGGTGAATGATAAACATGAAAATTCTTTATAGATTTTAGTCCAATGAAATTCTTTTATTTGGAATTTTAAATTTTAACAGTGAAATCCTAAAAGTTTTCAGTTAAATATTTTTTTATTTTTTATTTTATTAATTAATAATCATATAATTACAAATTATATACTATTACCCTAACCGAGCACTAGCTACTACACTGATAGAATTTTCCTTCATAGTATTAATGAAATGATTTCATTAAAATCGATTCATTGGTTTAATGAAAAATTTCATCAACTGAATGAAAATTCATTAATATTGGTATTTTTTTCATTAAAATTGTTTATGATTTTTTCATAATTTCATAAAAAAATTCATTAAATCAATGAAAAATTTTAAAATTTTTTTCAATAAAAATTTCGACTTGTAAAAGAAAAAAAAAATTTTTTTGTACTACCATTTTGAAAAAAAAAAACTGAAAAATTTCTTTTAAACGAAATTAACCAAAAGTTTGATAAATATAAATTTTAAATATTGAATAATTTTCATTTTCATTGCACAATTAAAGGTCAAAAAAAAAACATAATTTTTATTTTTAATAAAAATTATATCAACTTTGTATAAAAGACAAAGTTCAGTCTAATTTACTATTCCTGTGATGTTTACAAACTAAACAAAATATAAAAAGGAGAGAAAAACAAAAAACGTGTATTGAATATCCACCAGAGGTGGACCTTGCACATAACAAACAAGTTTTCAATTTATTTTTTGATCAATGGTTATAATCTTAAATTTCAAACTCATTAGTTCTCATGTAGTGAGTAAACTAGTTTATATGAATGTTTGATGTTTGGCATGGGATTGTTACCGCTTTCAAAACGTGTTCTGATGATGGGAACCTAGAAAATTTCCGAAATAGATCTATCAACAAAAAACTCTATAGATTATTTGTTAGGACAATATCCTAATAAAGAAATCTAGAGTATGGAGTCGAACTTGAATAATTTTCATTTTCATTATTTTTAGATATTTAGATATTTTTAAATATTTTATAGATCCTATAAACACCAGACCTTCTAAATAATATCAACGAATGATTATTTCTCAATAACCAAATTAATGCTATGCTAAAATAATCATAAAAAGTGCAAATTATTAATTATCAACGAAAATATTTTATACAAACTATGAATTTTATTCATTAAACACATGAAACTTTCATTACTATTAGGCTACGATTAATGAAATAAATTTCATATACTTTATGAAATTTTCATTGGGTCAATGAAACCATTCATTAAAATTGATTTAATGAAACACCTTTCATTGACTCAATGAAACGTTTCTTTGGGGACTTTTTTATGAAAAAATTCTTTAGATTAATGAAGGAACTCGTTAATACTACTCACAAATTTCTATCAGTGTATGGCCTTCGGCGCGTTGTAGCGAAAACAGACCAGTGCCTGTGGTGGAAATCGAACCCACGAGCCCCGCACTGATAAGCCAGCACGCTACCAACTAGCCTACCGGGGCGCACTCAGTTAAATAAACAGATTTTCTTTAGCGCCAGAGTTCCAAACTTCTGTCTACATAATTATGGCAGATTGAAGATCGGTCGGAAATGGTTTAAAAAAAACAACATTTGAATCATTGTTTCTTTAGGATTTTTTTGTTTAACTTTCAAAATTTCTTTATCAAATAATACTCCCTCAAGATCTTGCAAAACGCCTCCGTTGTTAAAAAAATAATGAAGTAATTTAAAATTGAAAAAAAAGAGCAAGTGTATCTTTGAATTTTAACAAGTCTTATTTATTATTGACAAATTACTGTGATTCAGGTATAATAAATACATAAATAAATATTATTAAAGCAAAAATCCATTGTTAAAAACAAAATAAATAATAATCTCTTCATGAACTCAATTCATTTAACAACCTGATTTAATTTGTATTTTTTAGCTTCTTTTTCGTACTTTTTTTTTTGTCATACATAAATAATTGGCTACAAACAAAATATGTTTGCACACTCAAATAAAAATGTCTGAAAAGTTCACAGAAAAATCTGTAGATTTACAGAAAAATTAACTATATTTAGGTCAGAAACACGTTTAGCAAATTTAAGCAAAACGTAACCGGTATGCCCGCCCCCAGGCGTGATATTTTATATCGGCCATAAGTGCGCCAAATGAGTGATTTGTAATAAGAGTTTAAGCTATTTTAATAGAAAATCAAATTTACAAAATATTTTGTAAAGTAATTTTTTGTGTGAATGGTACGGTTTCGTAGCGCGAAAGCGGTTAGGTTAAAATTTCGTAAAATTTCAAAATATAAATATTTTAAAATGAACACAATTTTCAAAAATCTTGAAACGGGAAACCGTTGAAAGATTGAAGCTTAAACAAAACTCTAATTTTGGTATATAAGTATATGTTCTACAGGTTGCCAAAAGCATACCAGTAAAGAACATCCCCAGCAAAACTTTGGTAATGGATGCGATAAAGTAATGCATTACCTTGTAATGTGAACTCCTTACCTGTATCATTATTTTTCAACAAGAAGTAATGAGTTACCGATAATTGAACACTCATGGATTACCTTGTAATGATACCTCATTACATTTTACATTACTTCAAAACATAACATAATGACTTACCGATCATCAATTACATAATGCATGAATTTTAAACGTAAAGTAATTATTAGTAAATATTTTTGAAAACTATTTATAGACACATTCACGTATGTGATGAATTTCACTTTCGATCGAAATCAAAAAATTTGTGTGTCAATATTTAGCAAAATTTCAATTTTATACAAAATTAAATGTCATAAATAGAAATATTTGATTTAACTAAATCGATTGATAAAGGTTTTTCAGATAATGTGTTTTCTGAAACAAATTATAATCGATTGAATTTTCAATTTCGATCGAAAGTGAAATTCATCACATACCAAATTACTTTGTGAGTTTTTGTAATCATGAGGGTAAGGTGTATATTTTTGATATCACGAACGAAAACACGAAGCACATCAATGCATTTACATTTTAAGCAATAAAATATTATATGTATCGATAGCTCAGTTGGTAGAGATTTCGTCTAACTAATTGTTAAATACCAGAGACCCCAGGTTCGAATCCCAGCATGACCACGTAATTTATTTAAGAAAAAAAAAAGTTATTTATTTAATTAAAAAAAAATATCTGTAAAAAAAAATTTTTATGCGTTTTTTTTTTTATGAAAATCTATTTATAGACACATTACTTTTTCCCACCATGTAACCATATAAGTAACCAGTTACTTTACCCCCTACGATGTAATGAGTCCACCCATTACTTTAAGGCTCATCGCCTGTAAAATTAATCAGTGAAGTAAGATGTAATGTGTGAAGCCCTATGCCGATACATTATTTTACCCATGATTTGGTAATGTGTGGTTTTTCTGGGTCGACTTAACTTGAAAACGTATTGACGGATTTTTATGAAAGATTATTTTCCGTATTATGAGCAAAGCCTTTAAGTTAAATCAATATATGTTGAAGTAAAGGTTGCATTTCAGCTCAATTTCGCGTTTTCCGAAAAACGAAAATCGCCATTTCTTCTTTACTAAAAGCACAAAAAGTGCAATTTTTGGGCTGTAGTTATATCTTGGTAGGAGACATAATTTATGCCCAAACTTATTTATTTTTATGTATTAGTTTTTGAGGTTCCCCCTTAACCTATTTTGACCCATATCGCATCAAATAGACAACGAAAAAAAGTTTTAGTATGCAGTAAAAAATAAACAAAGATTTATTATTTTTAATTTTTTTAGATAACAAAAATCCACTGTAAAAAATTAATGTAAAACCATAAAACAGTCATTTGATGTGGTTTGTTTTTTTTAAATAAACTACAAGGTTAGTAAAAAATTAAATTTGTTCTACAAATGACTGACATTTACAATAACAATAAAGAAACTGTTAGTGTCCGACCGAACAGTTCGGCCAGAAAATGCATTTGGTCTGTATTCGGTATTTTAAAGCATTATGGACAAATTTGACGGATGGAAAAATGTTTATTGAGCTGATTAGATGCTATTTTGAGTGTCAAATTTGAAGAAAAGTCTGTTCGGCCTCAGAAAGTTCGGCCAAATTGAAAATAGTTCGGCGGCCGAACTTTTAACTTTATAGCTAAACTTCGGCTTTTCTCTTAAATTTTATACACAACATCAAATTAAATCGGCTCAACAAACATATTTCCAATACCAAAATTTGTCATCATTGCCTCTAGATATCAAAAAATCCGACAAAATATAGTTTTTTGGCCGAACTGTTCGGTCGGACACTAGAAACTGTATTACAACCCAAACAATTACATATTTTTAAAGCAGAAGTTCCGTGAGTGTATCCATCTTGTGGTCACTATTTTTTTTTTTAAATCAAATATTGGGCAATATAAAGATATCGCACTTGATCAACAAGAGGGTATTAACTCAAAACTTTAAAATTTTCAGTAGAGTCAAAAAACTGTTTATGGCCACATTTTAACAGAATTTAAAAATTCAAACATATCATAATAAGCAAATTCCATTTGAAAATATATAAACATTGTCTTTGTTTCATATTTTACCACTCATTGCAAAAAAAATCAATTTTTAAGTTAATACCATTTTTTTGAAATATTATCGATTCAAATTTATAGAATAAAACAAATTTTATCAACAAAACAGTATCTACTCAAAATACAACCAAATATAAATAAAACAGTTTGATTATTTTTAACATAAATAAAGGCTCAAATCAAAATAATACCTTTTTTAAGAAAATATACGATTCATTTCTATTTGAACTTTTGTATTAACTCGAAATAATACCTTTTTGTTGAAATAAAGGTAATCACTACATTATCATGAAAATGGTCTCAAAAGTGGTTTTCGAGATGAAAGAGTAAACGGAATACGTTGAAATTTTTACAATAGATAGATAATGATGTTGTTAGTTGATTTCTTGAAAAAGTGATATTTTAAAAATTTTGAGTTAATACCCTCTTGTTGATCAAGTGCGATATGGTTAAAAATTTGTACAAGAACTTTTCGAATAAAAAATTATTTCGTCTTTCCAGTAGAAAAACTAGCAGATATTTTATCTTCGAATATGCATAGAAAACTGCGTCTGTACAAACCACAACAATGACCGAAAGCATGAGGTTCTGCTAACTTATGCAACACTTGTATACGCAATGTACCGTCTGGGGGCCCTGCCCATCTTGGGGATCTCTCCCCTAAATAAAGATATACAAAAAATAAGATATAAAACTTTTTATTTTGTTACTAACTTTTTTTTTAGTGTATCTTGTATCAGGCCATAAAGTTAACACTGCTATAGTCAATCATATACAAAGCCATGCATAAATAAAATAAAAATTAAAAAAAAATAACCCACAAATGTTTAAAACATTTGCACACATTCATACATAAATATTTAAACTAATGTCATACAGACAGACAACAATTAAAAAACATGAAACAAAAAGCACAGAAAAAACCAAATGTAGTTCATTTTTGCACTTTAGGCCCTGTTTTGCGGTTTCTTGTTTTGTATTTTTTATTTATTTTTTTTTTAATTTTTTAGTTTTTCTCATAGTAAACTTATTAATAGTAAAAACTATTGGCCTAATCATCTAACTTGACCGTAAAATCCATACATATTTTTATACTTAAATAAGTACATTTACACTAACACAAGAACACACACATTATACATCGGTGACTGGTTTAACGGTTTCACAAAGTCGATTTATTAAAAATTTAAAATCACTAAGATTAAACTTTTTAAAACATTAGTTTTCTCCTTAGTAAAATTACTAGGAGGCGTATGATTTATGTTTTTATATAATAAATCTAAATTACTCATACGCCCTTATATATTTTACGCAACTCTTACTCAAACACTTTTAGTATCTATATTTCATTTCATTAACCTCTCTACTACGTAAGACATATATATATACGTTTTATCAAAACTATTAGTGTCCGACCGAAAAGTTCGGCCAAAAACCTATATTTTGTCGGTTTTTTGATATCTAGAGGTAATGATGACAAATTTTGGTAGTGGAAACATGTTTGTTGAGCCGATTTAATTAAATTTTGTGTATAAAATTTAAGAGAAAAGCCGAAGTTTAGCTATAAAGTTAAAAGTTCGGCCGCTGAACTATTTTCAATTTGGCCGAACTTTCTGAGGCCGAACAGTGAATTCATTGCTTAACTACAGACTTTTCTTCAAATTTGACACTCAAAATATCATCTAATCAGCCCAATAAACATTTTTCCATCCGCCAAATTTGTCCATAATGCTTTAAAATACCGAATACAGACCAAATGCATTTTCTGGCCGAACTGTTCGGTCGGACACTAAAAACTATGTTATGTTGCGTAAGTCGTATATGTATATACGTCCACTCTGCATGAGTTTTTTTAATTTAGACGCAACAGGCAACATTTTTTTTTTTTATTTTGACTACGTTAAGTAAAGGGTGTTATTTAATACAGGTATAGAACTTTAATTTGGCAACACTTTTTTAACTGGCGCCCATTTTGTTAGCTGTCAAGTGATTTATGTTTAGTTTGGCATTTCAATATGAATAAACTGACGCCAGAACAACTCTTCCAAATGGTGCAAATTTATTTTTAAAATCATGGTTCTGTTCGAAATACGTATCGCGCACGAATTTTTCGATTTTTGTTTAGCTATGAAGCTCACTTTTGGTTAAATGGATACGTCAATAAACAAAACTGCCGTATTTCGAGTGATGATAATTCTCAAGTGTATGTTGAGAGACCGTTAAATCCAGAAAAACTGACTGTTTGGTGTGCTTTATTTGCTGGTGGAATCATTGGTCCGTACTTCTTTAAAAACGATGCTGGTCAGAATGTTACAGTCAATGGTGACCGCTATAGAGCCATGATTACTGACTTTTTCGTTTATCAATTGAACAACCATGATGTGCAGGAGCTGTGGTTTCAACAAGACGGCGCAATATGTCACACAGCTCGTGCCACAATTGATTTATTGAAGGAAACGTTTGGTAACCGCATAGTTTCACGTTTCGGACCCGTGATTTGGCATCCAAGATCTCTTGACTATTTTCTGTGGGGATATGTAAAGTCGCTAGTCTACGCCGATAAGCCCAAAACAATTGACCACTTGGAGGACAACATTCGCCGCGTTATTGCCAATATACTGCAACAAATGTTTAAAAAAGTTATCGAAAATTGGACCTCCAGATTAGACTACGTCCGAGCCAGCCGTGTCGGTCATATGCCAGAAGTCATATTTTAATAATAATGCCAGAAGTTTATCTTTCGAATAAAGCAAATTTCAGGCCAATTTAAAAAAAATCATCTTTGTTTTATAACATTTCAAAGTTCTATACGTCTATAAAAAAACACCCTTTAGTTAAATCGCAACATGAGTGTCATTTAGAGTTGTGAATTCTAGTTCATATTTCATTTCGTTCATTTGCATTTACTGTACACGTACGTTCCTTTAGTTCATAAGTTTGTTTGACAATTTTTTTTTTCAAATACACAGTGCAACAGTGAAAAAAATGCACGGACTTGACAGTATGGGTTCGATTGTACTACCAACGGTTAGTAAAACCCTGTACTCGGTTGGGCCAGTTTGACTACCAATTTTTTTTTTATGGACCTCAAAAGATTTTGAAAACCAGTGCACCACTCAAAAAAAGGCGTCCTCAGTTTTTGGCCAACAGCTAATTCAGACTTGATGATATTGCTTAACTATATTTAGCAATAATGTAGTGAAGAGTGTACTGAACAAATTTTATAAAAAAATTATGTGCAAAAAGTCATTTTTTTGCGAACATATCAATACAATCTGAATGTGTCTAGGCATCCGAAATAGCTTACAAAGACTACTTTGTACCTTATAAATAGTCGTTTTTGACTAGACTACACTTTTATTGCATTTTTGCACACAGAGAAATAAAGTGCCAACCGAATTGAAAAGTGTATTTTAATGGTAACAACTTATAATTTCAGTTACTACAATGATATTTACATTAGATTTCTGAATATTTCGGCAGTGGCAACTAAAATTCAGTAGAATTAACCGAACTTTGTTATGTAAACTAACGTTAAGTTGTACTAACCGACTGAAATGCGTAATAACCGAATTTGAGTAGTATGAACCGGATTTCAGTTGGCAAATAGCTAAATTTTTCTCTGTGTGTGTTTACTTTTTTTTGTTATTGAAGAAAGTAAACAAAAATGCATTCAGATTGTATTGATATGTTCACAAAAGTTGTTCAGATTTACAATGGCTACAATTTTGTCACATATTGTTAGTGATAAATTATGAGTCCCTGTAAGTTATGATGAAAAAAGCTAAAAAAAAAAATAATTTTCTCATATATTTTTTCAAAAAAGTGCAGGAAACTATGATTTTTTGCACATAAAATGTTTATAAAATTTGTTCAGTAGACTCTTTCCTACATTATTGCCAAATATAGTTAAGCAATATTAGCTGTAGGCCAAAACCTGAGCACCACCTTTGAGTGGTGCACTAGTTTTCAAAATCTTTTGAGATCCATAAAAAAAAAATGGTAATCAAACTGGCCAAACCGAGTACAGGATTTTACTAACCTTTGCTAGTACAATCGAACCTATACTGTCGAGTCCGTGCATTTTTCCAAAAGTCTTCATTTGTTGCACTGTGTTATTCATGTTGTTATATTGGTCAATTGATTGTTAAACAAATCTCCACAGTATAAGCAAAAATCCCAAATGATCTCTAAAATTGCACTGGTTCATTTTTAACCGTTCATTAGGGATTTTCTCTCATATTATGCAGATTTGTTATACAAAGCATTGACCTATCTATACAACAATATAAATAATTACAAAAAAAAAAATGTCGAACAAACTTATGAGCTAATAGAACGAACTAGTTCAATAAATGCAAATGAACTGTAAACTAGAATACCCCACTCTAGTGCCATTTGTATTTCGCCCCTGCCAAGATTTTTCTGTGTTTTTATTTTGAGGACTTCCTAGTTTTTTATTTAATCTTTTTTTTCTGATAATATTTTTTATGTTCGTTTGTAGCGTCTGTGTTGACGATTCTATAAATTGCAAAAATTATCATTTCTATGAATAAACATCTAAAAAAGCGTATGGTGTTTAGAAAAAAGTGCGTGGTTGCAAAAACAGACATTTTTTGTTTATTTTCTTTTATGTGTTGTTTTCCTATTTTCATTTTGTTGAAAAATGCTTTCATGTAAGCATTTGGTGCAGAAATAATGCATACACGGAAAGAAAAGTTTTAACGAAATAACTACACTTAAAATAATACGTTATAGAAATCAGTTAATTAAATAGCTGGACATGTTTATTATTTTTCTACTTCAAATAAATTCATTCAAAATTAAACGTTTAAAGTTTAGTAACGTCATGATGCTTGTTAGGAAAAGAGCCTAAGCACGTTATAAATTAAAAATAACATAAAATAATCTCGATGTATATAAAAGCAAAAAACTAATAAAACTGTAAAAAAATATTACTTGAGTAAAAACTAATTTTCTTTCTTTCTTAATTAATAATCATATAGTTACAAATTATATTCTATTGCCCTAACCGAGTACTAGCTACTATGGCCTTCGGCGCGTTGTAGCGAAAGTAGACCAGTGCCTCTGGTGGGAATTGAACCCACAACCCTTGCACTGATAAGTCACCACGCTAACTACTAGCCTACCGGGGGCACATTTATGTAATTATAATAAAATATTTAGCTTCAGAAAAAAAAAATTAACTAATGGTAATGAAATCATGAAATAACCATTTTACAAAATGGTTTTTCAAAAAACAAGTGAGAGATAGCTCAAACGGATCAAATTTAAGCCAAAACGGAACAAAAGGGCACATACTCATATCGATTTGAATTGAAACACTTAAAATGGGGAACGATATGTGATGGAATAGGGAACATACTAAAACGGACAAAAGTAAAAAAAAAAAAATTTTATATAAATACAACATTTTTGGTCTTCAAAGTTTAGTAACGTCATGATGATTGTTAGGAAAAGAACCTAGACACGTGTTTGGATTACTAAGAAGACAAGAATAAAGCAGAATTAATGATTATTTGGTTTTTTTTAATTCAAGCTCTGCCTATTCTGGAGGCTCTAGCTTTTCAAGAACTTCGGGTTCTGATGAGATCTTTAGCCAGATCGAAATACTAGTATCAACCTAGCTAATATGTTTGATTTGCTTTATTTTTTTAAATATACGAAGGTTGAAAGTTCGTTATAAATTAAAAGTAATAATTTATAATTTAGTTAAAGTATTTCAAATTATTGTTACACTGATAGAAAAAAATAAGTAAACATTTTTGCACAAACTACTAAAAATTAGTTAAAAATTACGTTGGAGAATAAACTGCTAATATTACCAAATATTAGTAAGATAAGAAGAGCAAAAATATATCTGTTAAATCCACAAATATTTAGTTATATTTGAGCTGAATTTTAGTTAATTGCAAGTAACAAATTATTCTACTAAAATCAGCAAAAAAATACTGCTAAATATTAGTAGGGAAAAAATCATAAAAAACTAAGAAATTTTCAAAGTTTTTTTTTATAGATTTTTTATTGCACATAAAAATCTACCGTTCTGAAATCAGCAATCTACAATTTTTAATCAAAAATTTCTGTTGATTTTAGCAAAATATACTGTTATTTAGATTCTACAAAATCTAAGGTAAATATAGCAAAAATTTTGTTAATAATACAGTATTTGTTTGCTATTTTTAGTCTAAAAATATTTAGTAAAAGTGTTTGCTAATTTTAGCAGAGTAAATTGCTACTTTCAATAAACTAAAATTCAACACGAATATTACTGTTAAGTTAACAGATTGCTGTTCTTATTCTATTAATATTTAGTAAAAAAAAAAAACTTTCTTATTTTATCATTTTTTTGCTGCAACGTAATTTTTAACGAATTTTTATTAACTTTTGCTGCTATTTTTACATTTTTATGTGATTATTGCGTGAGTATATCATCAGGATTGGTGGCATTTAATACCTTTTCATAACAACGTCAGTTGGGCACCACAATTATTGTACATCAAGACCGAAATAGAAATTTAAAAAAAGCGTTTACCTTAAAGGTATTGTAAATTTTGTTTTTTGAAATTTTTTTTTTCTTTTTGGTTCCCAGGCTACTAAGGGTTAAAGATTTTCTAAATAACAATAAAGATGTTTATAGTCTTAATAAATTTAAGAGCATTTTTTCGAAAATTACGCAAACTTTGATGAAAACATTCAAATTTTTTTAAATTTTTGACAAAATAAGCTATTTTTATAAAATGGGCTGGAAAGAAATAGCAATCGACATCTGTAACTTAGGCATTTTAAAAAAAACTTAGGCATTTTTATCAAATTTCTTCGTCATTTGGGATTTCTGGCTAAAGTAGGTTAATGATATCCGATTAAGTCAAATACTAATTATACACTCAAATAAAAAAGGTAGTAAAGTCAGCAAAAAAATTAGCTGAGTCAGCAAAATTTTAGTCAGGAGGGTGCTTGCAAAAAAATTGCTTATGTCAGCAAAATTTTTTTTAGTAGATTCAGTAACAGTTTTGCTAACACTTAGTAGATTAGAATTTAAAAAACCCTTGCTAAAAATTAATTAAATTTTTGCTGAATATTAGTAGACTGAAAAAAACTCAAAAAATTTGTAGAAAAATTATACTTTAGTTAATTTATTTGCTCAAAATCATAAAACGTATTTTTGAGATTCTTTTTAAAATAATTTACAATACGTTACAAAATATAAAATGTTCATACTCCCGATATGAATTAACGTAATATATAAAAAAAAAATAGAAATAATTATTTATAACATAAACGAAATTATCTTTGAACTACTTACATCGATTATTGTCTAAATGATGCTATCTTTTAAAGGAACGCAAATGCCGCAGAGAATTATAGAGACGAAACGAAAAAATAACAAAATATAACATATACAACTCTTTTTTGCAATAAGAAAAAGGAAACAGAAAAATCTACCTAAGATGTATGTATGTCTTTGTCTTTCGCTTTAGTCTGTCTACCTATTGCATATTTGTTTGCAATTTGACCATACAAGATTATTAATATATATAAACATTTAGTTTACAAATACACATTTAATCTTTATTAAATTTAAATATTTTATTTTGTCTTTTACTTAATAGACAATTACTTTCACAAGCCGGTGACGACGCAAAATTTAAGTTGTTTTAATCCACAATTTTGTTTTATGTATGAAAAACAGATACAAAAATCTTCCATGGTTGGTTTTTTTTTTATTTATGTCTTACAAAAGTTGTACTTTTTAGTATAATTTTCCTCGTCACTACTACATCGTGACATGCCGCGACATCTAATTCATTCTGAGTGTATCTTTCAGTATGGTTGTTGTTCACACTATGGATGTGCTAATCAACACAATTTTTTTAGCAAAATAAATTAGTAAGCCATTAGTAAAATATTAGTAAAACATTAGGTCAAAACAGTTAAGTGCTGAATAAGTATAACTAAACATTTAGTTTAAAACATAATTTTAGCAAAAGATTTGCTAAAAAATAGTATACCTGATTTACGAGATGTTTTACTAACTTTTCTATTTTTTTGAGTGTATAATATTTTAGTTATTTAACTGAACTGAACTTATGTCCACTTCAAATTGTTAATAAATGTCTCTTTCTATACATTTTTTCTGTTTAATTATTCCTTATTTTTTTTTTTTTGTTAAATTACTAAAATACATAAGATTCGAAATTTGTTACCTTTACCTTTAGTTTTAAAGTTATTACAACAAATACACAGAAGTGACTAGTGCGTACTTTTTCTTATCCAGTAGGCGGTATGAAACAACACCCCAATAAAATAAGTCCCCAAACCAAAAATGAAATAACGCCCCATTTTTTGGGGCTTTATTTCATTATGAAACAATACCCCAAAAAAAAATGAAATAAACCCCCAACCAAATGAAACGACACCCCAAAACAAAATGAAGTAACGCCCCCATTTTTGGGGCTTTATTTCGTAATGCAGTAAAGCCCCATTTTGAAAATGAAATAAGGCCCCAATAAAAAAAAAAAAACAAAATTATATATTACTTTGAAATATTTCTTTATTCCTAATTAATACATAGTAAAAAGGCTGAAAAAAATTGCGCGATTTTTTTTCAGCCTTTTTAAAATAAAAAGATTAATAATATTTAGTATATCAATACAGTTTTTTTTAATATTTTTTAGTAGTATATCACAAAATAAAACTAAATTTATAAATCGTATAATCGCACACAGAAAAAACTTTATTTCGCGAAGCCGCCTGCCGCGTTCTACGGAGGAAAAACCCCCTAAGAGCGGCCGAAGGCCGCCACACAGGAAAACTTGTTTTTACAAATTACTTGATGTCTTAAAAATATAAGATTTCAACGGATTCGACATCAGATTTGAAAAACAAGTTCTTCTGGGTGGCGGCCTTTGGCCGGTCTTAGGGGTTTTTTTCCTTAGTAGAACGCGGCAGGCGGCTTCGCGAAATAAAGTTTTTTTCTGCGTGCGACATAAAAGAAACTTCAAAATTACTACACGGTATAATCTCACTTACTAATAGCAAATAACTATTTACATTAATAACATGATAATTCATGCAGTAATTATAACGGTTATTTGCTTATATTACTTAAAAATTGTGCTTTTTAAGAAAATGAAATAACACCCCAAAAATATTATTTGGGGACTTATTTCATTTCTCATGTTGGGGCCTAATTTCATTATGAAATAAAGCTCCAAAAAAAAAAATGAAATAAAGTCCCAAAAAATGAAATAACACCCCAATTTTTTTTTATCGAAATTTTTGGGGCCTTACTTCATTTTCGGTTTGAGGCCTTATTTCATTGGGGTCTTATTTCATACCGCCTATCCAGTACTGTATGTGACTATGGAAATGCCCATATCCGAATTTCATACAAACTGGAGAGTTCAGTCGAAATAAATTCCTTGAAAGAATAGTTTGATACATACGTCATTTATAAATTACATACAATAAAATTCTCACGATAAATAATCATAGAATCTACTACAACTTTACCTTAAATAAAATACTTTTATTTACATTAATAAAACTTAAAAACACTGTAGAGCACCATATGTTTAGGATCCCAAAATAGGTGCCCATTACTTTTTTTTTTTTCTTTTTTATAACTAAACAACTTGTTGCATGTTACACAAACTACCCACATAATAAACTTTAAGCAACTAAATAAATTGTAATTAAATTAAATTGAAAAACTACGAGTTAATGCAATAAAAAAAAAAAAAACTTACAACTAAATAAATGAAAAAATTACCAACCTATATACACGCCTATCAAAACATGCCTCTCTAAAAATTTTAAACAAAAACTACAATTGAAACAAAAAACTAACAGGGGGAAAATGCCAAAGTGTAACATTTAAATGGCAACTAACTACAAAAAAAAAAGAAGTTGTGGCAGTGGCTGCTCCTCAAAAAAAAAACAAAAAACGAGTAAAACTAAATGTGCAACAAACAAAAAAAAACTACTACAAATTGCATTAAGTACAACATAGAAAATCCGATGATTTTCCGCCCAACCGGCAAATTTTAAAGTGATTATTTTTATAAAAATTAGAAAGAAAAAGCTAATAAAACAAAAAAAGATACAGAAATAAAAGAGGGATTGACCGTAGCATCATCAAACATCATCAACATCACTTGTACCATAATTAGCGTTAAAAAGAAGTCTAAACATGAAATTCTTTTAAACAGAGGTTCTTAACATTTTTTTTTGTTTGCAAAAAAAAAAAAACACTTTAATGAAATTTTCTTCAAACCTTAATTAAACCAATTTCAATAATTTTTCACAGTTATATTAGTTTTTTGTTTTTATATATGTACATCGAGATTATTTTTATGTTATTTTCAATTTATAACGAGCTTTCAACCTCCGTATATTTACAAAAATAAAGCAAATCAAACATATTAGCTAGGTTGATACTAGTATTTTGATCTGGCTAAAGATCTCATCAGAACCCGAAGTTTTAGAAAAGTTAGAGCCTCCATAATACTTAGGCAGAACTTTAACAAAAAACCTATTAATCATTAATTTTGCTCCATTAATTTTTTTTTTTTAACTTTTATGGCACTGAAAGAATCTTTTATTCAAATACAATGAATGAAACTTTTTTTTAAATTAATGAAAATTTTTCTTTATATTAATGAACAATCTTGTAATAAAGGGTGTCCCAAGAAGAACGCAATTTTTAAATCTGGCAACATTCGAAGTGTCATTGTTTGACATTTGAACAATTGTTATTGTTTGCTAGTAGAAGGTACGAGGTTAGTAAAAATGGAGCGCTACACGAATGAACAACGCATTCTCATTGTGAAATTGTTTTACCAAAATGGTGAAAGTTTTGCGGCTACAGTTCGCAAATTGCGATCAATTTGGGGTCACAATAATGCTCCAAAAGAGTCAACTGTAAAGAGATTAATGGATAAATTTGCCGAAACTGGGTCTGTTAGTGATGTAAAGACAACAACGCGCCATCGACCAGGTCGATCGACCGAAAATGTCGCAGCTGTACGTGATGATGTCGCTCAAAATCCATCCCCCTCAATTCGACACCGAGCTCAGCAAATTGGTGTCTCCAAATCCACTTTGCAGCGAATTTTGACGAAAGATTTGCATCTTCATGCATACAAAGTTCAATTGACTCAGGAACTGAAGCCAGCTGACCATGGACAGCGAAGGGAGTTCGTTAATTGGGTATTGGAGAGACAACATGAAAATGCTGGTTTTGCCGATAAAATCATCTTCAGTGACGAGGCCCATTTTCATCTTGATGGCTTCGTCAATAGGCAGAATTGTCGCATTTGGGGTGAGGAAAATCCTCGAGTGATTCACGAGAAGCAAATGCATCCTCAACGTGTCACTGTGTGGTGTGGTTTTTGGGCTGGAGGAATCATTGGACCTTTTTTTATGAAAATGAGGCAGGTCAAGCGCAAACAGTCAATGGTGTTCGGTATCGTGAAATGATAACCAGTTTTTTCTTACCTAGAATTGAAGAAATGAATGTGGAGGGCATGTGGTTCCAACAAGACGGCGCCACATGTCATACAGCCAGAGAAACAATTCAATTGCTGCATCAGTCATTTCCGGGTCGTGTTATTTCGAGTTTTGGAGATCAGAATTGGCCGCCTAGATCGTGCGATTTAACACCATTAGATTTTTTTCTTTGGGGTTTTTTGAAGTCGATGGTTTACGCGAATAAGCCGACGACGACTCAAGCCTTAAAAGAGGAAATTGGACGCTGCATTAATGAAATACCACAGCATTCATGCAAAACGGTCATTGAAAATTTCATTAAAAGATCGCGTGCATGCCAGCAAAGCCGCGGCGGCCATCTGCACGATATATTGTTCCATACATAACCTCATTCTGTCTACTTTACGATATAATAAAGTTTCACGATTTTTTTTTAAATATCTGTGTTTTATTTAAAATTTAAAAATTGCGCTCTTCTTGGGACACCTTTTATTTATGAAATGTTTTATAAATATGATGAAACTTTTCTTTTTATTTAACTTATTTCTCAATTCTACCCAGCCAGAAAAATACGAACGGCAAAGTATTGGCCCAGTGTTTTCAACGGTGGTATGAGCGTTGGCAGAGCGTTGGATTTCTGAAGATTTAAGTGCTTTGCCAACTGTAACACCGGGCAGGGCTTGGCCGTTTCTTTTTTAAAACGTTGGCAAAGCACTGGCAATGAGTGCTTCGCCAGTACCAAAATCATAACTTCAAAACGTTGGCAAAGCATTGGTAAAACAACTAATAAAGTAAATAATAAATTAATAAAAAAAAACAGTGTACTTATTATAATTTTTTATAAAATTTTGGTTTTATTATTTAAAATAATAAAATTTCGTTTTTATTAACGGTTGTAAATTTAGTAAATCGAACACCGGCAAAGAACTTTTGGCCAGCGTTGGGAAAGCGTTGTGAACAAGGGCTGTGCCACTGCTTTTATTATGTTACCGGTTGTAAATTTTGTCAATAAGTACTGGCATTTACTTTTTGACAAAGTTGGGAAAGCGTTCTCAGCCAGTGCTGTGCCAGTGCTTTTTTATTTTTACGGTTGTAAATTTTGTAAATCAAGTACCGGCAAAGCACTTTTTACAAACGTTGGCAGAGCGTTCTAAGCCAGGGCTGTGCCAGTGCTTTTATAATTTTTACAGTGCTGTGCCAATGCTTGATTTTTCAGACCATTGGCAATTTCTGGCTGGGTATAAGGCGTTTTTGGATGGTTGCCGTTGAGTGCTTTGTTTTGTATTCAATATTGAAATATTCGTTTATTGTCTGGGGTTGTTTTGACTTCGATAATAACGTAAAATGCTTGATTCAGACCAGTGTTGACACTTCTTGTATTTTTACACAAATTGTGTGTAATTTTGACTTGATTGTGTAGTCGATTTGTCTTTGTTGCACCCATGTGTATTACATTTATGTGTTATATGAAATTTATGTACATTAATGTTTATTTTAATAAATTTTAGATTCTGAATTTTTTTTTAATTGGAAACTTTAAGTTTCTGATGACAATGTGTAAAAATGTGTTAGACACTAGAAACTTTGTGTACTTGATTCTTTTATAGTCGGGTATATTTTTAAAATATTTTTCTAGAAATCCCCATTTTTTCAGAAATAACCTTAGGACTACTTTTTCCAATCGAACTAACACTTTAATTGTAAGGATACACAAAACCTGGGGGGGGCAGATTCTCTAAGAAAAACGACATCGTTTTGTTCAAAACGATACCTTAATTGCTATCGTTTTGACGATGTGACTTACGAAAGCATTGAAATAAACAATGGAAAATTATTGTTTTTTTTCCAAAATAGTTAAAATAATTTAAAATTAGTTTTTAATATGTACGTAATTTAACTTCGAAATGTGGACGATAATCGTGGATCGTCTTACAGAATATCTAGCCTGTTATAGTCTGAGTATGTTTCCTTATTGAAAGCCCATGTGTATAAAAGAAATGCTCCCAGCTTTCAAAAAACTATTTCCTATAGAAAACTCTTCAAAATCTCTACGATTTGTCTTTCGAAAAAATCAGATTTTTATATCCTTTGATTCCAAGGACTTTTTCTTATAGAATTAACACAGATTCTCAGAAATTTAAAAAAGGAAGAAAATCCGACTATGAGAACATAAAGTTTTTAATTATTTCTACAATTACATGTTGCAATTATTCACTTGTGAATTTTTTCAATATCATTAATAATTTCAGACCTAAGCTCACAGTTGTAGGCTTAAGGTTTCTTTACTCGAGCGTTTACGTTTGGTAAGATAACTGTAAACTCCATATAATGTGTGAAAATAGTACCTATGTACATACAATATGTTGTCTCTGTTTTACGTAATAAAGTAATTAACCTGTAATCCAGCAGAATTTACTTTCCCCAAATCCTTCACAATTTGCTTAGTATGTATAACAGAGACAACATATTGTATGTAGGTACTATTTTTACACATTATATGGCGTTACAGTCCGTTTACGAAATGTATCCGCACGAGTAACGAAGCCTTTTAACTACACAGCAATTAGTCAGTAAGACGTAATAAAGTAATTAACCTGTAATTAACATGTAATTAAATACCTGAATAATGCTATTATGTCCCATGTCTGGTGTTGACAAAATTTTTAATTTTTCAAAGAAGCGTTTAAGTCTACAAATGGAAGCGTATGTCTGAAATTATTAATGATATCGTGCGCCACATTTTCGATTTTCTGTTTTTGATGCAAATCTTTATTTTTCGATCGTTTGCAGCATTCCGCAAAATCACAAGTCAAAAGACTTGTTGATATCCAATATGTTTATATTTGGTTTTGACTAAATAAGAAATAACGCAAAAACAAATATGGGGTCAGATTATACCCCCTTATTTAACCCCTAAAAGTGAGAGTTGCTAGCTAAAAAAATGGGGTTTTGGTGTGTTATACCATATATAAATTTCATTGCAATCGGAGCTTACATATTTTTGGCGGTTAGGGCTCGATATAGACAAATTGCCAAATGTAATTGACATCAGCCAAGTTTGTCTAAAAACAGGGTCTCAGTAACACGAAAGGTGACGATTTAAAATGCCAGACGCAAAATATTTGTTGCCCTCATAAATTATTTTTTTATATAACATGGGTTCCATGATAACTCACAAATGGAATTGACCGGGGTCTTCAAATTCGATTAAGTTTTTCTAGACACATACTCCATGGAGCACACATACTCCATGGAGCCCATAACATATCTCCACATTCAATTTTTCAAATTTTTAAAAACTCGTTATATTTTCATTTTCAAAAATAATTCGATTTATATGGTTATAATTTTTCTCAATTATGCTAAAAAAAAATACATACAAAATATAAAAATTTTTGTATTAAAATAATGACACGTTTTTTTTTTAATCGAGAAAATTTTATGATAATTCCGTCATATAAAAGGCGAACTTTAATTTAAAAAAATAAAAATGGACTAAAAATCGAAACCTTTTCTAATCAGCGAAAGTGTAAAATATAGAGTATGCGGCTTTTCAAAGTTACATGCTTTTAGAATTTTTTAAATTTTTTAAAATTTAATACCGTCAAAAAAAATTTTGTTTTAATTTTAAAACTAAATACGGAGATGTGTAAATGGGCTCCATGGAGAATATATGTTTTTTTAAATGAAGAAAATCGGAAGACATAAGGTCAAAAAATGGCAAATTTTTCATTATCTATCAAAGAATGAATGATATAATTTTGAAAACAGTTCACCAAAAATTAATGGGTTTCCTATAGAAAAATATCAGAATCTGAGTAGTTTCCTCTAGAAATATAATCAGAAACTTAGAGTTTACCGTGAAAAAAGCACCCTTATCTAAAAATTTTTCTATATACAAAAAGCCTATCGAATAATATAGCTTTCTTGTGGACTAAAATTCTCAAAATCTAATGGTTCTTTTAGAAGGATGTTCCCAAAATATTAAGGTTTTTTTGTAGAAAAAAGTTCTCAGAAACTTTTAGAATCTAGAGGTTTTTCTGTAGATAAAATTATACAGAAACTGATAACTGGTGGACGGAATCTGAAGATTTTTTCTAGAGAAGTTTTTAGTTTTTTTTTATTAGAAAATGTTCTCAGAAACTGATGTATGAGATATGATGGGTTTTCTATAGAAAAATATGTTCGAAATATTTTCTATTGCAAAAAGTCCTCAGAATCTGACTTTTTGGTATAAAATAATAGTCAAAATTTAATGACTTTTCTAGTTAAGATTCTGAGAAATTTTGCTTGAATTCTTTCGATTTGAAAACCCTCCGATTGTATGAAGTTTTATTCTATAGAAAAGCACTCAGTTTTCAAATACTTTTGTCTACAGAAAATCCCGCAGATTCTTAATCTATTTCTATAGAAAAACTTAGGCTTTATATAGAAAAAGTATCCAGAATCTGGGGGTTTTGACTTTTTCTACATGCTTTGATTACATTTTCTTTAAAAAATCCCACATTTCTATAGGAAAAAGTACTCAGATTTTTGAAGATATTTATAATATTTATAACGTTATTTATAATATTTCTATATATATAACGTTTCCAATATCTTCTATATACATTTCTGTTTTGAAAGAATGGACAAGCCCTTGTTAAAATAATAGGGTTTGTAACCAGTTACCGACCTTAATTTCTTATTCGCAAATTAACTACCTGATAATAGAAAGTTTTTCTGGGTTATTATAAAAAAATTCTTATCTACCCACCGTTAGAGAACCGCATATACACTACGAAAATTATACAATATCGTTGCATGTGTATAAACTTCAAATGTTAATATACAATTTGAATTTAAATTATTTTATGTTTAGAACTTTATGAGTCTAATAAACTTGCATAAATATATTTAGAATTTTATACAAAAAAAAAACGAAATGAAGTATTATTTCCGCCTTAAAAGTTCATGTACGCGTCTGTATTTGAGTACATAGTATTTCTACGCCCTTTTTTCTATATACCAGACATACATACAACCTCCAGTAAATTTCTGACGGTTTTTTTTTTATTATTTCTATTATTACTTTTGCGGTTATTTATTACTTCAATTTCTGCAAAAAAAAAAAATTAAACTCTTAAAAAATAAAAGCTGATAAAAATTGTATGTATGTATGTACAATTTTTATGATATATAAATTAATTGCATATACACGAACGATATGCAAATACCAATTTATTTATATGTATTTTATTCTTCATGGGATTTCTGATTATGTTACAATTTATGTATGACAGAAGTTTTAAAGAGTTTATTATTTATTGTAACTGAAATACATACATTAGGGTGTCCCTTAAAAATAGATATAGTAGTGGTCAAAACATTTGGGACTAAGATCGCATTTGTTGTTTTCATTGATTTATTTTCTTTAAATCACACTTAAGGTACGTTCACATTAATCAAATATTTGAACAAAATATTTGTTTACATATTTGCTTCCAATTGTGTCAAATAAAAAATAATTTTATTTTATGTTCAAACTATGATCAAATATTTGATGGTTTTTGTTTGTTCAAACAGCTCTCAAATATGTAGTGTCAAATAAAATAAACGAAAAAATATTTGTCGAGCGTTCAGATTGAAACAAATATTTGTACTAAATATTTATTTAATCAAAGTGTAAAAAAAACATAGCTTTATTTAATCGAAAAACTAACTGTTTTTTAAAAAATTGATCACTCGGGATCTCTCTCGGACCTAGCCTAGTTGTGTTATAAGGGTATATTAAAACTCCATTGGAGCAAAAATTTTGTCCGTTTTGGTCTATCTCGCTTAGTTTTGGAGATACTGGACATTTTAAAATATCGCCATGTTGTAAAATGGCTTGTATCACGAAAACTAAGCATGATATCGAAAAATGGACAACATTTTTGTAAACCTTAAAAAACAACGTTATACCGACAACACAAATGTGTACAGTGTTCCGATTCCAATCATTCCCCGTTTCATTCCATATCGTTCCATTTTGGACCAATGTCGGATCGGAATGATTTAATTTTTATTTTCACGTACGACAACACAATTGTGTACAGTGCTCCGATTCCAATCGTTCCCCGTTTCATTCCATATCGTTCCATTTTGGACCAATGTTTCAATCCATTATCTGAGTGATTACATTTTTTTAATATCTATTTACATTTCAGTTTTTTTATAAAGCCTCTTATTAATAAATTTATTAAAAAAATTTATAATTAACGATTTTACCTCGTTATTTGCCATTGTTTGTTCTTACATTTTTCTTGTAAGATCAAATAAATATTTGATCAAATCAGAAGAAAATATTTGATAGCTAGTGTTCACACTATTTATTTTATTGTCAAATATTTATTTGAATGCAAATATTTATTTGAAATGCTTGTTAAAGTTCTGCCTATTATATAGGCTCTAGCTTTGCTAAAACTTCGGGTTCTGATGAGATCTTTAGCCAGATCGAAATACTAGTATCAACCTAGCTAATATGTTTGATTTGCTTTATTTTTGTAAATATACGGAGGTTGAAAGCTCGTTATAAATTGAAAATAACATAAAAATAATCTCGATGTATATAAAAACAAAAAACTAATATAACTGTAAAAATATTACTTGAGCCAGAGTACACACTAAAAATTTTTTATATAAATAGAACATTTTTGGTCTTCAAAATTTAGTAACGTCATGATGCTTGTTAGGAAAAGACCTAACCACGTGGTTGATTACTAAGAAGACAAGAATGGAGCAACATTGATTATTAATAGGTTTTTTGTTAAAGTTCTGCCTATTATATAGGCTCTAGCTTTGCTAAAACTTCGGGTTCTGATGAGATCTTTAGCCAGATCGAAATACTAGTATCAACCTAGCTAATATGTTTGATTTGCTTTATTTTTGTAAATATACGGAGGTTGAAAGCTCGTTATAAATTGAAAATAACATAAAAATAATCTCGCTGTATATAAAAACAAAAAACTAATATAACTGTAAAAAATATTACTTGAGCCAGAGTACACACTAAAAATTTTTTATATAAATAGAACATTTTTGGTCTTCAAAATTTAGTAACGTCATGATGCTTGTTAGGAAAAGACCTAACCACGTGGTTGATTACTAAGAAGACAAGAATGGAGCAACATTGATTATTAATAGGTTTTTTGTTAAAGTTCTGCCTATTATATAGGCTCTAGCTTTGCTAAAACTTCGGGTTCTGATGAGATCTTTAGCCAGATCGAAATACTAGTATCAACCTAGCTAATATGTTTGATTTGCTTTATTTTTGTAAATATACGGAGGTTGAAAGCTCGTTATAAATTGAAAATAGCAAATAATTTTGTTTGACCAAAATCAGCTGATTTGCTGTTTGACACACAAAAATATTTTGTGTTCAGATTACGGCAAAGAAATATTTCATGTTTTTTGTCTTATATTTAACTAATCTGAACGTACCTTTAGTTACTAAAATTAATTTTTTACATATTCTTCATACTTTGTTTTATGTTAAACAAATAAAAAAAAAATAATTCCGTTAAATTTAAAACCTCAAAAATATTAATAATAATAGATGTATTCAAAATGCAGGTGTTCAAAACATTTGCAACTCTCATTATTTTTACTCTTAACGAAACAATTTATGCTAACAAATGCTAGGATAGAACGGTAATCGCATTCCTTTTTAATATGAGCTTCAGGCCGTTACATTTTTTAAACAAATTTATTATAATTATTGTTCTTTAATAGTTGTAATAAAATGTTGAAAGCATAAACATCGTAAGAATAATTTTTGTAAAAAAATGGCAGGAAATAAATACAATTGAAGGGCTTAGTGCAAAAACTTGATAAGCCACAAAATTAAAATAATGAAATAATCGCCTTCAAAGTTTAAAAACAATGCAGAAAATAAGGCTTTAACTAAACCAGACTGTAAGCATACATAATAGGTGCTTAAGGAAGGCTCCCATCACATACCCGTTCATGGATGATAGAAATCCATCGGAAACTGCTTTTTACAAAAACAAAGTGTGGCTTATCAAGTTATTGCACAAAGATAAGTAAAGAAGTTCATAGTCTGAAAAGTGGTAGCAAATTAGATGGTCTTTCTTGATTCTTGATACTTGTAAAAAGTGCCAAAATGTGTCTTCTATTTCATGACCTTCTTCGGAAGACTATAAGACAGTAAAAACCATTTTATTAGCCAATGTGGCTTATCAAGTTTTTGCAGAAATTTTAATTAGAATTTTTTAATTTTGAAGAAATGATATCTGTATTTCAGGCATTTAGTGCTGTAGAAACTTGTAATAAATGCCAAGATATTTTAGCACTTATTACAAGTATCTGTTGCTCGAGAATCCTGCAAAATATCAACTATTTCCTCAAAATAAAAAAATGTTAAAGAGAATTTATGCAATAACTTGATAAGCCACGTGGATTTGAAAGAAATTGGTTTCACTGCATTATAGTCTTAAAGCGATGGACATGTAATGGAAGACACCTCTTGGCACTTATTACAAGTATCTAGAATATAAATGTCCAGAAAAACAGCGACTTTTTCTTAAAAATAAGAAAATCTCAAATAAAATTTCTGCAAAAACATGATAAACCACATTGATTTTAAAGAAATGGTTTTCAATGAATTCTAGGCAGCTGTTAAGCAAGATGTTCGAGCTATAAATGCTTGTAATAAGTGACAGTATGTGTCTTCTATTACATATCCGTCGGTGGAAGTCTAGAAGAGTGTAAAAACCATTTTATTACGTCAATGTGGCTTATCAAGTTTTTGCACAAATTTTATTTGGAATTATTTAATTTTAAAGACAAGGTAGTTTTTTGAAGGATTTTTCATGATATATACATATACTTGCTTTAAGTGCAAAGATGTGTCCTTCTATTTCATGTCCATCGCTGGGAGACTAATAGACAGTAAAACCCATTTTGTTAAATTAATGTGGCTTATCAAGTTGCTGCAGAAATTTTATTTAGAATATTTTTATTTTAAAGAATAGATAGCTGATTTGACAGATTTTCGTGATAAATGTACTTGTTGTAAGTGCAAAGATGTGGCTTCTTTTACATGTTCCTTGCTGGGAGACTAGAAGACAGTAAAAAACATTTTATTAAATTAATGTGGCTTATCAAGTTTTTACAGAAAATTTATTTACAATTTAGAATAACTTGATAAGCCACAAAAGTTAAAATAAATCATACATCGATGGTTTCTTAAATGATTAGATCATCTGTTGGAAAATAATCTTTATCCACCATACTTCATCAATCAATATATTTACAAAAAAATTCAAGTTTGCTTTTATTTTCTTCAGAGTTAATCTTTTTGTTCAGAAATGTATCTTATTGGTGTGGCATATCATGTTCTTGCGTAAAAAAATATTGAAATATAGTCGAATTGTAAAAAGTAACATATGCTCTAGATCTGAAAGTATTTGGAATATAGCTTAAATCATTTAAATGGATCTTGATACCACGTTAGGTAATGCAATGAACACATAAAATCATTTTTTGAAAACGTGTGGCTTATCATGTTTTTGACTAAGCCCTTCAATTCTGATTTAAATCAAAAGTTTTAAATGATTTTCAAAATGGACTTTCCCAAAAAGAATTTCTATAAAGTACTCCGTTCCAAAATCATCGATTTGCCGCATTGTTAATAGTGGTAACATCCACACAACTCATAAAGGTGGAAGACCCCGTATTACAACTGTAAGAAAAGACCGGAAAATCAAGAATTTTTTTACGAAATATCCCAAAGCAGTTCCCAGAGAAGCTAAAACTGATGCCAGTCTTCCCACCATTAAAAGAAGAGCCCGAAAATATGATCTTAGAAGTTCTAGATGTACAAAAAAAACCGTTTGTGTTGGAAAAAACCGAGAAGCTCGACTTGACTTTGCACGATCTAATATTATGTCGTGGCCGGCTCAATCTCCCGATCTCAACTCGATTGAGAACATGTGGATGATTGTAAAACGGAATATCGTCAATAAAGTATTCCGAATTGGTGATGAACTTTTCGTCGAGTTGAAGAATCAGTGGAATGAAATTTCTGACGATTATATTAAAAAGCTCATTGCCTCAATGCCTAAGAGTTGTTCAGAAGTTATAAAAAATAATGGCTACGCTACAAAATACTGAGCGTTAAAACCATTGTTTTTATTTCCTGTTAATTACTTTAAGAGTTGCAAATGTTTTGAACACTGCACTATGGACTTATTTTGTTAAAATTACTTTTTTTATTTTTGAGAAGTTATGAATAATTTGTTTGTGTTTGTAAAATAATTTGCTATAACTGAATTAAATGAAAAAAAAAAAAACAAAAACTTATACCATAAATCTTTTTGATCAAAAAAATTATAATTACCTAAACCATGATTTCAGTTTTAAATGTTTTGAACACCACTGTATGTCATTACACCCCCCAATTTGTATTACAAATGAAAGAAATTTATTTTTTTTTTGTGGAAAGTTGACCGAAAATGGCACATTTTATAAAAAAGGTGTAGTAATATTATTAAAAATTCCCAAAATTCGAAGTCTCGAAAAAATTTATTTTTCTTTTATTTACATATTTATTTAATATAACCAAAATTATTCACATATGGAATTCTGACTTCACCTTATGTCATTAACCCACTTTAGCCTGGAATCCAAAATCACCCACGAATTTCAGAAAAATGCAAAAACGTCTATTTTATTAATTTTAAAGATTTATGGGGACTATGAATGTCAAATTTAAATAAAAAGACGAAAGCTGTAAAGCAAACTGAATACTAAACTTATTCCGATTTTGCTGAAAGTTCAGCAGCCAAAAAGTGAATTCACTGTACTTTTATCTAAATTTGAATCTTAAGATCGCATTGCAACAAAATGCTTTCAAAAATAATTTTTTTATACTTTTTATTACCGAACTGTTCGGTCAGACACTATTTATTTCTATTTTTTCTGTACACAATTATTCGTCAAATAAACGTATGTATTTGGATAGAATTTTTTAAATGTTGATAATAGTATTTTCAAAGAAAATGACAAATTCTTTCATAAAATCGTGCTTAAATATTTTACTCGAAAAAAATATATATATGGGTTGAACCATCTCAACTCAACTTAAAATATGGCTGTTTTTTACATCACTGTTTCCAAATTTGCTGAATTTTGGCAGGAATAAAGTGTATCAGAGAACTAAGAAAATTCCAAAATTTAAGTTCGCTGACGCTTCTGGATCCGGAAATATGAGGTCTTGAAAATCGTAAAAAATGTCAAAATTTTCAAAGTTGTACTTACTTAATTGTAATTTTCTTAAAAAGTATTACAGGTAGCCAACTCATCAAGTCAAAAGTCACATCTTTTGACCTATAATTCGGGAGGCTATAATTCTTTAAACACAATATTTTTAAAAATCTGAAAAAAATGTATGTTTAATATTTGTTCCTTCCCTAAAGTTACGAAAAATTTCAGAGTGGATTAATATTAAACATTATATTGTTTAAGTGCAGCCGGGGCTCAAACTCTGACACAGTGTAGACATTTCTTCTTTTTTTTACTAAAGGGCTCTTTATGCTACATACCCAGGAAAAAATTACACATTCCAAAAAGAAGGTGATGCCCATACTTGCATACATATCTCATTGCCAAATTTAGTAACTGCAATACCAAACTCATTCCAACGATGGAGTCAAAAAAGCAAGTAGTATAGTAATCAATTCTTTAAATTTAAACCAGAAAGCATGAACTCAATAACAAAGTAATCATTTACTTTAAAGAAAATTACAATGTTATTAACTTATATGTCTAACTTTTTGTACTCAAGAAGTAATCATATACCTTTTCTTAATAAAAGGACGTTATTGGAAGTAGTTCCTAATTTTGAAAAAAAAAAGTTATACAATTTTAAAGAATTTACCTCATATATTTTTCAAATAAATTTTTATTTGCAGGAAAATAATACTTAAAACAGAAATTGCATTTTTTTTTGAAAAATTTATATTTTCGTGGTTTATAGCTCCAAAATTATTATCATATCAATTCGGTGTTTCACTTTTTAGGATTTTATTTCCGTATGAGTTTTGATCGTTATATTTGAGTGACCTAGGAGAATCACGTGTGAGTAAAAGTTGAATTTACTTATGGAACTACTTCGTTTTTTTAAATGTAAGTACTTCTTATTTTTTCTAGGGAACTATTTATTGATTTTTTTTTTTTTTGTGTAAGTACTTCGTAATTTTACAATGGAACTATTTCTTTATTAAAAAATGTATGTAGTTCTTAAAAATATAAAGTAAATGGTTCTTTGGTAAAAAAAATAATCAATTCTAAAGAATCAATTATTTTAGTCTCACGCCCTGTTAAAAGAATCGAGTAGGTAATCTAGTAAGGAATGCGTTCTGCCCAAATTGCTTGATTACAAACCCGCACTGATAATAATCCATGCGTAAAAATACAAATAAATGTCAAAATAACCAAAAATTTTGTAAAATATACGAATATTTGTTCATTTTACAAAAGATTTTGTTGTTTTGAAATATTTTTCGTATTTTTAGCATGGATTATTATGAGTGCGCTTACCTTTTTGGAAATTTTTTGCTGGGTAGTTTTAATTCCCTTGTTAAATATCTACCTTTACTATGTGATTAATATTTCTGGATCCAAGAATACCTCCACTCTGAAATTGTTCGTAACTTTAGGGAAGGAACCAGTCTTAAACATATATTTTTTTCAGATTTTTAAAAATATCGTTTTTAAAGATATAGCCTCCCGAATTATAGGTCAAAAGATGTGACCTTTGACCTTTCCAAAACAAAAATCTTGTTGTATATCAAATTAAAGGTAATTTAATAACCTTTCAAATGCGATGTTGATGAGTTGCCTACCTATAATACTTTTTAAGAAAATTACAATTAAGAAAGTACAACTTTCTCAATTTTGACATTTATTTACGATTTTCAAGACCACATATTTCCGGATCCAGAAGTTCCAGTGCATTCAAACTTTGCACTTATTTTAGTTCTGCAATAATCTGTCTTCCTACTACCTTGGAGAAGGTAGTGTACACCCATTGGTTGATTCGATATGGAATTACCCATATATAAGAGAAATTCCTGTGATTAAAGCCTTTTGTTTAAAATACGAGTGAAATAAATAACCTTTGTATTTAATTCAAACATATTACTTATGTTGATCCATATTGCAATACCTTAAAATAAAACTCAACAACTTGTTTTTTACAAACAAATCTTTGAAAATGTTTTTAGTTTTTATTTTAATCCATAAACCATTACATTGATAAACAAATTTATTGGATTTTACTAAAAATTAATAAAACTCCAAAGATCAAACAAAACTCGTTATGACAGGAAAATCAATAATTTGTTTATTCAATTCGTGGTTTTTGCAAAGAGTATATACAAATAGAGAGACTATACTTCCCACGCCTCTCAGCAACAAAATACCAAACTCGGGAAAAAAATTGAAAACATTTGTTTACACTAAAAAATAATTACAACATGTTGATAAAAAATTGTTGTTAAATCTCACTTTTATACACAGAAAAAACTAAAAACAGGTTTCAATTAAAAAATTTATTGAATCAATTAATATTTTAATTGTTTTTGCACCTATCACGGCAATGATACTACAAATTAAACCTTTTTCTTAAAATTAAGAAGGAAAAAAAGTTATAAATAACTTCTACAAAAAAAAAAAAATATGATACTCACAAAAAAAGTGTGTGATCTATACGTTGGGATGTGTGTTTTTGCAATACTGAGTCTGTTTGTGTGTGTGCTTGTTTTGTTTGTTAACTTCAAATGTATTTGGTATTTTATACTGAAAATTTTCTATTTATGCATACAGTGTATGAAAAAATAATATGACAATTGCATCTAAAATAAAATAAGTATTTATATATTTAAAAGTCAATAAAAATATTTATTGATTCAATAAAATATTTGTTTAGAAACAAATTAAATTCAAATCAAATCTTTAATTAAATATTTTAGGTTGATAATTTTTTCTGTGTATAGTGTTATTTAATGTATTTAAATTTTATCTTGCTTATTTTATCGTTAACATTTTAAATATATAAACATTTGAAAATGAAAATTATTCAAGTTCGAGACCATACTCTATATTCATTTATTAGGGTATTGTTCTAACAAATAATCTATAGAGTTTTTGTTTTCAAATTTATTAATTGACCACTTTCAGGAATGTGTTGATAGGTCTATTTGAGTTATTTTAATTGACTTATTAAACGAAAAATGTAACAAAAACGAAATTAATAAGTAAAAGAGACCACGAATGACTTTTTAAATTAAAAAAATCGCAATATTTTTGAATAAAATTTAACGTTACTTATTGACTGAACATCGTCCAGCCCAAACCGCTGGAGGTAGGTTTGGGCCGGTGTAACGTCCGAAATTTTTGTATATTCCAAAGGGCAGTGGCAAAAAAGTGAAAAGTCTCCCCTGGCAACCTGCCCTAACCACTTTCGATTGAAATTTGAAATTTTAAGTTGTTCCTTGGACTAAGACCTAACTTACTGATTTAATACGTTTAGAAGTTTTGGGCAGGAGCGTGGTAAAAATAGGGATTAAAGCAAAAAAGTTTCTTTTTTGATTGTGATGCCAAATAACTAGAGCAAGGAACTTTAAATTTGGTATGTTGGTTCCTTAACCCTCGTATACATTCGATTAAAAGGAAGTTTTAATAATTCCTATGAATTGAGGCAAAAAGGAGAAAATTCTCCCCCTTGAGAACCTGACCAAACTTCTCTGTCTAGAAACCTAAAATTAATTACATGTGTTCCTTTTGGAAATACTGATAAAGTTCTTTTTAATTTTGGTCATGATCATCGTAAAAACAAGTGGGATTAAAGGAGAAAAGCATCCACCTGTTAGGAACTTCAAATTTGGTATGGAGGTCCCTCCTCCCGCGATGACCTCCGCTAAGACAGGTCTTTCTCAAAATTCTTACGGGGAGGGACAGTTGGCCAGAAATTTAAAATACATGTTCTTTGGGATATGGCCTAACTCACTAACAAAATAATTTTTGATATTTTTGCCAGGAACGTGGTAAAAATGGGGTTCAAATAAGGAAAGGGGTTCCCTTAACAACTACTTATGCTAGGAATTAGATTTGGTATGGAGTTTTTCATTTTTCCCAAATTTGGTGTTAAGGTTCACCATCACGCTAGGGCGAGCCTTTGACAGCCTGCATATACCGTTTTTGCTAGAAATATTAAATTTGATATATCTGGCAATTCACAGCTAAGGTACTTTTAGGAATTTTAGGAGGAGTTGAGGCTATCAAAAACCCTGAAGTTAGGAACTTAAAATTTGGTTTATAATTTTCTCTCCTGCACAGGCATCCGTTAAAACGGGATTTTTGGAAATTCCGACTCTTTTTGTCTAGACATTTAGAAGATGTATTCCTTGAAAAACGGCCTAACTCATTGATAAGGAACAATTTGGAATTTTCACCTGAAACAGTATAAAAATGAGGTTTAAAAAAAGAAAAGTCTAATTTAAATGCCTGTTCGAAACCACTAGATTAGGAACTGCAATTTATGTAAATTCCTCCTGAGGCTTTGATATCGGTGAAACCAAGGTTTTTGTAAAATTCGTAAGGGCGGGCAGAAGGAAAAATCTCCCCTTTAAAGGACTGCCCACACCACTTTGGCTAGAAATTTAAAATATATGGCCTAAGTCTTTAATAATGTATTTTTTTAAATGCATTAAAGGAAAAAGAATTCCCCTTAACTACCTATGCATAGGTTTTATCTTACGCGGAATTTTGAAAATTCCTACTAGAAAAGTGGAAAAGTATCCTCGTTGACGATTTGCATGTAACCATTTAATTTGAAACCTCAAAATAAAAAAAAAATATGTTAATAGTTATAGGTTAACTCCGCTACTTTAAAAGTTATTTCAATTTAAAAATACAAATTTTGTTTTTTTGCCATGAGTTTTTTTGTTTTATCTACCAAAAAACTTTATTATTTAATCGATTTAGAAACAAGCAAAATTCTCCATGTTAATTATACTTCACCATAAAAGAAATACCAAACTTTTTTAAATTAGCTTTAATAGTTTAGTCGTGAAAAATTCTTAAAGTTCAAAATTTAAAAAATGTATGAAAAATTGTCTTTTTTGGCCAACAAAAAAGTATTTATATTTCTTTACAATTTTCTTGGAACTTTGTTAAAAAACCAATACAAATTTTAATATTTTCTGAAAGATTGGGCTTTGAAAATAATTTAAATGTAACTTCACTAGCTTTTGGACGTGCACCCTATGTCAAGCATTGGTCGAAATATACAAAATTGCACGCTGATTTCAGAACTTCGATTTCGGAATATGAAACAAAATCTTCTGAATATTTGGTATGATATCTTGACCTGCAGCTTATTATTAAAGTAAGGATGAAAGATTTTCTGAAAAATTACAAATTTTTAAAATAAAATTTTTTGATCCCAAAATACAATATATTTTTTTAATGAAAATGAAAAAAAAACATACACAGAAAAAATTATGGGCCAAAAATATCTAATTAATCGATTGTTTGAATATCAATGGCAATTTAAACAATTTTTTTAACTGATTCAATTAAAAAATTTATTGAATTTTCTAATATATCCATACAGTGTTGACAACATGTAAAAACATTTTTAAAAATTTGGCAAACTATTTTTTTTTATTTTATTTAGATTAAATAATCAAACAAAGGTTTAATTATATCAATATATTATTTAATTTGTAAATAAAAAGACAAAAAATCGCAAATGATTAACTTTTAATAAGTTGAATAGTTTAACGATTTCAAATACACGCAAAATCGTAGTTATTTCACTAGAGTTTGCAAAACTCTTTTTGTTGAGATATTCGTGTACGCACGAAAACTTAATTTAGTTTCGTGTTTTATCTGTGGTAATAAAAGTGCACATGTGGATTTAAATAAACCTTATCGAAAAAGGACAATTAAACTATTATTTTTGTAAATAATTAAATTTTCAATAAGTATAAGTGTCGTTAAACTATCATTTTAAAGTTGTGTGTGATTTTTTAAAGAAAGCAATTCAATTACAAGAAAAATTTCAAGACAAGACAAGCAAAACAAAAATTTTGTCTTAACTTTTTTTTGTGTTCTTATAATACATTTTTATATTAAAAAGCATTAATTTTATTATAAATAAAATGTCAATTTAATTAACAAACCAACATTTCTTTATTTAATTAATGGGGGACATATAACAAAAATAAAAAAATACGAGTTTTCAATAAAAACTACCATTGTTTTCTTCTCAAGTTTCAATTAAAGTTTTAATCAATTTAACTAAACTTTTTAATTGAGGTTGTAAAGAAAAACAATAATTCTTTTAATTGATATTATTATTATTTTAATTAAAAGAGTTTTAATAAACTGTCTGCAAATTTTTTTAGTTAATACTATCATTTCAGTGGTAGGTGCAAAATCAATTAAAATATTAATTGATTCAATAAAATTTTTAATTGAAACCCGTTTTTAGTTTTTTCTGTGTAATTATTATTTTTAATAAAAATTATATCAAACTTGTATATTTTTTTAGTTTTTTAACTGATGTTAATTTTTTTAATTATGTATATTTAGAATTAAAATGTTTTAAAAAATCTTTTAAATATCATTTACAGGCATTGAGATATTAAAAGCTTAACTCAAACTAAAATGGCTATTTTAATTAATTATTGTTTTGACGTTATAACATCTTGAGACGTTATAACATCTCGAATTGAGTTTTAATCACAAAACATTAATGTCATCTGAAAGTCCTATCTGTTCTGATTCAGCGCACATCAAACCATTTGAAAAGTATTCTCTAGTAGCTGGGTTGGAAAATTTGTTGACCTGTGTAATTGAATTGATTTAATTTACATGTAATTTTTAAAAATAAATTCACCACATTAAATTTATAATATTTTTTAGTTCCATAAATGAAAAAAAAAATAATTTTTTGAATAATTGCTAACATTTACCTAATAGGAAATTTATATCACATCACGCTACTTAACGTTTCACACTTTTTCTTGTTAAAAAAAAAATAATCAAAAAAGTTTTATTAATTCAGAAAATTGATAAACAAACTTGAGATATTCCAAAAAAAAATTTATTAAAAAAGTCCGGATTGGTTTTTACGACTTGTAATAGTCGTAAAACCCTACTTTGATTTTTGTCACAATACGTTACCGTCTTTAATTGCTTATATTTTAGGACAATGCAGTTCGATTGTTTTCTTATTTTTACTAAATATAAAACTTCTTACATTCTACGCAAAAATATAAAGAAGTAAAAAAAATTTTGCTTTTCCTTGTTTTTCATCTCTTTGAACCGTACGACTGGTAACGTACGTTACTATGGAAATGCCCACATACAGATTGCATGCAGTTTTTTAAATACATTTTTACACCGTGCATATTTTTATTATACCTACACTCTCTCTTTTTGCATTTTTCTTAAAAAAAAAAAAAATCTTTATATATCCATGAACTTGAAAGTCATTGCTGGAGACTTGTTTTTCTGCATCACAGTATGAACTGTTGATTTTCGGTTGATTTACACTAACAACAGCAACAACAACGACAACGATATGCCAGTAATATAAAGCCGGTACAAACGACCCACTTTGAATTCTATGTCTGTATCTCTGTCTTTGCAAGCATAAAAGCAATTGCTATTCATGGAACAACTTGGAAAAACAAAGCAACGACAATTACAACAAATCTTAAGCCCTGTTAATGTCACAAACTATATTACAAACATACTCTATGGCACAGACTTACTTTACGCATTGGAAAGACATACTCTCCTCTAGTCAGAGTCTCATATGCCTGAATTCATGTATGCACCAGCAGGCACGGATTCAGCTTTTACATTAAGGGGGGAGAACTTTTGTGATCAAAAATGTTTAACTTAAAAAACATTTTTTTTTCATATGTCAAGAATATATGGTCCATATTTGTCAAGCATCTCCTATTAAATAAGCCTTGAATGCAATGAAACCATTATTTGTCCAAATTTATTGGTTAATGGATAATTGTGCAAAAAATCTATATTTATGCCAAAAAAAAAGGAAAATTTCGAAGGTTTATGATAACCAGAAAAGCCAAAAAATAGCAAAATGAAAACTTCCCAGCAAAACTTTGGTAATGGGTAGGACTTATTTCAGACCTTCCAAAGTAATGACTATCCATTCCAGTTTTTGTTACTTTGAAGGTCCGAAATAATACCTTACTAATATGAATATATGTAACTGCTTATTTGTAAGATAAAAAACAACGCCTTACTAATATTGTGTTAAATATCTGCTTATTTGGAATAGCAAAAATAATAAGTTACTTATTATCACTTATTTCAGACCTTTCGTAGTAATGACTATCCATTACATTTGTTGTTATTTTGAAGGTCTGAAATAATACCTTACTGATATGAACATACATCACTACTTATTTTGGAAGCTAAACAATTATGTCTTACTAATATTGTGTTATATACCTGCTTATTAGGAAGGGCCAAAGAAATAAGGTACTTGTAAGGTAATAAGTAACTACTTTTTTGTAAGGTATATTTATAAAGATTCATAATATATCATAATTAATAATTTAAATGCAATTTATTTAAGCAAACAAATATATAGTTATACATAAACGACTCTCACAAAACAAAAGCTATTAATAACTAGTTATAATTGTCCTTATTAATAACTAGTTATTTTATTGCCTATTAATACCTTCTTATTTAGGTACATGTTAATACGTACTTATTTTTGCACCTATAAATAACTACTTATTAACATCCTTACAAGTAATACGTCATATAATGGCTTTAAGCATTACTTTTGATGCTACAAATAAGAAATGAAATAAGTACTTATGTGTAACTGGTGATTTCACTACATATTTTGTAACGTCTTATTTTTGTCCCTATATGTAAGCACAAGGCAAGGCCTTGCCTCCTATGACACCCCCATGTTAAAATCAGGTGTTCTTGGCCTCAGCTATAAGTACTTCTGATTCTTGTTTTCTTCTTCCATTTCCCATTCTATGGTAATAGCAAGTTTTGCTGGGTTCAAAACTATAAAATAACATCAAAAATTGGAACAATAACAAAAAATTTTTTGCAATAATGCAAAGATTTATTTGCAAAGATTTATTTAAAACTATTTTTTATTATATTTTTCTTATATCGAGTAACCGAGACCAGAAAATGCCATAAAAAGGCAAGTTTGTCTTCTCTCTCTGATGATAACACATAAACCTAAAAAAGTATGATGTTCATCATTACTTTCTACACTGAGAGAATTATCCTCATTTCAGTTATGAATTTCTTCGTAGCTTTAATGAAGATTGTAATTGGGACTCGTCCATAGAAACTTTTCATGGAATCTCTTAAACAGGTTTCATTAAAGTCAATGTTAATGAAATGTTTGTAGAATTAATGAAAATCTTCAAAAAAAAAAACTAATAAATCATTTCGACAATAAAGCGTTTATAGAATTTATGAAACAGTTTCATAACATTTTTCAATATTAAGAAGTTTCCTTGAATTAATACAATTATTCATAAATGTCTTGAAAAATACATTGGAACTCAAGTCAAACAATTTGATTGAAGTTCAAAATTAATAAAAGGCTACACTAATAGAAATTCGTGCGTAGTACTAATGAATTCCTTCATTAATCCAATGAATTTTTTCATAAAAAAGTCCCCAAAGAAACGTTTCATTGAGTCAATGAAAGGTGTTTCATTAAATCAATTTTAATGAATGGTTTCATTGACCCAATGAAAATTTTATAAAGTATATGAAATTTTTTTCATTAATCCTAGCCTTATCGTTATGAAACTTTCATGTGTTTAATGAATAAAATTCATAGTTTGTATGAAATAGTTTCGTTGATATTTAATAATTTGCACTTTTTATGATTATTTTAGCATAGCATTGATTTGGTGGTTATTGAGACATTATCATTCGTTGATATTATTTATAAGGTCTGGTCTGGTCCAATTTTAATCTTATATCTGTTTGTATTGCTTTATTTTTACAAAATTGTTCAATCTTTCTTTACATTTTTTATAATTTGTGTTAAAAGATGACATATTTTCTTATATGTCGGTACAAAATATGTAATTTTTAATCGATCTGGCTTGGAATTCTGTAGAACGATCGACGATTTTAGTTCACTTTTTGTAGTTAAATTACTACCATATTAGATAAAAATGTTAAATAGTGTTAACAATGTTGTTAAAAAACAAAAATTTATTATCGTTTGTCATTACGTTTTTGTGTAATATCGTCAAAACGATAACAATTTAGGTCTCGTTTTGAACAAAACTATATCGTTTTTCTTAGAGAATCTGTTCCCTGGAATTTAGGGACCAACTATTCAAATTCGTCAAAAACTGTTAGCTCTAGGCCAATTTAATAAAAAAAAATTATTTATATCAAAGTTTTGGTTAATTCTGTTTAAAAGAAATTTTTCAGTTTTTTTTTATTTCAAAATAATAGTACAAAAAAAAATTTTTTTTTCTTATTACAAGTCAAAATTTTTATTGAAAAAAATTAGAAATTTTGATATTGATTTAATGAATTTTTTTTATGAAATTATGAAAAAATCATAAAAAATTTTAATGAAAAAATACCAATATTAATGAATTTTCACTCAGTTAATGAAATTTTTCATTAAACCTATGAATCCTTTTTAATGAAATCGTTTCATTAATACTATGAAGGAAAATTCTATCAGTGTATATTAAAATTATAAAGCACTTTATAAAATATGTTGAACACTAGCGAATTAAATCTTAAAACTAAAGTTTAAGAAAAAAATAAAAAATTAAGTCTTAGAAATAATTTCATAGCCCTAAAGAAAATTTTCATTAAATTTATGAAGAGATAATTTATGAAAGTGAATGAATTTTTTTTATGAAACTATGAAATTTTATGAAAAAAAGTTTATGAAAATTTCTTGGATTGAATCAAAGAAAAAAAATTATATAAAATTGTTTTACTAATATCTTGAAGCATAATTCTATCAGTGTACACAAAGAAAACTTTAGTGGACGAAAAATGATGAAAATGGTTTAAAAACTAATGTAACTTATGGTTTATGAACTAAGTGAAGTAAAAGTTTTCTAAAATTAATGAAAAACTTATTACTTTTAACGAGACTAAATATTTTTAATCAAACTTTTTGTTCAAAAAATTTTATGAAACTTCGAATAGTACGAGTTCCAGCTGCTTCTATGCAAAAATGCATTAATATCATACATAGAATTATCTCAGACCTAACAGTTTGGCGAAAAAAATATACACACAGAGAAAAATTTATTTGCCAACTGAAATTTCTTTAGTACGACTCAAAGTCGGTTATTACGAATTTCAGTCGGTTGGTAAATCGAAACGTTAGTTTTCACAACAAAGTTCCATAATTTCAACTGAATTTTAGTTGCAACACCCAAAATATTTAGAAAGCTAATGTTAATAACGTTGTTCTAACTGAATTTATAAGTTGTTACCATTAAACTACACTTTTCAATTCGGTTGGCACTTTATTTCTCTGTGTGTATGTTATCGTTTTTTGCATTTTAATGCATTATAGACAAGTTTCGATATTGCATTAAGAAAATTAGTTATCTGCATGATATTAAAGAATTTTTGCAATAAATCAATAAAATTGCATTTTAACTAATCTATTGAATCTAGAGATGGGAATGTGAGTGAATTTTGACTCACACGCACAAGAGTAAAATTTCACTCACGGACAATCACTTACGAGAATTTTTTTTACTGACCCACACTCACTCACGCTCACGTGAGTAAATTTGGATTTTGCTCAAATTCACGCGTAATTTACGTGAATCACGCAAATTCACGAAATAAAACCTGACCGGTAAAAAATAAAATGTTAAAATTAATGTAAATTGTGAATGTTTAACTTAAATTTGCTCTAAATATGCAATTTTGCCATTTATTTAGTGTTTCAAAAACCAAAAAATATTTAATCGGCGAAAAAGTTAAAGAAACCATTTACTAAATTTTTTGGTAAAACTCTACTCACGCAAAATTTTGACTCACACACACACTAACTTACGAAGAATTTGTTCTTGTTCACTCACGTTCACGTGAGTAAAACTAAAATTTACTCAAGCGTAATCACGCGTAATTCACGTGAATCACAAAAATTTTGCTCACGTGGCAATCTCTAATTGAAACTGTTTTATTAAGTTAAGCCTAGTTTTCATAAAAAATGTACGAAAAAAGGTTTCATTAAAATCTCTTTGAACCGTACGACTGGTAACGTATGTTACTATGGAAATACCCACATACAGATTGCATGCAGTTTTTTAAAAATTTAAAAACTTCTTATAACTTTGGAGTATTTATAAAATTTCAAACTTTATCACGTCACCTGGCAAATATTTAACTTTTGAGTGGTATAAATATTTAAACTTATATATGTTTTACGTAAAAAGCATCCTAAGCTAATTAGAGGAAGGAAAAACGCACCCACTTAACCCATTATCGCGCACTATCCTCATATGAGGACACCGCGACTTTTTCTATTTTCTTTGGCAGTATTAGTTCTTTAATTTTAGTAAATTTAAAAGGAGTTATATTAGTTAGAAAAATGTTATTTTATCAAAGCATTTTTTATGCAATTTTCCTGATTTGTCTAAAGTTTTACATGGCACCATAGCTTTCCAGAATGACCCAAAGGTTCAGCTTTTAGTATGATATGTAAATAGATTTCAGAGCTATGTTTTCAAATTTTCAGCTCAAAATGTTTATATATATATATACTTTTCAAAAGTATTGACATATTATACTAAAAGTTGGACTCTGGGTTCATTTTGGAAAGCTATGATGCCATATAAAATTTTTGACAAATCGCGAGTTTTGCATATGAGACACCATATTAAAATACTTGTTTTCTTGCTGAAACATCTCTTCCTAATAAGTTAATCTACAGTTTTGTGAATCAAATATGTACCTCAAAGTTCTTACATATCAACAGAAAGGAGCCAGGTTGATTGCATTTTGAAAACTTTATGTGTAAAAAACTGCATTAATATGCGCCAATTTTAAATGTAATTTTTTAAAAAGAACTGTCCCATATATCAAAAAAATAAATGCGCCATTGAAATCAGCATGAAAGAAATTAAATATATAGAATTAATTGGTGGTCATAATCTTATTCATTTTTAAAAGTTATGATTTTGTCCTCCTGTGTAATTTCTCTTAAAACACAAGATTGTGTGTTTTTATTTTTTTGAATGCGAAATGACAAAATTATTCGTAAAATATATATGAGCTATTTTAAAAAACACATGTTGAAACTGACTTTAGATGGCTCTTATTTAGGATTTTTCCCATACCGGGAATTTCAATTGTTTTAATTTTTCACTATCCCGGGAATTTTGTTGTGGCCAAAATTTTTAAATTTTAAAATCTCTTTCTTTTTTTTTATTTTTCTTTTTTCCGTTTATTTTTGACTTTCCTTTTTTCTTTCTCTTTTCCTTTTTTTTTGCCTTTAAAATTTTTTCTTCCCCTTTTCCATTCATTTTCCCTTTCCCCTTTTCATTTGATTTTTTCTCTTTTTTTTTTGGTTTTGGTGGGGAGGGGGAAACGTCCTTTTTTCTCTCCCCCCTGGATGCGCCACTATCACCAGTTACTTGTACCATATAGACTAAATAACAGACATTTTGGATAATGGTGACCACTTATGAAGCATTTTATTTCGTTGTCTTTATTTCTTTTACAAATGTATAGCATAAATTCAACATGTGTCTGAAATTGATTTCGTGTATTAAAAACATACTTTCATACATTTTTTTTTCTTTCTTCATAAAACGGATATGAATATTTAAAATGTTTTTAATTAAAAGATTTTTTCACTTGGAAGATTTTACTGTCTTATTTAAAGAAGGTCTCCTTTGATGACCTTTCCGATTGTGACCAAAAAAATAAGTTTGAGGAAACCATTTTTTATTTTCTCAATATAGAAAAAAATGCGAATTTTAGTACAAATTAAGATGATGTAACTCGAAAACTTTTCGTCCGTTATCAACCTAAATTTGCATTGGATTTTTTTTTTAATTTGCCGGAAATTCGAAACTGTGTGAAAAAAGAGGTCAGTTGAAATGCCAGCGACCTGTGAAAACAGGACCAGCCTGAAAGGACGTATACTCAAGTGAAACCCTGATTCGCCTGAATAGACCCTGACTGTGGGAAATAGAACCCGTCTGAAAGTACATATTCTGTGTCCCGTGACCGGTGAAAACAGGGCGGGTATGAAAATACCGGTTTCGTTTCTGTAATTTTCAGGTACTTTTGCATCAGTTCTGTTTCCTGCTATTTGGTGTCCGTTCTGTGACTAGTTCTTTTGTGTAAATTTTGTGACAGATTTTTATTCGTCAGTTCTGTGGCAGGATATATCGTTTCAGTTCAGTGACTGTCTCTCCTGCGTTAGTCCTTTGACAGGTCTCTTTGCTTCAGCCCTGTATCAGTTTCTTTTGCATCAGTTATCCGCAAGGTTGCCAACTCTTGAAGTGATAAATAGCTTCTTCTTCTTTTGCTGCCTTTCACCAGATTGGATGTTAGCGGTCATGTGATTCTAGATATGATCTCTTCGAAACCGGATTGTTCTGTAGTAATATTCATGAGCTGCCCTATATTATGTACACCTGTCCATGATCTAATGTTTCGCAGCCATAACATTTGTTTTCTTCAGATTTTTCTTCTTTCTTCCTTGTACAATTGGAGAAATTCGTATTTAGTTCCTCTCACAGTGTGGCCAAAATGCGAATTATTTCTCTTTTTAACAGTTTGCAATAATTCTCTTTGCTGGCCAATTATTCTCAGACCTCGTTGTTGTTTACGTGGTCAGTCCATGATAAGTTCACGTTTCAAAACTTTCTACTCTGTTCATTTGGCCGACATTTAACGAACAGAATTCTACCCTATATAGAAGAACAGGCCTAAGTAGCACTTAAGGTTTCTTAATCGGAGCGGAAGATTATTTTCCCGATTGCGAAAACATTTACCAAATTGTAATGAGTATCGGGTATCGATTATTTGTAATTGTTACGGGTACTCGATACTTAAAAGTAACTACTGGATATTTTCAGAGTTGTATTTTCTACAGAAAAACAATGCAAAAATGCGCATCCGCTAAAATAATTACCGTTAAAATACAACTCTGCTAAAAGAAAAAATCAAAGGTGAAAAGTTTAAAGAAAAAAGTTTAAGAACTATAAAAAAAACACTGAATAATTTGTAAATAATTTTAAAATATTTTTTTAAATTTTGAATTTTCAATAAAATTTTAAATTTTCACAAAAGTTTTGTTAAAGATTAAAGTGAATATTAAATTTAAAAACCGTTAAAAGTATCGAGTAGTAGAGTATCCAAATTAAAAATATCAACTAGTATCGAGTAATGAAAAGTAACCGAAATTACCAGCACTACCAGGCACATTATTGTTAGAAGAAAATTTTCTGAAACAAGCTAAGAACAAAAAGTTGGCAGTAAGCTTATAATAACCACTAAAAGTAAGCAATTTATAAAGTTTTGTACACACAAAAAAAAAATTTGCCATTTACCAACTGAAATTCAGTTATTACGACTGAAATCGGTTGGTACAATTTATAATTGGTTTCCAAAAAAAAAATTTGGTTAATACAACAGATTTTAGTTGTTGAAACTAAAATACACATTTCAATTTGGTTGGCACTTTATTTTTCTGTGTGTATTGTACAGTGTCACAGTTTAAACATTTCTCGTTCAAAATATCAGATTTTGGTTAATTATTTAGGATTTAAAGTTTTTGTAACTACCAATTGGAAGTAAGACTATGTTTCCGCTTATGTGTTTTGAGCAAAACACGCCCAAAACACGTTCAGTGGAAACGTAATATAATAAACAAAAATGTCTAAAACGCACTAAATGCACCAGTGTTAGCAAGTTGGGGGGAAGTTCACCAAATTAGTACTTTTTTACAATTTGGAACCAACAGCATTTGGACGCCATTAAAATCAGCGTGGTATCACTGTGTACCGAACATGTTTCCTTTTTCAAGTTGCGCAGTGTAATCGGAAACTATTATCTAGTCTCCTGTATCCAATTTAACAAATTTATTTTCACTATATTAAATCGCATCAATTTAAATCAAACTCAATATAATATAATCCATTTATATACAATACGATCCACCATTTTTGGGATTAAACCATTTTTGGGATTGTAGCCTTATATCTAATGGAAGATATAAGGCTATATCATATTTGATAGATTTCTTTGTTGCATCATATTAATTTTTTATAGTCGGGTTGACACAAAAATTTTTGATTTTTAAGCATATACAATTTAAATTTAAGTGTTCGTTAAATTTAAATTGGGCTCTTAATAACCGGACCATAACATCTAGACCCCTGCATTCAATTTAGCAAATTTATTTTGACTCGACTTAATCGTATCAAATTATATCAAAGTCAATGTAATATAATCCATGTATATACCACCATTTTTCGGATCAAACTGTTTTTCAATTATATATAAGGCTATATCAAATTTGATACATTTCTTTGTTGCATCGTATTATTTTTATTTTTTTTTTAGCCGGGTACCGCTTTTAAGTAAAACTTACAACAAAGTTTGTTTTTTCATTAAAATAAACTTTTTCCAAATACTGAGTGATTAATAAATTCATAAGATTTATTTCATGGTCTATTAGTCTTTGTGATCAATGATCATTCATTTTTAACATTTTCTTTTTTTAAAAACCGTTTCAAAATAAATATTTAAACGTATTAAATTTTTTAATTTCCTGCTTTCATTGTTTTGATATTTAGTGGACAAATGTTAAAAACCATTTACAGTGAATTGACAAAAACAAAACCAACAAAAATAAATTAAAAAAAAAAAGAACTTTTCAAAATGTATAAAATTGCCAAGTACCGCTAAAGCTAAAGAACTTTACGCTTCATTACCATCACTATTAGTATTAACTCAAAAAAAAAAGGGAATGATCGGTGGTGATTGCAGATTGAATGAAATTTTTGTTTTATGATTGTTAAAAGTTAATCAGAGCTTCTCAAATGAATCGGAGAAAAAGCTTCATAGTATTTATGAAATCCTATATAAATATGAATAAAAATGCATTGCTTTTCGTCCAATGAAACATAATTACATAAATATTTATGAAATTGTTTCATAAAAATATTGTTAAGGTAATGTGTTTCGGAATTTCAATTTTGTTATCGAAGTGTGTTAATATCAGGGACCCCAAGTGTATACTGTTTAGAAAGGTAAATTTCAAAACAATATTCCTAGCCTCACCTCACTCCAATGAACATTGTATCTTGTGGTACTCGAAAAAACTCGATTTCACAAAAAACAATAAAAAAAAATATTTGAAATTTAGCACTTTTATGAATTGACTATATAATACAAAGCTCATTTAAAATTTTAAAGTGTTTCGATAATCGGCTAATCGGCTTAATCGGCTAACAAGTACTAGAAAAACCTCATAATACAAAATTGTAGAAATGTGGTATTTCTGAAAGTTTGAAGTCATTTTATAAACAAAAAAAATTAAAAATAGAAATTCGAACACTTCCATGCAAATGTGTGCAAAGATGCAGATTTAAAAAATTTAATGTAATTTTATAGAACCTTTTTAAGAAAATCTTGGTACAGACTTTTATTTTTAGGAGTTTCCTGCTTTAATCAGATTCCGTAATCAAAAAAATTTTTTTTTTACGTTGAATCAACATTCAGGGGATGCCCCTACATTAGTAGGGGCATTGCATTATGTTGATATCAGAAAAATAGGTTATGGGGAGGAGGAAAGAGGGAGTAGTGTTTGTGGACATTTGACTTGAATTTTTCTAAATTGTAATTTGAATGGAAGACTTCCGACTGAAAAACGAAATTTCTCTGTAATGCGTTGTGCGATTTGCCGGCTATAGACAACAAACGGATGAGATCTACTTAACAAGCGGGTAGTACGAACAGAGACCCGGTCCCTCGGGATGAGTCGGCTTATCTCAGCAGAACACTTCCCATGGTAATATCTATAGAACAAAGTCACACAACCCACTTTCCGACGATGCTCCAACGAGTCAACAGAGTTCGATACCCTACTGTCGTTGATAAGCATCAACGCTCTCCGTTGCACACGATCCAGAAGCCCCAAAATAGACTCTGAAGCACATGCCCATATATGGGAGTTATATTCCATCTTCGGCCGGATGTAGGTGGTATATATAGTAAGGAGATCAGATGGGGTGAAGTATTTCTTACACCGATTTAGAAAACCAAGACACTTGAAAGCTTCTTTCGATACTTGAATAATGTAATCTGTCCAACGGACATCACACTGTATTCTCATGTCCAGAACATCAAGAGTATCTGAATCCTCAATAACGATCCCATCCATATACACAGATGACGTAGTTGAGTCCACAGACCTATGGGTTAACATATAACATTGGGTCTAACGAGCATTAAAATCGACCCTGTTCGCACGACCCCACTCTCAGATTGTCGAAAGGTCATTATTGAGTGTGTCATTCATAATCTGTCTTTTGCCCCCGACCTCCACAAGGCTTGGCCTACGATCGAAGGAAAAAGAATGACAAATGTTGCTGTCATCTGCAAAGGAGTAAATAGGATTGATAGTTCGACCAAGGAGCTCATTAAGAAAGATGAGAAAAAGAGATGGAGAAAGAACAGAGCCCTGTGGTACCCCTGAACATAACTGAAACTCGTCGGATGAGACCCCATCTATAACAACACGTATAGTACGATCTCTGAGAAAACTCGAGAGAAATCATTACCTACACCAAAGGCAATTAGTTTTGATAACAGTGCGCCGTGCCACACACTATCGAACGCCTTGGAAATATCTAGAGCAACTACCTTGTTCTCACCATACATGTGAATGGTCCGACTCCAACATTCCGAAAGGAACGCCAACAGATCTCCCGTAGAACGAGTTCTACGAAAGCCATACTGTCGATCAATAATAAGTGAGTTGGCCTCCAGATAATTTACAAGATGGTAGTTGACCATGCTCTCCATCACCTTCGAGAGCTCAGAACATATTGCAATTGGGCGGTAATTTTCAGGATTATTAGCCGCACCCTTTTTGGGGATTGGTTGAACATTGGCAACCTTCCAGCACGAAGGGAAGACACCTGCACGGTATGAAGAGCTGAACAGGTTAGCCAATGGACGAGCTGGCGTCGAAGAGCACTGGTTAAGTACCAGTGCTGGTATGCCATCCGGCCCCGGTGACTTGTTTATGAGATCCGCAAGAACCCTTTTAACGTTCATTTGTAGAAGAAATTTCATTTTTGACTACATAACTATGTAGGTCATTTAAAAAAATAAACCACATCAAATTACTGTATTATTATTTTACATTCATTTTATACAGTAGTTTTTTTTTTGAAAAAAAAACAAATAAATGTTTGTTTATTTCTTACTACTCGTACATATGTGGTTCATTTTTACTACAATTGTAGTTAATTTTTGAACAGTAGAAACCAAATGACAATGTTTGTAGAATTTACTGAAATGTAAGTCGTCCTTTTTTCAAGTGAAATTCTATTTGTACCTACATAGTACTCTAAGTGTAGGCGAACAGCTGCTCGAAAAAATTTCCATAAAAATGTGTGAAAATATGCAGATTTTATAAATTTTTTTTAAGAAAATATTGGTACAGACTTTTATTTTTTAAAATCATCTTCATTAACCGTTTCCTCTTTTAATATATTCAAAGGAATCTGATGAAAATTGTGGGTTTGACCAACAACAACAAAAAACTCCAGAAAACTGGACCACTTCCATAGAAATGTGTGAAAATATGCAGATCTTAAAAATATAATGTAATTTTATACACATTTTGTAAGAAAATCTTGGTACCGACTTTTATTTTTTTGGAGTCGCCTGCAATAATAGATTCCAAATTCAATATAATTTGATAAAAATTGTGTCCTTGGTAAACAACTACCCAAAAAGAAACTCGACCAAGAAAATTTGTGAAAAATTTATTTTTTTTTAAGTTTTATGTAAATTTAAAAACATTTGAGACAAGTTTATATTTTTTTGAAGTCGCATTTAAAACAGACTTCGTTTATAAAAATCTGCATATTTTCACACCCCGATTAAAAATAATTGATAAGGTTCCAAATATTATTTTATATGGTCACAAACCTTGTTTGATATGAATTGATCACGACATTGGTTCTATAAATTTGTATAAATTAAGATCAATTACGATAAACTGACATAAATTTTGGTATATATGGATCGGAGTTTTGGTCTCATCTCGTAATGTAAAATTATATATTGTTATATTAAATTTTATACAATTTGATGCAAAAAGGTATAATGTATAATATTGCTTCGTTTAATTTGCTACAAGAACAATTTAAACCAAAAAACGTAAACACTAAAAAAGAACCGAGGTACTTCAACATCTGTTAACCAGTTTTTAAGAGGTTTTTTTTAGTATATAAGTATAAACAAAATTTTGTGTCAATTATACAGTGCAACACGAAAAAAAATAACCATATACGGACACCACTACGTGATAAAAGACTAAAAAAAAAAGACCCGTGTCTCCCAATTTTTCCCAAAGTCATCTCCTTTTTTGTTTATGGGCCGCCAAAGATTTGGGGCCTCGGTATCATTTTCGCAAAAAAGAGATAATTTTCTCAGGCTCATATCTTGCAAACCGTTTCGATTTACTCTCTATGGCAAAGTTGTAGCTCTTGTCATAAAGAATAAAAATTGCGAACATATAAAATCAAAAAAACTTCACCTTCCAGATCAAAATCGCAAAAAACTTAAAAAAATTCGATTTTTTTACCTTTTTTCCCGTGTTCAGGTCCATAGGTAGCAAACCGTTCAAAATTCAAGGAAACAATCAACTACAAAAATTTACCTAAGATCTCAATAAACAAATTTCTAGAAGATATAAACTTCCTGGGAATTGGGTTTGCTACCTATGCACCTGAACAGGAGAAAAAAGGAAAAAAAATGAAATTAAAAAATTTTTCACTTTTGCGCGCTACCTAAACAGTGTTAAGAATCATCTCTAGGAAGTTTATATGTTCTAGAAATTTGTTTACTGAGATCTTAGGTAAATTTTTGTAGTTGATTGTTTCCTTGAATTTTGAACGGTTTGCTACCTATGGACCTGAACACGGGAAAAAAGGTAAAAAAAATCGAATTTTTTTAAGTTTTTTGCGATTTTGATCTGGAAGGTGAAGTTTTTTTGATTTTATATGTTCGCAATTTTTGTTCTTTATGACAAGGGCTACAACTTTGCCATAGAGAGTAAATCGAAATTCTGAACGGTTTGCAAGATATGAGCCTGAGAAAATGATCACTTTTTTGCGAAAATGATACCGAGGCCCCAAATCTTTGGCGGCCCATAAACAAAAAAGGAGATGACTTTGGGAAAAATTGGGAGACACGGGTCTTTTTTTTTTAGTCTTTTATCACGTAGTGGTGTCCGTATATGGTTATTTTGCCATGACTTAAAAAATTACACACAGTGTTATACAAAACTTATGCAGAGAATACACAACACAAGTACAAAGTGGACCAAAAATCGTTGCTCCGTACCAATTAAGTAGTCTTTATTAACCTCTAGGGTTGCCACCCGATAAAAATTATTCGATTAATCGAAGAAGCAAAAAGAACATTCGAACAAACAATTTAAAAAACATTATTTTAGTATAACATATAGTTCGAATATATTTTGTCGACAATTCGAATAAAACGAACAATTTTCAAAAATACTTCTTCTTATGAGACTTTTTTGAAAATTTACCAGTTTTAGGAAAATTTGCAATTGAAATGAACAAAATAAAATTGGAGTTGTGCTTAATACTTAATAGCTCATTTTGTTCATTTCCATTTATTGAACTAGTTCGTTATTTTAGTTCATATGGTCGTTCGACATTTTTTTTTTTTTCAATTATTCATTTTGATATATTGGTAAATTGTCTGTTTAACAATTCTGTATAAGCGAAAATCTCAAATGAACTAGTGTCAACCAATATAACAATATGAATAATTGAAAAATAAATCTTTTAACAAATTTATAAATTAGTTCAATAAATGGAAATGAACGAAATTAACTATGAACTATTAATTAATATTTAAAATTTTAAATAATTTATAAATGTGCGCACTAGCCTATAGGCTAGTTGGTAGCGTGCTGGCTTATCAGTGCGGGGGTCGTGGGTTCGATTCGCACCAGAGGCACTGGTCTGTTTATGCTACAACGCGACGAAGGCCATAGTAGCTAGTGCTCGGTTAGGGTAATAGCATATAATTTGTAATTATATGATTATTAATTAATAAAATAAAAATAAATAATTTATAAATGAAAACTTTCATCATAATTATGAAAACTTCATAAATATGAAAATGAAACTGTTTCATAAATATGATGAAACTTGTTTTCCCTGAATGTGGAAAAACATGAACAATATAAATTTCCACTTATACGGCATGCACTCAAGATTGAAGAAGAATAAAGAACTGATGGAATAGAATAAAGTGCTCTGTAATACGTGTTTTGCTATCTAGTGTGAATGCCGTATTACTTTCAAAAACCTGTTACAACATTTTAAAGGAACCTTGCCACAAATGTTATTGGAAACTCTGTTTTAAATTATTTGATAGTGGTAAATAATCCACGAAATAGATGTTTACTCATTCATTACAAGGCACTATGGGGATTTTATAAGGAATTGTTTGCCAAAAGTAAATTTTGTATGTGTTTCAAAATCTTTTTTTATGCCATTATAAAGTAAGCTATTTAAAGGTAGGCTGGCAAATATTCCATTTTTGAGGTGCCAAATAATTTCTGTGATGAATAACAATTCCTGTGGTGAAAAAAATGTTTGCGGTGAAAATAAAATATTATTCACCTCTAGCATATTTTAATCACCAGACTCCTAGATATAAATGTGTACTGAAATACACCAATTTTTAATGTATCTTTGTTTAATATTATGTAATTTGTTTTGGCTGACTGTTTCTCATTTCTTCTTTTCACAAAATCTTAAGCAAGAAGGACACGAAAAGAGCGAAGACGCTCATAAAAAAATTGACTAATCTTATAGTTGGCTCAAATATAATATGGCTATAGTTAGATAGAGGAATATGATAATAAATACTATATTATGATTGTAAACAATACAATAATATGACAACTAAAAAAAATATAATTTTTTACTAGAACATGATGAAAGCAACCATACTGTTGGAGAAATATGATTGATACAATAATAATTTAAACAACCATTTTGACTGTAGGAAACATAATTTTGTGGCCGCAATAATATTACAACCGTATTTTTTCTCTGCGTGTAGAAGTCGAGGCATGTCAAGATGTAGTAGAGATGAGGAATATGATACTAAACGGTACAACTCTTGTAAAACATATAAAAAATCAGCCCTGGAAGATTTTTGTATCTGTTTTTCATATAAGACAAAAGGACGTCAACAATATGTATACAGACACTGTGGCTTAAAAATCTTAAATTTGGCTTGTCATAGTAATTGTCTATTAATTAAATTAAAGACAAAATAAAATATTTAAATTTAGTAAAGATTAATGTGTATTTGTAAACTAAATGATTACACAAGGGAACAAAATTGAACTTTTTTTGTGTTGATTTGAAATTTGTAGCAAATTTTTACTAATTTGAGGTCGCTGATTTCAAATCTGCACTTGGTTTTTCTCTATCAGCTCGACTTTTCGAGATATACCGTTATGTTCAAAATTAAGGCACTTCCGCTACATATATTGGAATAACTTGAAAACGGTTCACCATATTAAATTAAAAAAAAAAACCGAAACTCGCAAACAATATTCTCTTTAAGCCGTGCTTACATTGTTTTTAAATTTTCCAAGTAGTTTTAGAGATATCGTTCAAGTTTTGAAAAAAAAATTAAAATTTTTTAAAAAAAAAAATTTTTTTGTTCTTTAAAAATTCCTAAAAAATAAAAATGGGATAAAAATCACAGTTTTGGTCTAGAAACAGTTAGTTAAATATATTTCGAATGAAATGAGCTTTATTTCATTGCAATCGGTGCACAACTTTTGATTTTGTTCACGATTTGCTGAATTGATATAAATCGCGATTTCCATACAAAAATAACATTTTCTAATGTGTAAGTGTTTGTATGTAATAAGTTAGTTTTTTATGATTCTAAGAATTAAAAAAATTAAGTAATAAAAAAAGATTATTTCATTTTTATGGTTGCGGTAGCAAACTCATAACGCCTATAAATTGTATTGTTCCTTTATGACACCTAGTCAGTTCACAGTCAATTAAAGAGAAAAAGGAAAGTGCACTTGTTTTTATTGATGTGTGGTTTACCGTTGGTAACGGATGATTTTTTAAAGAAATTCCCCTTAACACATGTGTTCATTCATAAGTGACTGTCAATAAAATTGTGGATATAATTTTTTCTAGGTACTTCAGTAAAAAACTACGAAGTATTTATATGGGTTCATTCAACCAATTTTTCTCATTCAACAAGTGTTTACGAAAGCGAAAAGTATAACGACAAAAAATATTAAAAAATTTTAACCTAGAACATTTCATCAGTGAACACAAAAAACTTTTGATTTTTATCCCTTGTTTTATTTATTGAAAATTGTGTTACTTTGAAATATATGTCAAAATTGGGCTATGACTACGTCAAGAAACACCTGTAAAATCAATCCCAACTATTTTTGTAACATATGTGGCGAATACACGTTTATAAAAAATAGAAAAAGTGTGTCAGATTTTATTAAAAAAATTTATTTCGACTACTTCGGATTTACCATGGAAACCCGTGACAAGTACTGGATTCCTAATACTGTATGTAAAAACTGTGTAGAGTATTTGAGGTTATGGGCAAACAAGCAACGGACCCAGTTCAAGTATAAAACACCAATGATCTGGCGGGAACTTTCGAATCATTATGATGATTGTTATTTTTGCGCTGTCAACATAACAGGCATTAATAAAACAAACCGGTCTTAATGGATTTATCCTAACGTGTTGTCTATTACCCAACCAGTCCTGTACTCTAGTGAGGATTCAGAACCACAACCATCTACATCTACACACAATTTTCACGACTTACGACAAAATGTTCCTTCACCAATTTCTGAATGTGGATCAGATGACTTCCATTTAGATATTTCTTCTGAACGCGAGCAATTTAATCAGGAGGAGCTGAGTGATTTAGTGAGAGACCTTGGACTCTCTAAAAAAGCATCTGAAATTCTTGCTTCTCGATTAAAGCAAAAAAATATGTTAACCCAAGGAACAACAGTTTCATACTACCGTAACAGAGCATATGATGGCGGACTATTGCTGGAGCATTAAAAATAATCACTCTAAACAAGATTATTTAAGAAAATCTTATAAAAGAAAATTTTTCGATGAGTTGTAATTACATTGTAATATTTGTGTATTAAAATTTTTTATTTTTCTTTAAAATTCTCTTTTTGTGTTAAATTAAAAAGTATAGCTGATAGAAATAAACAAAATCAAAAGTTGTTATTTTTGTACGGAAATCGCGATTTATATAAATTCAGTAAATCGTGAACAAAATCAAAAGTTGTGCACCGATTGCAATGAAATAAAGCTCATTTCATTCGAAATATATTTAACTAACTGTTTCTAGACCAAAACTGTGATTTTTGTCCCATTTTTATTTTTTAGGAATTTTTAAAGAACAAAAAATTTTTTTTTTTTTTTAAAAATTTTAATTTTTTTTTCAAAACTTGAACTATATCTCTAAAACTACTTGGAAAATTTAAAAACAATGTAAGCACGGCTTAAAGAGAATATTGTTTGCGAGTTTCGGTTTTTTTTTTAATTTAATATGGTGAACCGTTTTCAAGTTATTCCAATATATGTAGCGGAAGTGCCTTAATTTTGAACATAACGGTATATCTCGAAAAGTCGAGCTGATAGAAAAAAACCAAGTGCAGATTTGGATTCAGCGTCCCAAATAACCTTAAAAACAATATTCAGTTCTTAATCAACAGAACCATTGTTCCCTTGTGTTATTAATGTTTTGTGGTGAAATGGGCAATTTGCAAACAAATATACGTTCTGGTATACAGACTAAAGCGAAAGACAAGGACACACATCTTAGGTTTTTATGTTTCTTTTTTCTTATTGCAAAGAAAGGGTTGTATATGTCATATTTTGTTATTTTTTTTTTCGTTTCTAGAATTATCTAAGGCATTTGTCTTCCTTTAAAAGATGCCATCATTTAAACAACCATAGATGTAACTTGTTGAATGATAATTTTGTTTATGTTATATATAATTATTTGGCAAAATTTCAGTTTATGGGGGACACCCCTGGAAAAAAAAAAGTGCCACGCCCCCTTAAATGACCCCAGGAGTGCGAAAATCATAATGAATAAGGGGGCTCACGCCCCTTATGGGCGTGGCAGTCGAAAAACGACCCGGCCCACCTACGTAGACAATATGGGTATCAAATGAAAGCTAATGTCTTCACGATTCCAAAAATAGCCGTAGTTGCCAGATCGGGCGATTTTTGTAGCCGATCCTAATAAAGAAATATAGAGTATGGCCTCGAACTTCAATATTTTTTATTTTCATTGTCGAAAAAACATAATTTTTATTTTTAAATAAAATTATATCAAATTTATTTAAAATATTCATCAAAAATTTTATTAACTTTGGGCACGAATTTTTTATTTTTTAAATCAACTAAGTATTTGCAAAACTTTTGCTGAATCTACTAATTTTGTTGCTAAAAGTCAGGTAGAAGATTTTCAGCAAAAAATTGTGCTGACATTAGCAATTTTTTTTGCAACCACATTCATGACTAAAATTTTGCTGACACAGCAAAATTTTTTGCTGACTTTACTAACTTTTTTTATTGTAAAGGATCCGCCAAATAACTTTTTTTTTTTGAACACCTGAACCAATTGGACTTTGTATAGCGTCATACCAAGGTCTTTATGCAAAATTCGTCTCAATTATGTCTCCGAAATGTTCAATTGTTGAGAACGACGGTGAATTGATGTTGATGGCGCTTCACGCACACTTTCTGCCACAGCAGCAATATTCTCGGGTGTACGCACTGCTTTTGGCTTTTCACGCTTTGGTTTATCGATGAGGATGCCAGTTTCTTTCACTTTTTTCACAAGATAACGAACATACGGACCATATTCGTTCAGCGGAAGGATAAAACTAATTATCTGTCAAATCAGACATGAACTAAGTGTTACCATTCACGAAATAAGCACTAGTTGAAAAAAAACGTTACTAAAACCCCCCCACCAAAGGGTGTGGGGCTGTGTGGGTACAGTCAAGTTTAAATTTTGTTGACCAACATTGTATTTCATAAAACAGTATAAAGATTTTTCAGAGCTTAATTCTGTATTCGGATTTCCAAAATAAAAGTTTATGCGGAATTTGTTTTGTGGAACTGTTTAACCCTATATCTGCCTTTTGTGCCTTTTAAATCCTTTTTCAAAATGTTTCAAAAATGAGGGTTCAAATGTTCCGCGAATGTGTTCGCCTGTAAATTTTACTAAGGGTTACTGAAGACAAAAAATTTTATTAGAGATGGTTAATAGTGAAAATGTTGAATTGAATTTTTTCACTTTAAAAATTATGAACGCTATTTAAAATTTAGTGAAAAAACTTCGTGTGTCATAGAAAATTACGCGTGACTTATCTTCATAGTGAGTGATGAATAGATAAAGTTCAAAATACATTTCAGCTGATATTTATAGATTGACCACACACATTTTTTTTTTTTTTTTTTTTTAAGAGAAGCAATACTCATGAAATTCTTCCTATTAATTAATGTGTTGCTTTCTTTGGAAAGGGGATAGTGGAGAGATGAAAGGTGGTGAAAGATGAAGTGTTTCAAACATGGCAACACTATAATTGCGCGAGATGATAAGTCTTTGTTGCTCGCCACCTGATGTAGAGTTGGCGAATTTATTGAAGCTTTTTGTTTCATAGCCCTGATTCATTATTTTACTTCGGTGGGGTTAAGTGCTATGGGAACACCGAAGGTGGGTGTAGCGATACATATAAGTGATAGAAAACTCATACATATTATTTTCCTAAATTGATGTTGTCGTCACCGGGAATCGAACCCGGGACCATCCGTGTAACAGTCCAACGCGCTAACCATTAAATTCGTTAAAAGAAGCCGTAGTCATGTCCGATCATGCCAATTATACAGAGTTTAAAAACATTACGCCAAATAACCCTGCCAAATTTCGGTCCGATATCTCTTTATTTAGGGTTTTGGCCAAAAATCCCTTAAAATTACCCATAGTGCAATGGGACGGCTAATACATTGTTGTACATTTTAAGCATATTTTTGTGATTTTTTTTTTTTCATTCAATTTTCGTAATATTTAGTTGTTAATAAAGTTGAAATAAATCAAAAGAAAAAACCAAAAAACAATATTTAAGTATTTACTAATAAAGAAAAAAAATATATAAAAACTTAAAACTCGCGCCACATGCAACCACAACGCAATGATCGTGTTGTGAAAGCCAATGTGCATTCCGAAGTACGATTAACGTAAAATTTTTTTAAATTTATGTTCATACACAAAACAACAAAAAAAAAAAGAAAAAGTACTCTCCTCATTGTATACAAATGTTTGCTTTGGATAGTTCTTTCGGTTAAATTTGGCCCATATGGTTTGGAAAGATATAATCGTAGTACTACGATATGTAACCAGATATACAAAAATGTATGTTGTGCATTTTCACACATACTCGTATGTACCTATTTTCCAGATACATAATCGCTTAAAAAACAAATACAAAAACAACGTCATTTCTTAATTTCTATTCCATTAACTGCAAAATTGTTAAAATTTTAACAAAGCAAATACAATAATAAACGAATAAACAACAAAATTAGTTCAAGAAGACGAAACTCGACGAGTATAAACTTCATTATGTGAGTTGTGTGTATATGTATGTACGGATAAGTGTGTGTAATTTCCGAGCTAAAATATTCGATTACTTTTAGAAAACAAGTAATCAAAAATTTGATCAAAGCTAACTATTTTAGTAAGACCTAAGATCGGGTGGTGAAGCTAAGTAATTGATTGATATTTCCGATCAGGGATGGCAAAGTTGATACTATAGTACTTTTTTTGATACTATTCGATGTTCCAAAGTACCGTATTACTCCCGAGACTCATTTGATACTATTGGACGATTTTAAGTTTTTAATTTATTTTAATTTTTATAAATATTCCCATTTCGCTATTTTGCCAAATTTTTCCCTTCTTTTATTTAATTATTGAACGGCAACTCTTTTAAGTGTTCAATAATCTTTTAAGAGTTCAATCTTTAAGTGTTCAATAATCTTTGAAATTACTCTTAAGGCTTTAGAGGAAAATAATATACCTTTGAAAAATATGGTAGGTATCACCATAACTGTCCAGTTATGATGGGTTCATCCAATGGGGTACAAAAACATTTTTAAAATTTTATCCCTAATCTGTTCACAAACGATTGCATATGCCATATATTAAATTTGGTATTCTGCGCTGCTTCAAGATTTGCACAATATTGATAAGTTTTTAAATGACATATATTTTCATTTTTGCAACAGTTCAAATAGAAAAGATGATTTCACCAAGTTCCAGGAGTATTTCGGTACTGAATTACATGTTATACTTAAATACGCCTTAACTAGATGGCTGTCGAGAGAAGAAACTGTAAACAGAATAATAGAATAATAGAACAATGGGAGCCACTACAATATTACTTTACACTTGCTGAATTTGAAAATAAAAATGATAAAATAAAATTTATATCATCGGGATTTACAAATCCTCTTTTTAAGTTAAGGTATTTTACCCATACCACATTCTTCTGCAAAAGTTGAGAGAATTTTTTTTTAAAAGCAACAAATTCTTGTTGTTACAATTTTAAAATTTCTAACAAATTATTATCAACCAATTTATAAAATAGTTTTTAGTTGTATTGATTAATTTAATTTTGATCTCATTTGGAGTTTTTTGTTCCTGTACATTAATTTAAAAAATGTATGTACTTTTTTAAAGTAAAACTTTATTTTTTTTATAAATATATATACACATAAATTTATGTTTATTAACATTTAATGTTATTTTAATGCATTTTGTATGAATTTTAAGAAAAATAAAATAAAAAATAATTTTAGTACTCTGAGAGTCGAAAAAGTACTATTTAAAAATTTTATTGGTACCGAAACGAAATTCTCATTTCCCATCCCTGTTTCCGATAAATCTCCACTGTTAAACCTGTACACAGAGAGAAAAAATCATTGGTGTCCGACCGAACTCACATTTTTTTTTGGACGAAGCTTCGGCCAGATTTTCAATGTTCGGCTGAAGCCGAACTTTAAAATTTACTTTTTAATTTGAATAATACGTGAATTTTGACAATGAAATTTGTTTAAAGTAAAACAAAAAATATTTAAACATAAATAAATCTCAAAAAAACGCTAATTTAAAATTTTCTTTCAAAAATATGAAATAATGAGTTCAATTGTTTTCATGTTATCTTTTGAAAAAAAAAATGGTAATGCTTGAACATTGTTATTTTTAAAAATGTTAAGTTTTCTTTGATACTCTTTTATTTAATTCTTCTTATTTTAAACGAGCTTCAGATCATTTATTTGTTAATTATAATTATTTATTTGCAATATTTCGTCTCTGCATTGGGTGACTTCTTCAGGGAACAATTATCACAATTTGATTGAAAAACTTATAGTACATATAAAAAATGTTTTAAAAAAGGCGGGAAATCAAAAATATATACATTAAAGGCATCCAAAAAAATGAAAGTGATTTCTAAAGTCAAGCGATGGGCTAGTTTGGTTCCTTTGTATGTAAAAACATTTAATATGAAGTTTGGTGCCGATTGGATAAAGAAAACACGAGGCGGAAATCGATTGAAAATTGAAAGTGTGTTTTGTATGGGGGAAATTGCTTTTTTGCGTTTTTTCAAAAAATTGTTAATTGAAGCAGTTTTAAATCCATATTATAAATTAATAGAGATGAAGACAACAAAGTGTTTTCAAAAAGATATAAAAATCCAAAATCGGTTGAGAATTACCCGAGTAAAAAAAAATACCCCAGACCACTAATGTGCCAAATACCACTTGATCAAACATTTCGAGCCCACATCCTAAACGTTTTCGAAATTAAATACCAAAATATTTTTTTTTACTTACTGGACCAATTAACTGTTAGATATGAAATATTTAATTTTTACAGACATCTATCCTGTCCTAAGGTGACGTCGAAAACCAACAATATTTTTGGGGTATTTTTTAAGTATAAATTTAAAATAAAAATACCAAAAATTTCACATATCCCCCGTTTAATTTAGTAAGGGCAGCTATTTAAATTCGGCGGATTTCGAGGAAAACGTTTTTTTTTTTTGCACAAAATTGGATCATAGGGTAAAATTTATCTCCTTTTAACAAGTAACAATTAATGCTATACAGAGTTTTATGAAACAAACTACAAGCACTATATTCTGAAAATTTGGTCAAAATCGAACTACGGCAAAGGTCAAATTTCAAGGTCAAAAGTCATTTTTTTTCCCAAATTTTGAAGATTTAATGAAATTGATAACGAAAAATCATGTGGTATCTTCGCATTTGAATGAAAGTTGACTAAATTATTTTTCGTGGTTGGTATTTATTATTTAAAAATAAAAAAAAACTTAATTAACCCTTTTGTCCAATTGGTGCCAAAAATGTCCCAATATTTTTTAACATTAAAAAACGCAGTTTCTTTCAAATATCTGCATAATAGAGGTAATATTTTTGAATTATAAATAACAAAATACAGATTTACTTTATTTAATTTAATTACATAAAAATCGTTTAATGTACTTTGGACCAAAAATTACTCAATATTTTGTAATAATAAAATTAAACATTTCTATTTATAATTATTTTCGTTTATTTAACCTTATTTCTTATTTTTCAATTTTCTAATTATTTGAGTTAAGATTTGTTGTTTTTATTTTATAAAAGTTTTTTTATTTCAATATTTCGCTACTCCTTTATTAATATTTATTAATTTATTTATTTTCCTGAAGATGCTACACAAAGGAGTAGCGAAATATTGAAATAAAAAAACTTTTATAAAATAAAAACAACAAATCTTAACTCAAATAATTAGAAAATTGAAAAATTTCTATTTATAAATAGAAAAATATAGAAAATATAGAAAATATAGAAGTGCATTAAATAATTTTTCCCCCATACAAAACACACTTTCAATTTTCAATCCATTTCCCCCTCGTGTTTTCTTTATCCAATCGGCACCAAACTTCATATTAAATGTTTTTACGTACAAAGGAACCAAACTATCCCATCGCTTGACTTTATAACTCATTTTGAAAAACGGCCATACAAAGTTGAACACCTCTAATATACATATTTATATTAAAATTTATAGCGACCGTAATACAAATTCTTTCAGAACTTATTCTGAAAATGTACTAAATTTCTTCAAATACACGAAGTTCGGCCAAAATTTGGTCGAAGGCCGAACATCACTTTTTGGCCGAACTCCGAATCCGTATACTCGATCGGACACTAAAAATCATAGTTAAATCAAATATTTTTCATATTTATTTTAAAAATATTTTATATTTAAGAAAAGAGTTATAAAATAAATATAAACGTACTTGAAATAAATATGTTTTTACTTATAGTTGCCCAAAAATAGTTTGACATCTTCACACATGTCATTTTTACAGACTCATAGAGAGAACTGGAGGAAAATTTAAGTAAAGATTGAAAATATAGAATTTAAAATAAAATTTCGGTGTTAATTTTTAATTTCGGTGTTTTGTGTTTTTTTGTAAATTTATTACGTATATAAATTTTAAGTGTATAATTTTAATATCATAAAAAAAGTGTTTCTTACTTTGTGCAATATTTTGTTAAATTTGTTTTTTAATCAATTTTTTATTTCAGGTAAACTCGATAACACCATCGATCTTGGGTAACAACCATTGTTCATGGCCAAAAAAGTTTACAAGAAACTTGGAGCAGTCAGGGCGTCAAAGTTATTTACTTTGTAAAACTGGCGACTAATTTGTAAGTGTTTTTTTTGTATTATTTTATATTATTATATTTAGATAACACGGCATGACATAGAAAAAAAAAATAAAGATCTGACCATTTCAATGGTGTACTTAATTTTTTGATCAGTGGTACAGATTTCGAGCAAAATGTCTTTAAAGTTTGGATGTTTTGTGTTTAGTTTTTTGTATTTAAATCAGGGATAGCTGGTAATACCGCCAAAATACCGTTATTGACTTAAAATTCCTTCAACTGACTATCGTTATTCCTAAAACGCCGTTACCGAAATAATTGAAATATCGTTATCAGTAAAATAACGTTACCGATATAACTGAAATACCGATATCCATGAAATACCGTTACCGAAATTACTAAAATAGCGTTATCGCTAAAAATAACGTTACCGAAATAATTGAAATTTCGATATCCTTAAAATACCTATACCGAAATAATTAAAAATAGCGTTACCCTTAAAATATCAATAAAAATTATTGTATATAGGGGCATTATTTGTGAACGGGAGACCCCCTTCTGTCCAAAATTGAGATTGACGTACGAGCTGTATGGAAGTAATGACGGTGCAGCCAATAGAGAGACACGAAATAAGATACCACTTTCAGAGACGATAAATATATGTCAAGGAGTGATGGAATCGGCTTTAAAATGCCAAACGGGGAGTTTTGGGAAGCTCAAAATTACATATCCAATATGGCGCATGATTTGAAAAAGTTCCGGAATTTGCTTCAAAATTGTCCCTTATTAATTTTTGGGATTGCTGATTACGAATCTGATATTAGATTTTAAAATTCAAAATGGCGCGTCCAATACGGCGGATGATTTTTTTGAAATGATATCGGTTTTGTTGTATATTATTATAGGTATAAGACGATAGCCTAAGTTGCTAGTGCTTAGTTCATAAGATTTATTGTAATTGTTAATTATAGTAAATAAATTAAATAAATAAATAATATTATAGGTTTAGTTTTGATGATAGCTAAATCTGAAATTGAATTTTGAAATATTTTGTATCAAATATTTTTTCAAAAAGTTTGCAAATATGAAATGAGAATGTAAAAATTAAAAATGGCGGAGCCATTATGGCGTATAACTTTTTGAAACCTGATCGTAAATATTTTCTTGGAAAGCTTGAGGGGTCGATTAGTACGAATCTGAAATTAGATTTAAAATATTCCAAATGGCAGATGATTTTATAAAAAAATCATCCATCATTCCTTCACATATATTTAAGAGTATCTGAAAGTAGTATATATACTATATATATTTGGCTGAACCATTATTACCGACATATTGCGCAACTAGACTTTTTAAAGTAGAGATTTGCACCTAAATTTTATTCCATTTTACAGCTCTGTAACCCGCTCACTCAGCTCACCCATTCTCAAAGAATGTTCCATAGATATATTTTGTCGAAGTTTGATCATAAACTAGCCGGTCACTAGAATTCTATCATGATGGGGTTAAAAATATTGGTGTGCATTGATATTATCATTATATAACTTTTGCAAATGGAAACTTTTTTTCTTTAATTTTTGCAAGAACATTTTTTAGGAGTGCCCATATATTATACCAAAAGTATGACTCTGGGTTCAACTTGTAAATCTAGAGTCCTAATGAAAAGGTTTCATTAAAAATGGTTTTATTAAAACTATGAAGTTTTTCATTCAGTTTACGAAATTTTACATTTACTTTGTAAAGAAAACTTTATTAGTTATTAAAACTCGTCCACGAAAACTTTCTCTGTGTAGTCTAAATTGTGTATATTTTATATATTTTGTATTTTGTAGTGCATTATTATATTACTCTTTGTATACCAAATGTTTATCAATTCGGTTTACCATACTCAATAGTTTTACATCACTATTTGATACATAATATTTTATTTTTTTTATTATTTCATGCTCCAAAGCATTATATCGCTAGATATTTCTATATAAAGTCATATTTGTTCATGGACATCTTCTCTTCTTCGTTTTATTTGTTTTTTTTTTTGTAAACGGTTTTTGTGTTTTTATTTGGAAAACACTTTGATTTTAGCTTTTTAATTCTTTTTTTCTCTGTTTTTAATTTGTAAACATAATATTGTCATGGGCAGATAATAGCGACCAAAAATATACTAAATACAAGAGTAAAAACATTTGCATAGTATTGTCCTGGGCAGAGAATAGCGACCAAAAATATACTAAATACCCGAGTAAAAACGTCTACACATAATCATGCATTATTTTATATAAATATATATGTTATTGCATGTTGTTATATGTAAATACATATGTTTATATAAGTTTATATATACACTTTTTTTCCTTAAAATTTTTTTTAATCGATGCCACATATTATAACATCTTATTACATATTGACCAATATATAATATTATATGACATATACAATTATATATGATTAATCTAATTATGTACGAATACATGTATAACTCGTTTATTGTGATCATCCCGATGTGGCGGATCCCAAATAGTCGAATTTCAATAAAACTGAATTGGATGCACCGGAGGTAATGGAAAAAATGTTATCCCTAACTAATGGTGTTAGAGGTGTATTGGCCAAGAAGCGTTAATTATTTATATACGAGCGAACTCGCATACACTTGGATTAAGTTGTGGATATGTGTAATTTCATGGAATTTGAAGTGTGTCTGTTGCCGGAACAAATAAGCTGTGTCGAATAAATTAATAAAAGAATTTGGTATCAAAAAAGAAGATTTAATGACTGGAGCTTATTTTGATGAAGTTAAGAAGTAACCCAAAATTTATTGGAAATAAAATAGAATAGTTAGAAATCTTTTTAATTGTGAGTTGTTTCGGTTTTGGTAATAAGATATAAAACACATCAAAATATATATAATAATATATAGTGTAATATTCGAAAAAAATTTATTTCATTTTATATAAAACGATATATTGACCTATTTATAGTTATATATCGTTCCAAACCAGAAAAACGTAGATATTATTTTGGATAAAACAACTATATATTGCCGCATTTAAAGTCTGATGGCTGTATAATTAGCCTGTTCCGAAATTAAAAAATATGCGAATTTCGTCACTTACTCAAACAATTGGTATTATGGAGCTGTTTATGGATAAAAGTAGTTAACCTCGGCCTTCGTAGCGTTTTTTTTAAAAATTTTTAAAAATTTATAATTTAAAAGTTTGGCAATGCTGAGCATATTATGGGAAACACATTTATAAAATTTCCATAGATTAATTTTGGTTCACCACAGTTTGAAACAACCAATTTTATTTATTACTTGTTTTGAATTGAATTGAAAGATGTAGTAGACCAAAATTGCTCCAACTAAATCTTACAAATATATTTCCAAAAGTTTGCTCAGCATTACCAAACTTGAATCTAATTTTGTACAAAAATCTAAAAAGTATGAGAAATAAATATGGTTGAATATGAGAAAAAATATGGTTGAATATGATTATCGACAAAAAATTATCATATTATAATTCTAACAATCATAAACATGATTCTAGCTGATCATATTATGATCACAGGGAACGATTTTATCATCATCTAGAATCATAATATGATTATTGGAATCATATTATGTGTTTCAAACATAACATGATGCTTTTAAATTATCATAACATGATGCTCTTTTCTCTGCGTGTAGCGACCTATAAGTATTCTCGAATTTTTTAATTTTTGACTTTTCCCATAATCAACTATTAAGTAAAATTGTACACTTTTGGGACACCCTTATGTGCATTAAAACTTAAAAAATATTTATGTCGTAACTTTTTTGAAAACCGCAAAAAAGTAATATGTTTCTTAAAATATATGTTATGGACTATTGTATATATATATATTAGGGCGGGTCGATTTAAAAATCGCTCAACGTTCAAGGAAAATCGTATTCTAGGGATCAAAATAAGAAACTTTGCCGAAGGAACCATACCTCTAAAACGAATTCTGATGTCCCGACTTTTGACCCGTAGGGTGAAATTTTTAAAATTCCGACTTTGACCCATTTAAAGTGCCCCAATCGAATATATTTATACTCTATTTCTTCCGGAGAAGAAATAGAGACCCTAATCTTGGAAAGACTCCTCCTACTTTCTGAAATATCTCAATCCCGAGATTTGTACATTTTGCTAAAAAAAAACACGGCTAAAAAGGCCCTATTTAACTTAAATTTTAACCCCTAGAATGATGATTTATGCATTAATCTGCTAGCGCGTCTCCCGGAGAAGAAGTATCTCCCATAATCTTGGAGAGATTCCTCCTAATTCTTAACGTATTTCCACACATTGACTTTTTTTTCTGTTCACCTTTTAGAGTAGTCAATGTAAAATAAAATGTGTTCACATTAAGCGGTGTTCACGTAATGCAGTGTTCACATTATCGCGAGTGCACTGTATATAGATATATTTGTATAAAATTGTGTATATTTTCATACAATCATATACAAAAATTTAAATTTTACTAGACTAAAACTCGGATCTAATTATATTTAGATGTATCAGTTCACATACCATCGTATACTAGTATATCAGGTCAAAATCCGGATACATTAATATCTGGTCTTTATATAAATCTATCTAAACTGATACAATTAGATACACAACTGATACAATCTTATTCAGATAAATTCAGATAAAATTGTACTGGACATTTATCTAATTGCATCAGATTAGATCTAAACCCATTCAAACAGATACAATTACATACACTCTAAAAAATGGTTGTAAATTTACTACTATAAAACGAGTAAAGTTTCATGTATTATTACGCTAATTCGGTAAATTTATACATCAAAATGCGTAAAACTATTTTGCGCACACTTTTATATACAATAATACCCACTTACAGTATTTTTACCAATTATGTGTTTACAATTAAACACATTATGCCTAAAAGTAGTATTATTTTGTTTAATAAAATGTTTACGCACAAAGTTTGTAAATATACTGACTTATAATAGTAATAAATATTTTGACATTTTTAAATTGAAAAAAATTAAACAAATTGAAAAAAGCCAAAAAAATCTAAAAAATTTAATTTATTGACAATTTTAATGAAAAAAAAATGTATAACTGTAGTATTTGTGATAGTGTTTAGTTTGTAGTTTATTTCCAAGTGTTTGCAGCCTAATTGTGGAAAAATATTTTCAAAATATAATATATGTACAGAGCTTTAAAGAAAAAAATTCTTCATTCGATTTATTTAGTCGGTTTTAACTCAATCGATTTAAAAATATCGCCAATATTGAAAAAAATTGCCAAAATTGAAAAAATCGCCAAAAATCGCTAAAATTGAGAAAATCTTTAAGATAAAAAAATCACCAAAAATTAAAAAAAAACGTTAAAATTAATAAAAAAAATCGCTGAAATTAAAAAAAAAATCTCGAAATTTGAAAAAAAAACGCTAAAATTTAAAGATAATCGCCAAAAATGAAAAAAATCGCGAAAAATTAAAAAAATCGCAAAAAATTAGAAAAATCCCAAAAACAAAAAAAAATCGGCAAAAACTAAAAAAATCGCCAAAAATTAGAAAAATAGCTAGAAATTAAAAAAATTTCGAAATTAAAAATAAAAAATTTGCAAAAAAAAATTGCCAAAAATGAAACAAATTTTCAAATTGGAAAGAAAGCTTAAATTGAAAAACGAAAAATATTGACTAAAAATTAAAATAGCTGTAAATGTATCGTTATAAGTTTTCGAAACACAGGCGATGTTCCAAATAAATTCTCTTTTTGCTTTGCGATGTTTTGTTTTTGAGAAAAACGCGATCTAGGAACCTAGCCAATCAGGCCGGTATTGGGGTTGAGTTTTGAACACCTTTGCAAACATTTTTCCAGTTGCTTTTTTATTTTTTAAGTTATGGACGTTTTTTATTTAGTCAATTTTTATAAGGTACATATTACGAAAACTAATGGAGCTGGGGGAAAAATTGCTGCACCATTGTTCAAAACTCAACCCCATTACCCCTACAACGATCGTAAATTTCGATTTGATTGACTGGATTCTTAAATCGCGTTTTTCTCGAAAAGTAAGCATCGCACATAATAAAAAGTATTTATTTGAAACATGGCCTATGTTTCAAAAACTAACAGAGATAAATAAAAGACACGGACAGTTTTTTCCAATTTGATAAATTTTTTGTCAATTATGGTGATTTTTTTTTAAATTTTCGCGATTTTTTACTTATGCCGTTTTTGAATTTTGTAGTTTTTTTGGCGATATTTTTATTTTTGGCGATTTTTTTTTTAATTTTGGCGATTTTTTAATTTTGGCAAATTTTAGTAATTTATTTTTAATTTTGGCGATTTTTTTTTAAATTTTGTCGATTTTTCCAATTTAAGTAATTTTTACATTTTTACATTTTTGGCGTTTTTTTTTCAATTTTGGAGATTGTTTTAAATTTTAGGGATTTTTTTCATTTTAACGATATTTTTTTCGATATTATTTTTCGATATTATATTTTTCAGTTTCGCCGATTTCGGCAAATTGTAATTCAATTAAGTTAAAAATAGATTGAACTCCCAATTATTGAATTCGCAATGATTGAAGAAAAAAAATTATTCGATTTAAAAAATCCGATTTAATTTTTTTTAAATAGAATTCAATCTTTGAAGCTCTGTATATGTACAACAACTTATATACAAATAGTTATTATTAAATTTATTATTATACAACACATTAATAAAACTCTTTCTAAAAGTTAATTTTTTGTTTTATTTGAAAAATTTTTTGGGCTGTTATTCTTTTTTACCGAAAGGTAAAGATATGCATTTTTAGGGGGTTTTTACGCTTATAAATATGTATTTTTACGCATTTTATACGTATAATTGCACGTAAATCATGTTTTTTTACACGAAAATTTGGTAAAATTACTCATTTATTTATAAATTTTATCAAAATTTTACGCACTTCCATTGTAAATTTACCAACTTTGTGTTCACAAACTTACTCTCCATGTGCGTATTTTTTTCATTTGCACACATAGAGTAAATTTACCCAACTTATAGTAGGAGTACAGTTTCCTACTATAAGTTGTGTAAATTTCAACAGAAATTAATTAGAGTGTATATGGGAACATATTTCGGATGAAATTTAATAAGATTACATATAGCATCACATATAAATTGATATGATTGCATAAAGCTCCACACACATTTTTTTTTTAATCGGGTACTTACAAGGAAGGTATCCCGAGGCGGACCCTCAGATCGCAATGAAACTTGGCTATGTTGTAGATTGTCAAAAATAAGTAACAAATATGTATTATTTAGCCATCCAATTTTATAATTAGGGGTTAAATCGCGGAGTCAAAAGTGGCCCCTATCTTGGTGTTTTGCGATTTATTCATGGCGGTTCCAAATTAATATATGCAAGTTGGTTATCAGATGATAGGAATTTGAAGATCTATCTAGTGGAGTCATACTGAAAAGTTCTCAAACAAAAAAGTTTCAAACAAATTTTTACACTGAAAGAAGTATCCTTCATGATATTAATGAAACAATTTCATTGGATTTTTTTCGTAGATTTTATGAAGAGACTCATAATATTCAAGAAATTTTATTAAAATTAAGAAGTTTTTCATAAACTTTTTTCATAAAATTTCATAGTTTCATAAAAAAATTCATTCGATTTTATAAATTATCTCTTCTTAAATTTAATGAACATTTTCTTTAGAGCTATGAAATTATTTCGAAGACTTACTTTTTTTATTTTTCCAAAAAATTTTATAATTTCATTAATTTTCATACATTTCAAGCTTAAGTTTTAAGATTTAGTTCTCAAGTGTTCAACATATTTTATAAAGTGCTTTATTATTTCACTGTAGCATTTTTATTAATTTTGGACTTCAATGCAATTGTTTAAAAAATTATATGAAGAGGTCATTGTCGTAGTTACAATGCTTTTTTAATGAAATTCACTAAGAGTTTTGAAAAATTGTATGAAACTGTTTCATAAATTCTGCATTGTCGGAATGATTCATTAGTTTTATGAAGATTTTCATTAATTCTACAAATATTTCATAAACATTAACTTTAATGACACCTGTTTCATAGATTCTATGAAAAGTGTCAAAGGACGAGTTCAAGTGACAATTTTTATTGAAGCTATGAAGAAATTCATTACTGTAGTGAAGTGTAGTGGATCGATAACCACTCACATTTCTAGTTACTTATGTTATATTGTGAATGATAACAGCTGATTATACTGTGAATGATAACAGCTGATATAAGTAAAATTATAAACAAACTTATGTTTTAGTACAATAATATATTAAAGAAATATAATTAAATGAATTATGTTATTTATTATTGTTTATAGTTTGTTTATAATTTTACTTATATCAGCTGTCATCATTCACAGTATAATCAGCTGTTATCATTCACAATATAACATAAGTAACTAGAGATGTGAGTGGTTATCGATCCACTACAGAAGATAATGCTCTCAGTGTACTCCCTTGACATTCGAATCGGCTGGTATGTTTCTTAAATACTAAACGTATATTAACGGTTAGGTGGTCCCCCTCGGCATGCCTCCCTTGTTAGCTTACATTAGACTTGTTTTCAATTAAAAACTAAATAAACACAAACAGAAAACACTAATAAAAAAAATTTGCTGACAGAGCTTCTGCTTCTTTGGACAATCTCAAATTCATTGTCATTGTATTGTTTTATTTGATGTTAAATTATGGTACTTAATGTTGTACTATCAACGTACATACAGTACTACATATTTAGAATACGAGATGTGCCATGTAGGCTGGCAACATTATAAGGCAACCACTAAAAAAAAAAAGAATTTAAAAAAAACTTTTGTTTTATTTTTAACAATAAAATTAGGGGTCAGTTGTGGGATGGATAAATTTATCCATGATACAGAGAAAAAAAAAGAGTCAAAAACATTGAAATTTTAAAATGTGTTAAAATGTATCTTATAAATTGTATATTGTGTATTTTTCATACCTGACCTTTGGGAACACATATTAAGTTCAAATAACTGCTTGACACAAGAATGTGACAATTTGATTGTACGTGATTTTTTTTAGATATTAGTTCACCTTAATGACGTTTGATGATGTGTGTAGTTTTTATTTCTGTCTAGAATTGTTAAATAACTACACTCATAAAAAAGCCCGTACAAATACTTGGAAATTTAGCTGCGACAGCAGAAAATAGTACCTAAATATGCGCCAGCAGCATTTTCAATGAAGTTGAGAATCACAATCTGCTAAATTTTAGAAGAACTAAATTTTGATTGACACTTGTTGTTCAATTAACTTAGATTTTACCTCAATCAACAGAATTTTTAAGCTGAAGCAACAGAAAATTTCTGCTAAAATGGTCTTTTTAGATCTGACCTGAAGCATAGTTATTACCAGGAGTATAGGTGGTTAATAAAAACTATTTAATAGATACTAGTTTGATCGATTATTCGACATTTTTCGAAAACCGGCAGTATAGGTGGTTAATAAAAACTATTTAATAGATACTAGGGTGATCGATTATTCAAAATTTTTCGAAAACCGGTTTTTAATTTTTCCAAATAGTTGAAATTTTTTAAAAAAAACCGGTTTCGGTTTTTGGAATTTGGAAAAAAAACGGTTAACCGGTTTTAAAATCTAATACAATTATACTCAAAAATTGATTTTTTTTATAAATTTGAATAATTTAAGTTTTTTGTTTGAAAAATTATTATTCATTTTTAATCAGATTGAAAAAATTGTTTCGATGGGTTTCAAAAAACAATTCCAACTTTTATAAAATTGTTTTGATTTATGAGATACACCTTTGCATTCAAGACAATTTATAAAGAACCGTTCATTATTGAAAACGACTTTATAAATTGTATGTATTGAAGCTAAAACAGAATAATCAAGAAAAAAAAACGGTTATTCGACAGCAAAAACCTGGTTTATTCGATATTAGATTAAATAACTTTTTAGAAAAACCGAAACCGACACCACACAAAAAACCGTTTAAAACCGGTTTTGCAAACCCGATTTTTGGTCCATTTTTCTCTATCTCGCTTAGTTTTTGAGATATATGAATATAACATAAGAACACCATCTACTACACAGAACTGTCTAAAATCAAGTTTTAATTAAAATATTTGTTGATTCAATTAAAAGTTTAGTTTAATTCGGTTCTATTAGGTAAATTGTAAATTGTTATTTTATTTTCAATTAATGTTTTATTCATATTAGAGATGGTCACGTGAGCAGAGTTAGTGTGACTGAAACTTAATTTTACTCACTTCAACGTGAGTGTGAGTAGGAAAACATTATTCGTGAGTGAGTGTGCGTGAGTTAAAAAAACCTCAAAATTAAAAAGAAACCCAAAACTAAAAAAACAAAGCATTTTTGAAAAAAGTCAATGTTGAAAAAACCGCTACAAATGGAATTTTTTTAAATCGCTAAAATTAAAAAAAATCCAAATATCAAAAATCTCTAATTTTGAAGAAATCAACAAAATTTAAAAAAAAGTCCTTAAAAATACCGAAATTAAAAAAAAAATGCCAATTAAAAAAAAAAAAAAAAATTGTAACCAAACCCCAAAATTGTGAAAATTCGAAAGCTATTGTAAAAATTAAAAAAAAAACGATTAAACTGGAAAAAAATCGACAATATTTAAACAAAAATTTTTAAATCAACTAAATTGAATAAAATTGCTGAAATTTAAAAAAATCGTCAAATTTAAAAAGAAGTGCTATAATTAAAAACATCTATCTACATCTCGGAAGATTTTTAAATTTTGTACTTTTTTAATTATGGTGATTTTTTTAATTTTTATTCATTTTTTAATTTTTGGGTATTTTTTTAAATTTTATAAAAAATTTTATGTAGAAATTTTTTAAATATAAGCTACTTTTTTTGTAAATTATTTAATTTATCGATTTTTTTAATTTTGGAGTTTCTTTTTTAATTTTGATTATTTTTTTTTTTTAATTTTGTCATTTCTTGTGATTATAGGTTATATATGAAAAATTGGTGTACCCCAAATTCATTTTCAATTAAACATTTAATACATCTTATTAGACTTTTAATTTAAAGTGAGTTTGAAATCAAACAAAAGCTTAACTATATTTTTTTTGATAATAATTGTTTATTTGAAGTTAGACTGAAAGCGGAAACACAAAAAAATATTTCTTTTAAAACAATTTTGATGTAATTTAGGCATAGACCAATTACCAAGGACTGTTATTTGTGACGTTACTGCAAACAATAACATTTCAAACTGTAGAAATATGCTCATGGACAACTTTAAATGTTTGATTCACTTAATCTCACCATATGCCTTTAACGTTATATAAACAATTACATATCTGCCTTTAAATTATATTACAAATATTTTGCTCGCAATTACAAGGCAAAATATTTACATTTTTTACACATTTTTCAAAAAAAAAAAATAATTTTAGAGTAAACTTCTGTCATTTATGCCGAATTTTATTTTCTTATTACCTTTTCGTAAATATTATTGTTTACAATTTTGTCAAAATGGACCGGGGCAACCGAAAAAAACTATTTATGTTGGAAAATTAGTTAAATTACAGATGAAATTTGTTTTTGTGATAAACTGAGATAAATACGGCAAGGAATTTCATGCACAACTAAAAAACGAAAATAGGTGCCTAAAATATGCAGTAAAGATTTTAAAATATGCACTAAAAATAAAAAAAATATGCAAGTAACAATTTTTTGGTTTTTATTAATCGACTTGTTACTCGAGCTTGCTGGTTTAAAAAAGAAATCCAATATAAATGTTAAGCATCAATTAATATTTTAATTGATTTTGCATCTATCACTGCAATGATACTATCAATTAAACCTTTTATTAAAATTAAGAAGGAAAAAAAATTATAAATAACTTCTGCAAAAAACTTCTCACAAAAAAAGTGTGTGATCTATACGTTGGTATGTGTGTTTTTTACAATGCTGAGTGTGTTTGTGTGTGTGCTTGTTTGTTTGTTAACTTCAAATGGATTTGGTATTTTATACTGAAAATTTTATATTTATGCATACAGTGTATGAAAAAATAATATGATAATTGCGTCTAAAATAAAATATGTATTTATATATTTAAAAGTCAATTAAAATATTAATTGATTCAATTAAATATTTGTTTAGAAACAAATTAAATTCAAATCAAATCTTTAATTAGATATTTTAGGTTGATAATTTTTTCTGTGTATGTTCAGGGTTACAAATATTTTTTATTGTTTATTTTTAATTAAAACTGAACTTAAATTTTTACAAGATATGCAATTAAATAAAAAATATCCAAAAAATGCCATAAAAATTGAAAAACGTACCATAAAATATGCATTTATAGCAAAATATGCAAAAATATGCATTTATAACAAAATATCAAAAAAAAAATGCAACAACAAATAGATTCCATATTAAGGTGCTGCACAGGTCAGACGTAGTATTCGTTAAACAAATTCGAATAAAATAAACTTTTCGATTTTTTTTTTGCTGAAATTACAGCTATTGATATACATTTTTATGATTTTTTAATTTAAAATATAAGTTTTAATCCGGAACCTTTATATTTATACACGCATAGAAAAAACATGGTTGGGGCAACCATATTCGAAGAGCAGGATACAATTTTGGATTTATGATTGCGACAACAATGTTACTATAGTTGTGACAACCACACTCTTATCTTTTTCTTAATCTTAATATGATAATTAGATTATCATATTATGGTTCCCAATTGATCTCAATATTATCATATTAGGGTTATGAAAATGTTTATAAATTATCACAGTATGATTCCTACATTATTACCCCAGCATTCTGTTGAAGCTGTATAAAAAAGCTGTGCATATTGTTTTTTTTTTAATTGTACAAACGAATAATTATTTATTTAATAATTTACACATTTAAATAAACTTATTTTAAAATAATTTAAGTAATCAACTTGTCTTTGCGCTGACTAATAAAATTTGTGTTATTAAGGAGTTACATAAATCATTATTTTGTCGCTATGCGATGTTTACATATTTCTTTTAAAGGGTCCGCCATCTAACGTTTTTTTTCAACTAGTGTTTATTTCGTGAATGGTAACACTTAGCTCATGTCTGATTTGACAGATAATTAGTTTTATCCTTCCGCTGAACGAATATGGTTGTGTATACGCTTGAACAACGCTGGGAAATATTGCGACATTACTTTGAAAATCATGGTAATGTTGCAGAATGTGTGCGAAAATTGCGTACGTATTTTGGAAGAAGAACAGCACCGTCAGCTCCGTATGTTCGTTATCTTGTGAAAAAAAGTGAAAGAAACTGGCATCCTCATCGATAAACCAAAGCATGAAAAGCCAAAAACAGTGCGTACACCCGAGAATATTGCTGCTGTGGCAGAAAGTGTGCGTGAAGCGCCATCAACATCAATTCACCGCCGTTCTCAACAATTGAAGATTTCGGAGACATCATTTAGAAGAATTTTGCATAACGACCTTGGTATGACGCCATACAAAGTCCAATTGGTTCAGGAGTTCAAAAAAAAAAAAGTTATTTGGCGGACCCTTTATTTTAGTATCTGAAAAGGCAAAACTAAACTTTCTCTTTTTCAATGTCAGGAAAAATAAATAAGCATTAAAATATTATTAAGAATACAATTTCACAACCCGAGTAAAAACATTTACATATAATCATGCATTAGTTTATATAAATATATATGTTGTTGCATGATATTATATATGAATATGGTTATGTATGTTTATATATAAAAACTTGCTCCTCTACATTTTTTAATACGATTCCCCATATAATTACATCTTATTACATATCGACCAATATATAAATGTATATGACATATACAATTATATATGGTTAATCTGATTATGTCGAATACATGTATAATTAGATATAACACAAATCAAAATTATATATAATAACATATAGTGTAATATTCTTAAACAATTATTTCAGTATGGATTAAACGATTTATTGACCTATTCATAATTATATATCGTTCCATGCCAGAAAAATGCAAAAGTCTGATTAGTCTGTCCAGAATTTGAAAATTTTGCGACTTTCGTAACGTACACAACATTTTTTTACAGAGAAGATTTTATAAAGTTTGGCAATGCAGAGCATATTATAAAAATTTGGTGCACTACAGCATCATTTAGTTTGAAACAAGTAAATTTATTTATTACATGTTTTAAATTAAAAGATGTAGTGGACCAAAATTACTATATGCAAATTTTATAAATATATTTCTAAACTATGATCAGCATTTCCAAACTTGAGCCCAATTTTATACAAATACAATATCTAAAAAAAAATACGGGCAGCGAACTATAAGTGTTCTCGAAATTTTATTATTTTTCTCATAATCAACTGGATAATACTCATCGTTTCAGCACTATTACGTAAAATTGTACACTTTCCGGACACCCTAATGTGAATTAAAACTTAAAAAAGATTTATGCCGTAACTTCTTTCAAAACCGCAAAAAAGTAATATGTTTCTATATATATGTCTATGAAATTGTGTATATTTTGATACAAACATATACTAAAATGTAATCTTTAGTGCAATTTACCATATTAACATTTGGATCTAATTATAGTAAGATGTATCAGTTTACATATAATTTTTTTTTTAATCGGAAATACATTTATAATAATCATAATAATGTAGCAATCATAATATTTGCAATTATAATATTATACTCCTAATTATCACATTATGATTATGGAAAAGAATTTCGTCATAATTTATTACCATATTATGATAATTGCAAGCATATTATGAATATATCGTACTACATACTTAAAACCACGTATATTTTGTTAAAATTTTTATTTCATATTTCTTTAAATTTTATTTGTTTACAATTTATTTTGCGTGAGTACAACAAATTTAAAAATAAATCACTTTTATGTATAACACTTTTATGTATAATAAGCAATACCTTCATTTTTACTGTTACCTAGGCTCCCATGCAGGCGCGGCTTCGGGGGGAGAGAAAATGGGACATTTATTCCCCCAAAATAAAAACTTTCAAAAACAAAATTTAACAGAATAGAAAATTTATTAAAAATATTCTAACTTTCCTCCCCAAAATCTTTTCGTGGATCCGTATCTGCTCCCATTGTAGACCGGGCTGGGACTACTAAATTATTCCTTTTCCACTAAAAACGTATCCATTACAATTAACACAACTGCTTTGTTTTTCAATTTTTATATCTTTTTGTTTAATATTATTTAATTTGTTCGGATTGACTGCTTCTCACAACTTTTATTCACAAAATCTTAAAGAAGAATGACACTAAAAGAGTGAAGATGCTCATAAAAAAACGATTGATCATCTTATAGTTGACGCAACTATAATATGGATGTAGTAAGAGAGAGCAATATAATAATAAATACTACGATTGTAGGCAAGAGAATAATATGATAACCGATTTTTTTCTCTTCGTGTAGCTGACAAATGTGCAACATCAACTTGGCGAATTTACACCATAGGTGGGGCAGTTTAGCCTATTTGAGTTACTTTTTAAATCTTACAAAAAGAAATATAAGAAATAATTTTGAAAACAAATGACATTAGAAGCCCATTTTAGATATTTCTAAAAATCTTAACAACTATGATTTATAGGGCGGGTCGATTTAAAAATCGCTCAACGTTCAAGCAAACTCGTATTCTAGGGATCAAAATAAGAAACTTTGCCGAAGGAACCATACCTCTAAAACCAATTCTGATGTCCCGACTTTTGACCCGTAGGGTCAAATTTTGAAAAAGCCCACTTTGATATTTCAGAAAGTAGGAGGAATCTCTCCAAGATTATTGGAGCTACTTCTTCCCCGGGAGACGCGCTAGCAGATTAATGCATAAATCATCATTCTAGGTGACCGTTAAGGGGTTGAAATTTAAGTTGAAAGAGGGCCTTTTTAGCCGTGTTTTTATAGCAAAATGTACAAATCTCGGGATAGAGATATTTCTGAAAGTAGGAAGAGTCTTTCCAAGATTAGGGTCTCTATTTCTTTTCCGGAAGACGCTCTAGCAGATGAATGTATAAATTATATTCGATTGGGTTGGATTCGATTGGGGCACTCTAAATGGGTCAAAGTGGAATTTTTCAAAATTTGACCCTTCGGGTCAAAAGTCGGGACATCAGAATTCGTTTTAAAGGTATGGTTCCTTCGGCAAAGTTTCTTATTTTGATCCCTAGAATACGATTTCCTTGAACGTTGAGCGATTTTTTTTGCCTCCATACAAATCGACCAAGCCTAATGATTTATGTTTTAAACATACAAAATTAACATGTGTAAAATTTTAGATAAAATAAATTTTTTCCAAAAAAAAAACCTTAGTTCAATAACGACAGCGGTCTAAAAAAAGTAACGAATGCTCCCCCTTCCACCCTACTAACTATTTTTTATGAGTGTATTTAAAGATTAGTTTATATGCATTTATAACTGCAATTTCAATTCGATTTGTTTCTTAGCGCCTCTTTAAATCGTCTGACAATGTCAAGTAGTCTTGAGCAAGATTAATAATTTTTAACGGTTTTAACTGATACTGGGCCCTTTGAGGCAATTGCAATGATTAATCCATCCATCAGTGATTAGAAATGGTGCAATGCAGTCATAGTAATATATTATTGTTGACGTCGTTTTAATAAAAATTAAATCTATTTTTTTTTACCCAATACTAAAAACAATTACACATAGTGCATGCATATGATTTCTAACCATTAACCATGTTTTCTTTCATATTTCATTATTATTTTTTGCTTTTAATCTTTAATAACTGTTAAATAATAGAAATTCAATCCTTTAACAGCCAGTAATATGATCACGCAAAGTTTTGACGTTAATACTGACGTTTTTAAATTTATGTCTGTTACAAACGCTAAACAAGATGGCTTAATATAAAAGACTATTTTATATAACAAAAATAAAATATTACTTGTAATTAAATATTAAAAGAAAAACATGTAAAATTGTTTTTACAGTGTAATTGTGACAGATACAAAAGAGCAGTAGACGGAAAATGAGGTAAAACATTTTTTGTGGTGAATATAAAATATTATTTACCTCTAGGAATATGGTGAAAAACAATATTTTTATTTACAAACAGTTGGAAAAAAAGATAAATGGGCATCGCTATATTGACCATAGATTACATAGATCTCCAACTCGTTGACATTAGCTGTCAGTGCACGTAACTCATGAGAATGCTTTGGACATACGTGGTATACCAATACAAAAAATATTTGAATGTGTATGAAAATGTGTGTTTGTTGGTTAAAGTAGAGCAAGAGTTTTAGATCTATGTAATCTATGATATCGACTCCGATATTACAGGCCGGCAAAATTTGACAAAAGTCGAGAACCTGAGACTTAAGTGACCTCAGAATTTCTTCGACACTTCAGGTTTTCGAGTTTTCTTAGCATAACGACGCCGATATTACAGACCGACAAAATTTGAAAAAAGTCAAGAGCCTAAAACTAAAGTGGACTGAATCTGAATCTGACCTTAAAATTTCTTCATCACATCAGACTTTTGAGTCATCTTAACAGTAAGTTAAAAAAAAATATTTGGGTTAAGGAAAGTCCAACCCGTTGCCTTTAAAATTCAGAGTCAACCTTTTCAATATCTTACTCATTCTAGAAGAAATCATTTGTTGAAATTCACAATATTTTTGCTATAAATAAAAACTCATATTTTTTTAAATATGCTTTGGTTACTCCAATTAAAAACAATAAGTAAAAAACAACTCCTGTTAAAGTATGACTTTGACGCTTACGTCTTTTTGGAGTTTAGAGCTCAATACTATATAAATATATTTGAACAGACGATATCTCAAAGAATAAAAAAGACATCTAAAATACTCATAAAGCATTTTTTAGGGGAAGGTATGACTTTAAGGTTCTAACGAATTCGCCGTTAAATAATAAATAAAAAGGATATTTAAAAAAATCCGAAAGCATTTTTAATTAGATTCTAAGGAATTCGCTGTAAACTAAAGGCGCAATGTAGAGAATAATCACATTTTTTGCATTCAATTCTATGGTTTTCAATGAACAATTTCTTAAAGAAGGAATAGGATATAGTAAAGGTTAAACCTATATTTTGAATGCAATATGTAGGACGTTTAGATGACATAACACATTTTGTGAATAGAGGTCAGTACTCGAAGTTATAACGTCCCTAATCTATATGTAGTCACAGACCCCTACTTCGATTAGTTACATGTTTAGGTTGGTTGGGAACCCTCCAATTGGGAAGTTCAATCGGAGGCCATAAGCTTCCGACCTGAAAAAACTATGAACCAGGAACCTAAAACCATCCACATGCACATAATTAGTTCGTGAGATCAGACAGAAACACATCCTGCAGACTGTCGAGATCATCAATAAACCTGTTTCCCAGATATTTGAATCGCTTCTCCATCAGTCCTGGATACTCACACAGCAGATGCTACACTGTCTTCTTCTTCTCGCCTCAGAGCACCTACATAAAACTAAACGCCCTGCTGGAAATATAAGTGCTGGTAATATACTTTTGTTTGGAAAACCTTTACGCTTCCCATGAATAAAATGTCAGCTTAAAAATATAATAATGATTGCCTGTTAACAAATATCTTTGGAACTGGTGAAAAACGTCAACCGGCAAGCATATATATGTTTGTCTGTATATATATACATACCGATTCAGAAACTGCCAGTGGTACAAAAAATCAAGCTCTGGTGTACCACTCGCTAACCGAGGAATTGTAAATAAACTGCTAGTATTTTCCCAGTGCTGTCCAGTCAGAAATTACCAACGGCTCAAAAGTATGATGATTGTTTTCATCAAACCTTATGCCAGTGCTGGCATATTGGAGCAGCAATCTGTTACCCAGCATTTATCATTTACTTACGTTTTAAGCTATCAAGTATTATATGGCTTGTTAGCTCAGTGGTTAGAGCTGTCGGCTGCCAATCTTGGTGGCTAGGGTTCGAATCCCTGCAGATCTAAAAAATTATACATGGACTTTTTTTTATTTTATTTTGGAAAACAAATGTTTATACCACCTTTTCATGGTTTTACCAACATTTTGCCAACGTTGGAAATTTTGTTTCCCTAGTGCTTTTCCGACACTTTTTACACAGATGGACATTTTGTCTAATGATGTTATCATTTTAGGCATGGGAAAGCACATGTTGCCAGCACTTGTACCACTTGCAAAAGTGCCTTGTCAGCGGTGGTCCGTTTGTCTTATTCTGACTGGATATATGTTTATGTATGTTTGCATGTCCCAAACATAATACAGTAAAACTCGCTTAAGACGAACTCGGTTAAGACGAACCCTCGGTTAATATGAACTAATTTAAAAGTCCCTACGTTTTGGCAACAATTTTCATATAAAATACATATTTTAATACGAACTCGGTTAATACGAACCCTCGGTTATTACGAACTGTTTTAAGCACTCCCAAAAACTCGTTTTAATACAAATTACCATGTTAAGTACACTCTTTATCCGTTTAATGGGATAGACATAATATAAATATCATATCCGTGGATGACTTTCTAGATATAGATGCTAATGTTTTGACGTCACATACTTTATCAGGTGAAGAAATATTGGAAATTGTTAATCCTGCCGATGTTAAAAATTTGTCAAGTGATATATTCGAACAAAATCGTGTGCCGAAGAAGCTGACAATCATATTTTGGTAATAGAAAAACTTATAACGAATGAAATCGTTAATTCAGTCATTCAGAAAAAAATAACAGATTTTTTTTTTTTTTAATGAAGAACTTTAATTGAATTTTTATTTTTGAATGCATGAAATGCTAATTTTTTTTTTATTTATGTAAAAATCTTGTTTTAGTTTTAATAAATACATATTTTTTATCGTTAAAAAAAACCCGCTTAATACGAACCTCGCTTAAGACGAACTAGATTTTTGGTCCCTAGGAGTTCGTATTAACCGGGTTTTACTGTATCTAAAAATTTTAAAATTGCAAATATATCTTTGTTTAGTATTGAAATTTCGTATCATTATAAACATGCATATTTTTACCTAGGAACATATTTAAACATTTTATCAGACTATCGCGCTGTGTTCTGTGGGAAATAATATAGACTGTGAGTTAACCGAAACCATGAAAAAGATACGCGAATCATCTTCAGATGTGCCACAGATTAAACACAAGCCATCTCCCGCCGATCGAACCTTCATCCGTGCGAGAGAAAAAATCACTTGACATTGTTCACTCACAAAATTAGGAGGGTAAAGTATTCAACCCTTTCACTGCTCTTGTAAACTACAGTGTGCACATTTTTTAAAAACATAACTAAAATTGATAATGCAAATAAACATAATAGTTTTGTTTCAATATTTTCATTAGGATATTGATCATTGAAAAAAAAATCATTATATGCATTAACAGTTCATCTAGGCAATGTAGTAGCGATATCTGTTAACAAAGTCCGATTTTTGTTTGTATCTCCTAAACTAGCAACGCTAGAATCTCGAAATTTGGCACGTAGCTTCATCTAATGACCAGAACAAAATCAAACAAATAATTTTTGGTCATACGATTTTTTCGTGGTAAAATTCGGCTGATAAGTTTCAAAAATTCGATTTTCGGAAACATTTTTTGTGCGTAAGATGATGAGGCTGCATATATGTAAACATTTTTCTTTCTAATTTAATTACCCCTAACAAGAATCTGAAGCCAAAATCGAAATATATCCACAAACAAAAAGTCGGTAGTGAAAGAGTTAATGTTGAGTGTTAGTTAAGAAAAAGTTAAATTTAAATTAAATTGCAGTGTTTACCTCTTTTTCTGCGATTTGTTCTATTTAATTTTTTGAGTGTTCTATTTAAGTTTATAAACTTGTTATTAGAAATTAGCCATAGATTATAGATAGTTTTCGTGAAAAAAAATCCCTGAAATGCCATTAAATTTATTTCCATTTATTAAAATATATTATGTACACTAATCCCTCTTTTGGCGGTTTTTTTTGTTGCAAAAAATTAAATTTAAAGCCAAAAACAGCAAAGAAACCCAATTAGAGCTGCAGATCGAAGATGGTGACTGAATTTTTCAGTTAAAAAAATTTTTTTTAATTAATATTTTGTGTATAAAAATCAGTTTATTTATATAACCATCTAAGTCCATACAAAACCATCAAATTTTCAACCTCCACCCCCTTCAATTTTAATCAATATTGGTATGGCAGATAAGTGTCATATAGCACACCTAGTACAAAAGTGACTCAACTCAAAATTTTTCATTTTTCAGAAATCGAAAAAAAAAACACTTGCAACTTTATACCAATTCAAACATAAAGAAAGATAACTGTTTTTTAGCAACAGTTAACAACAACAAAATACACTGATATTTTTTTTTTATAGATAAACAAGTATATTGTGCATAGTTTAAGAATATAAAACCGAAAAATTAAAATTTTGAGTTGAGTCACTTTTGAACTGAGTGTGCGATATAGATATGTAATCGTACAAGTTTTGGGTTGTTAGCTCTAGGACACTGCATACGGAAGTAATTTATAATTAACACATATTTTTTTAAAAACTTGAAACAGCTTTTTGAACCGCGGTTTTTTGTGAACAATTTGTGCGCACTTGTAAAACCACAATTTTAGTAGCTTTACTCAATGACTCTCGTAGCTGAAACTGTTAAAAAGATACGGAATATTTTATACGACTACTTTTTTAAAATTTTCGAATATCTTATAAGATCAGCTGGGATTAGCTGCTAAAAATCCTTTGCAGAAAAAACTGTTAAAATAGCACTTTTAGTAATATTAGTAATATAAGAATAGCTAAAACAAATCTGTTGAGTTTACAAATATTTAGTTATATTTGAGCTAAATTATAGTTAGTTGAAAGTAAGAAAATAATCTGCTAAAATCGGCAAAAACACTTATAAAATATTAGTAGACAAAAAAATCATTAAAAAATGTGAAATTATTAAAGTTTTTTATTTTAGTTTTTTTTTTTAATGCGAATAAAAGTCTGCCATTATGAAAACAGCAATCTTTAATTTTTTATCAAATTTTTTTTTTTTTTTGATTTTAGCAAAATAAACCGTTATTTGCCCTTTACTAAATTTAAGGTAAATATAGAAAATTGTCTGTTATTTGCTATTTTGAGCCTACAAATATTTAGTAAAAGTTTTTGCTAATTTCACAGAGTAAAATGCTATTTTCAATTAACTAAAATTTACACCGAATATAACTACAATTTAACAGATTTACAAGTTAACAGATTTATTTTTGATGTTCTTATTTTATTAATATTTAGCAAAAAAAAATCAGCTAATTTTAGCAGTTTTTTCTGCAAGATATTTTTTTTATTAATTTTTAGCTATTTTTACATGTTTATTTCAATGAGTGTATACTATTTCTGCTATTTTTCTGCTGTTATTTTTACATGTTTATTTCTATGAGTGTATACCAAGTTTGGTTGAAATCAGAAGGGGTGGAGGAAATCGAGTGGTTGATTTTATATGTTTTCAGTTTTTAGCAAAAATATATTTATAAAAAGGGCAAAGGCATCAAATAGGACAAATTGAAATCTAAATTGAAAAAGTGCAAATAGTGCCAGAGAAAATCTTTAAAATCGAAGTGATCTCACACAGAAAAAATATTTCCCTACTTTTTTCAATTAAAACGGTTTGTTGAAATTGTTTAAAGCTGTCAATTAAAAATTAATTGAATCAATTAAATGTTTGCTCAAATTCGGAACTTGCTTCACATTTTTTGTTTTTTTGTAATATTTATTTAGTAGTTTTTTATAAATGTTTATGTTTAGAGGTATTATTAATAATTTTTTTTTTTAACAGAAAGAAAATGCAAAAAATAAATTAAAAATTGTTTTAAACAAAAAAAAAAAAACTCTGATTTCAACACAAGGTCTAATTTATACAAAGAAAAATAAAAAAAAAAATTTGCTATAACCCCTACGCTTCAATAGAAAGAAAAAACTAATTTCTGTATAAATCTGTTCACATAAGTATAAATAAATCCTCTAACTAAATGAGAATTTTATGCCGGTTTAAATTCAATGTTATAAAATGCAAGCTGTTAAAAAATATTTGGTATGGTGTATCCCTTGAGCATAATGTTTAATATCTCCATTAAAAATGGTTATTTCCCAAAGTTATGGAAGGACTCTTTCTTAATTCCATTATTTAAATCTGGAAATAAGTCAAATGTTATTAATTATAGAGGAATTGCAAAACTCAGCGCGATTCCAAAGCTATTCGAAAAATGTTTAACTGATTCTCTGTGTCATCAAATTTCCTCCATAATATCTCCTCTTCAGCATGGTTTTCGTAAGGGGTGCTCTACAACAACTAATCTATTACAATTAACAACTTTGGTAAATCGTGGTTTCCTTAATGGCGAAAACACTGATGTCATTTACACTGATTTCAGTAAAGCTTTTGATAAAGTTAACCATAATCTTTTACTCAAAAAACTAAATATGATGGGTTTCGCTGGAAATTGTTTGAGCTGGATAAAGTCATACTTAAAAGACAGAAATCAGAATGTTAATTTTAATAACACAACGTCGAAAAATATTATTGTAACATCTGGAGTTCCTCAAGGTAGCCATCTTGGACCAATTTTATTTTCTCTTTTTATTAACGATTTACCATCGGTAATAAAGTTTTCAAACGTTCTTATGTATGCTGATGACCTAGATATATTTATATAGGTAGTATTAGTAGCCCAGCTGTTTATCTTCCTCTTCCCTGGTTTTGACATTTCTTACATGGTTTTGACACTGTACTGTACTCAACAACAAAATGCCTGTTGTTTTTGTATTGTTTGTAGTTGTTTGTTGTAGTTGTTGTTCTAGTAAGACTACCTATATAAATATATCTTGCTGATGACGTTAAAATTTTTCGTGGCTTTAATAAAAATTCCGATCAGATTTATCTACAGCAGGATTTAAATAGTTTTTACGAATGGTGCTGCTCTAATTTTATGGAACTAAATTTGAAAAAATGTAAACATATGCGCTTCTCTAGAAGGACAGAATATTTTGGTCTTTACTCTTTGGGTGGTTTTCAGTTGGAATTAGTAGATAATATTATAGATTTGGGTATTCTCTTAGACCCAAAATTGGATTTTAAACGGCATATTTTATTGACGATTAATAAAGCTCGTGGCACCTTAGCTTTTATAAAACGATGGGCTAAGGAATTTACAGATTCCGATGTAACAAAACAATTATATACATCGCTCGTGAGACCAATTTTGGAATATGGATCTGTGATTTGGGATCCATTATCCATTGTTCAAATTGGAAAAATGTAATCAGTGCAAAAATAATTTTTGCTGTTCTGCTTACGAAGCACCTACCCTAATACCATTAATAATCTACCTTCATATACAACCAGACTAAACCTCGTTAAGCTTCCCACTCTGAAAAGTAGAAGGACAATGCTAAACGTTACATTTTTATTAAATTTGATTAATGGTGATATATGCTCCGATTTCCTGTTAGAAAATTTTGTACTTTTCGTTCCTCCAAGATCAACACGTAATTATACTCCATTATATACTCCATTTTATCGTCAAATGTATGCTGATGCTGATCCGTTTATAAGAATGTGTAATGATTTTAATAATCTTTATAATTTATTATATTTTTCTTCAAATGTTAATATTATTAAACGCAACATCATTTTGTTTTTAAATTGTTCTATTTGAAAAAAAAAAAAAAAAAAAAAAATATTGTACTTATATTAATTTATAATTATTATGTTAATAGTCTGTAAGGATTTATTCCGTAGACTTAAATAAATAAATAAAAAAAAATAAAAAAAAAACAAGGCCATACTTGGGTGTGTTCGCTAAATGGTCATGACTTGGTATTGCTACGTTTGTAATGTAAGATGAGCGCAGGTTTGATTCTTACAGCCGCAGGTTGTTGAAAAATTTATCATATAGAGACAATCTGACAATTATAAGACACAAATAATAATACAATTTAAATGGAAAATCACTGATGAGCCTGTTCATAAAAGGGCAGAAACTAGTCTGATTTAAAAATTAATAGTGTTTATAATTTTTAGAGAAAAGCGTACATTCTTCTTCTCAACCTCAACATTTCTAAAACAAATTTTTTGGTTTTCATGAAGGTATACCATATTGATCACTTTTTAATCAAATGCACACAGAGAAATAAAGTGCCAACCGAATGGAATAGTGTATTTTAATGGTAACAACTTAAAAATTCAGTTAGTACAACAATATTTACATTTGACTTCACAATGTTTTGGGTGTTGAAACTAAAAATCAGTTGAATTAATCGAATTTTGGTGTAAAAACTAATGTTAAGTTGTACCAACCGACTGAATTTCATAATAACCTAATTTGAGTCGCAGAAACCAAATTTCAGTTGGCAAATAGCATAATTTTTTTCAGTGTGTGAGTTATGAAAAATAATTTAATTAAAGAGCTATCAATTTCTTATTGAATTAGAAATTTTCGTTGTTGGCGGAATTTCAGCAATTAAAGTTATTGAACCGGTGGTTTTCGTGATTGAAATGGGGGGTTTTTTTTGTGAGCATATGGGAACAGTGAAAAAATACCAATAATTTTTTTTGCTCTTGTCCTATTGAAACATCGATTACATAAAAAATTAATAGTTTGTCCCTGGGTCAATATTAATATACTCGTAGTATAAGTAATTAGGAGCCGTTAGTTAAGGCATCAGTGTATATGTATCTTCACATACATATGTATTTATTAATATATGTACGAATTTTATAAAAAGATACACATCAAACGTGTTTTCAATTCCAAAATAATAATAATAAAAAAAAAAAAATTTGCAATTTACTGAACTTTTGATTAGCATTCACTCGTATTGTGTATATTTTATTCCCCTTATAAATTAGTCTAAAGATAAGCAAAATTTTAAGCAAAATAAAACAAGATTGGAAAGAACCAGTAAAGGGGGTAAGTAAACATGTCAATTTTATTTTGTTGTTTTTTTTTCGATAATTACTCCAAATTGCAATCAAATAAAATATGTACGTAGAGTCAGTCGTGTGAATGTTGGATTTCAATAGAAAATAGCATGAGTTGTGGGTTGTTATACGAGTAGACATGATACGATGTGATAAGATATGAATATTCGAAAAAAAAAATAATTTTAATGTTGTTTTAGGTATAGATAGAAAAATTGTTGAGGGATGAATGAATGAAAAATTCAAATAGAGCAGGTGAATGAACAAAAATCTATAAGCAGTTAAAAACACAGTGGGAGCCTGAAATTTTAAAATATTAAATATTTTTTAAAGCAAATCTGTGGCTTTTATCAGAGGATTTAGATCATATAAATAAAGAAGTTTATAAAAAATGTTAAATAGCAGACATTAAAGGGCATATGTTGAGACTGAATAAAGAAATTTGTATATTATTTTGGCTCCATTAGGTAGATTAACTTGTATTATGGTAGTCAAATTGCTGAGTAACACTTTAACGCCTTAAAATTAACTGTCTATAACATACAACAAAATAAAAAACCATTTCAAATCACGAAAACCACCTATTCACTTACTTTGATTTGTGAAATTTCTCCAACAACGAAAATTGCTAATTCAATTATAAATTGATAGCTTTTTAATTGAATTATTTTCAATTACATATTCATTCATTTGATTAAAAAGTGGTTGATATTGTATACCTTTTCAAAAGTAAATACAATTGGATAAAGTGTTGTTGCCATACTAAATGTTTTTTTATAGCCTGAATTTTTTAACATTGAATTTAAACTGGCATGTAATTCTCATTTAGTTAGAAGATTTATTTATACTTATGTGAACAAATTCACACAGAAATTAGTTTTTTTTTTTTGTATTGGAACGTACACTCTAATTAATTTCTGTTGAAATTTACCCAACTTATAGTAGGAAACTGTACTCCTACTCAGTGTTACCATATTGCCAGTTTTAACTGTTTTTTTTTCCAGTTTTTTAGGATACGTAACAGTTTTCCAGTTTTTCATGAAAAAAACAGTTTATGTTTAATTTCAGCCTTTTTTTCAGTTTTTCCAGTTTTCAACAGTTTACCTGCTCGATTTACTTTTTTTTTACTTGAATTTATAAATTTAATACAAAAGTTGCACAAAATGTTTCAATAAAAAATAATACTACGCATTGAATGCAACTGTGCAGTAAGTTTTAATTACATTTTTAGCATTTGTTTGTGTTAAAATTTTGTGGAATCAAACGAAATGAAAATCAAATTTAATCAAAAAAAGTATAACTGATATTTTTATGTAATTAAGTAAGATCTCAAAATGTGATGAATTATTTTGTTTTTTTATGGTTTTGTAGCTATTTTTTGCTATATGTTAAATAATTAATATAAATATAAATATGTTTTTTTATATTATATTAGGCCTATTGTTAATTAAAATGTAATTTTATAACAGAGCACAACTTGTGATCTGTAATAACATAAATTTGAAAATATTTTTTTTTGTTAGTATAATTAAAAGTTAGTCAACAACAAAAAATGTTTTTTTTCTGTGTATATAAAATGATTTATGTTATGTGTTTAATGTTTTTTATGCTGTTTTATGTTTAAATAAAATGCAATTGAATTAACTGTTTTTTCTACTGTTTTTTATTTAAAAAAAACTGTTTTTTTTACAATTTTTTGAAAAAAATACATGGCAACACTGCTCCTACTATAAGTTGGGTAAATTTACTCTTTGTGCGTAAATGAAAAAAATGCACACATTACATGCAAGGAAGTGCACACAAAATGTGTAAAATTACATTTCAAATGCGTAAAAGTTTAAATGAAATTTGAAAATTTGTATATAGAATTACCAGATTTGTGTGTAAAAAAAAACATGTTTAATGTGTAAATATGCCCACAAAATGTCTAAAAATCCATTTTTAAATGCGTAAAAATCCACAAAAATGCGTTATTAAACCACCGATATGTTAAAAATAATGTTTTTATGCGTTTTGTTTATAATAATTTCTTATATAAAAATAGATTTAGGAATCTATATACCTGAATGTAAATCATAAAGAAAAAAATCAAGATTTTAAGAAATGTTTAATTAGTTTCCGGGGTATTTGGCAAATAGCCATGACTCTAGGGAAGCCTCCGATTCTTGTCTCCTCTCCCTATATAAAATCCTAAGATACTGAGGACTTTTTTTTTTATTGAAAAACGAAATAAATTCAAATGTATGTTTTCATATAAAAAACCTCTGGTTCGGAGGAAGTTATTCCAAATTAAAGTTTCAGGCTCGTATAGCTGATGTTTCAACAAGGCAACCAATTGCACATACATATGTCTACCCATGGGCATATATTTTACTAGTAGACTGAACTTGATGTTTGTTGATTTATCATAGCCAATATTGTAACTTCATGATGTATTTGTATCATAGACATAAAGTCAAAATTCTGTCGCCGTTAATACTACTGCTTCCCTTAGCCTAAAGGGCAGATAAAATTAATATTGCTCAATTCAAAGTTACATCTCTAAATCCAGTAAAACTTGATTTATTTGAAAAAAAATTATTTAGTTCGATGGTAAAATCAATTCAATTTATTTTTTTATTATTTTTATTTTTTCTAATTTCTGAATGACAATGTTTTAGTACTATTAAAAGTAGTACATTTACAACATTTGTGCGAAAAATTTGAATTAATCAAAAAAGACGAATTTCAGACACAAAATGCTTAATTATAAACACATTATGGCAATTATTACATTGCATGTGTACTTATGTATATAAAAGTGTGTATAAAATATATTCACGCAATTTGTGTTTGAATTTACTAACTAAGAGTTATATTACACAAAACTTTACCCATTTTATAATAGTAAAATTACTAACATTTTTTAGAGTTTAGGGATTGTGCAAAGTTTTTTTTTAGATTTTATTTTTTGCAGACGTTTTGTTGAAATCAGACTGTTTTTTTTTTTTTTTTAATTAATTTTTTGTTTACAAAAATAGTTACATTTTTATTAAAAAAAATTAACTTCAAAAATTACATTAACAATTTCATGATAATGTTTTAGAATAAAATAATATTCTGATTTAAGCCTCGGAAATTAAATTATTTAACTTAACCCATTTTACACAACCGTTTCTTTAAAGCAACACCTACTTTTATGGTCCGACAATTTTGGATAGGAGGGAGATATAATAACGCAGTAAAAAGCATGTGAAAATTTGAGGTATTTACTATACACTGATAGAATTTTCCTTCATAGTAATAATGAAACGATTTCATTAAAATCGATTCATTGGTTTAATGAAGAATTTCATTAACTGAATGAAAATTCATTAATATTGGTATTTTTTTCATTTACTTTTTTTATGATTTTTTCATAACTTCATAAAAAAAATTCATTAAATCAATAAAAAATTTTCAAATTTTTTTTTAATAAAAATTTTGACTTGTAATAAGAAAAAAAAAAATTTTTTTTGTACTATCATTTTGAAATAAAAAAAAACTGAAATATTTTTTTAAACAGAATTAAACGAAACTTTAATATAAATAAATTTTTTTTATTAAATTTGCCTAGAGCTAACAGCTTTTGACGAATTTGAATAGTTGATTACTAAATTCCAGGGAACAGATTCTCTAAGAAAATCGACATAGTTTTGTTCAAAACGTTATGCTAAAGGATAATAAATTTTGGTTTTTAACAACATTGTTTTTAACAATATTTAACATTTTTATCTAACATGGTCGTAATTTCACTACAAAAAGTGGACTATAATCGTCGATCGTTCTACAGAATTCCAAGCCAGATCGATAAAAAATTACATATTTTGTACCGACATATATTTTCTTATATGTCGGTAACACAAATTATAAAAAATGTATATAAAGATTGAACAATTTTGTAAAAAGAAAACAATAAAAACAGAAATAAATTAAAATTGAACCAGACCTTATAAATAATATCAACGACTGTTACACAGATGGTCCCGGGTTCGATTCCCGGTGACAACAACATCAATTTAGAAAAATAATATGTATGAGTTTTCTATCACTTATATGTATCGCTGCGCCCACCTTCGGTGTTCCCATAGCACTTAACCCCACCGAAGTAAAATAATGAATCAGGGCTATGAAACAAAAAAAGCTTCAATAAATTCGCCAACTTTACATCAAGTGGCGAGCAACATCTGTTCTAAGACTTATCTACTCGCGCAATTACAGTGTTGCCATGTTTGAAGCCCTTCATCTTTCACCACCTTTCATCTCTCCACTATCCCCTTTCCAAAGAAAGCAACACATTAATTAATAGGAAGAATTTCCTGAGTGTTGCTTCTCTTTAAAAAAAAAAAAAAAAAAAAAAAAAAAATTAATGCTATGCTAAAATAATCATAGAAAGTGCTAATTATTAAATATCAACGAAAATATTTCATACAAACTATTAATTTTATTCATTAAACACATGAAACTTTCATAACGATTAGGCTAGGATTAATGAAAAAAATTTCATATACTTTATGAAATTTTCATTGGGTCAATGAAACCATTCATTAAAATTGATTTAATGAAACACCTTTCATTGACTCAATGAAACGTTTCTTTGGGGACTTTTTTATGAAAAAATTCATTGGATTAATGAAGGAATTCATTAATACTACGCACAAATTTCTACCAGTGTACAAATAATTAAATTTTATTTCTTATTTTTTATATTAATTTTGTTTATTTGAAATGTTGTTAATCTGATTAACTTGGGTACGATGAGCTTTGATTACAAATTAACCAAATTAATAGATATGGAACTTTACGAAAGTTGACTTAAGCCAAATATAGGGGATTCAATGTATTTTCATACAATCGCTCAGTCCCTTAATACAACTTGGCTAAATTAGTTTTTAGACTTTTCCAAAGAAAAATCCTCATTTTCTGATAACTTTCCCATTGAAAAAAAGACTCGTAATCAGATTTTTTTAAAAAAATCTTTAAAGCAGTCCCTATAGGAAGCTTGGGGTCAAGTGTCGCCAAGTCTCCACTTTTGTCTACTATTTTCTTGACATTGTCAACTAAGCGTCTACACTTTTTACTTTGCTTTTGATGGGTAGAGATCGATCTCTAAAAAAAGAAAGATCCTCATTTTCTGATAACTTTCCCCTGCAGGAAGCTTGGGGTCAAGTGTCTCTAAGTCTCCACTTTTGTCTACTATTTTGTTGACATTGTCAACTAAGCGTATACACTTTTTACTTTATTAACTCACTAGTAAATTTTTGGTTCCAATGTCTACATGTGGTACCATAAGAACTAACGAGTCGCTAGTGAATCTTTGGTAAAATGTATGCATATGGTCCCATAAGAACTACCTAGTCACTAGTGAATCTATGTTTCTAATGTCTACATATGGTGCCATAAGAACTACCTAGTCACTAGTGAATCTTTGGTTCCAATGTCTACATATGGTCCCATAAGAACTACCTATTCACTACCTAGTCAATAGTTCTAATGTCACTAGTGATTTTCAATGACACGTACATGTTAAATATCTATAGCAAATTACATTGCCTGGGGAATATTTGGTTAGTAGTACTGGTGACACAGTCAATAGTGAATCAATACTTTTTCACTGACAGATGAATTTAGTAGTTCTGCTTCTATTTCTTCTTTTTGATTCTTTTTAAAGTTTTGTTTGATATACACGTGTTTGGATGAAAAACTTAAGTGTTAAAATAATGAAAATAATGAAAATAATGAAATAATGATGAAGTTTACACAAAATATTTTTTTTTTTAATAATTTACCACAAAAAAGTGCCAAGAAATGCACCAAAAATTGTGGTGCCATTGAGTGGCTCTTACAATTTTCTTTTCAAAGGTACATATTTTCTGTATAGTTTCTTTATAAGAAACATAATTAAATCATTAATATATAAAAATTTCATCGAAATCAGATGCTCTTAGAGTGCGTTCCATGAAAGTCGTTTTGATTAGACAATAAGGAATATGTAATATGTAGTTCCAATGTCTACATATGGTCCCATTAGAACTAATTAGTCACTAGTGAATCTATGGTTCTTATGTTTACATGTGGTCCCATAAGAACTAACGAGTTACTAGTGAATCTTTGGTCCAATGTATGCATATGGTCTCATAAGGACTACCTATTCACTACCTAGTCAATAGTTCTAATGTCACTAGTGATTTTCAATGACACGTACATGTTAAATATCTATAGCAAATTACATTGCCTGGGGAATATTTGTTAGTAGTACTGGTGACACAGTCAATAGTGAATCAATACTTTTTCACTATTGACATTTCCTGCAGGGAGTATCACACCTTGGGTAACGCGGAACAACAATTCCCTGCATTAAATGTCAATAGTGAAAAAGTGTTGATTCACTATTGACTGTGTCACCAGTACCACTAACCAAATATTCCACAGGCAACGTAATTTGCTGTAGATATTTAACATGTACGTGTCATTGAAAATCACTAATGACAATAGAACTATTGACTAGGTAGTGAATAGGTAGTTCTTATGGGACCATATGTAGACATTGGAACCAAAGATTCACTAGTGACTCGTTAGTTCTTATGGGACCACATCTAGACATAAGAACCATAGATTCACTAGTGACTAATTAGTTCTAATGGGTTTATATGTAGACATTGGAACCAAAAATTTACTAGTGAGTTAATAAAGTAAAAAGTGTAGACGCTTAGTTGACAATGTCAACAAAATAGTAGACAAAAGTGGAGACTTGGAGACACATGACCACAAGCTTCCTGCAGGGTTTTCACACAATTTTGAGTTCAGGAAAACTTTTGGACTTATTTTGGCTTACCTCAGTAAAGTACCGTAATTTTCCAGACTTTGAAAACTAGTTTTTACTTTTGAAACCAAAATATAACAGGTGGGGTCCACTGTACACTGCAGTTTTTAATTGAATTTTATAAATCAAACAAATTGAATGTCCTTAATCGATTTTCTTCACTTTGTTTTACATTTTATGCCACAAGGCTTTAGATTATTTTAATTAAACTCACCCTAAAATAAATAATTTTGCCTTTAATCGTGTTTAATGAATGATTTTCTCTCTGTCAAACTCTATCCCAAAGGAATGATGGAAAAAAGCATGAACGTTTTTGTGATGCTGTCTGCGTATATCAAGTTTGCTAGGGGTAAATGAGGGTCGTACGAGGTTTGTAGTGAAAATGTGCGAAATTTCATTTTGACAATAGAACCGCTATTGCAAAAGCAAACAAAAAAAAAACAACAATACACGACATTAAACAATTAACACACATGCATCTGTTACCCCCACACATAGAAAAAAAACCAAATAGGCAGGAAAAATATGCATAAGAGCGAGAACTTAAAAACACACACACCGTTGCTAACTACAAACAAACGAACAACTGTAATAAAATGAGCTCAAAGAAGAAGAAGAATACAGTAGAATTGAAAAAAAGAGACAGCTGGTCCTGCTCATAAATTAATAATGAAAGGACTTAAAAACTGTTGCTGATCCTGAACTTGATCCTGTTTGGTCCCTTATAAACTAATACATACATAAGCCTGACACACAAACATATTTTAGGCACACTCTTCTATTTTATTTAGATGTGTAGTCAATAATTTTTATATTACTTTTATTAGTTGTTGCAAATGTCTTCTTACATTTATTTTTTGTTATTCCTTTTGTTGTTGTGTTTTTGTTTTATTCCTTTTCTTCTTGTTGTATTCTTTACTTTGATGTATTTTTATAAAATATAAAATCTCTATGGGAAAAATCAATTTTTTGCTTTTAACAAATTTTCACTTTTTAAGTACATATTCCAAATTTTTTTTTAATAATTTGTTAATACATTTATTAAAACATTTTTTCTTTAATGTTGTTTTATATTTTTTTATAACAAAATCATTTTTTTTTTTTAATTCAAATTAATTTGCTTTATTTGAAATTGTTAAAGCAAAAAAGTATAACACACACACACAATTTAAAAAACTTTTATGCACTTCCGCAAAATTAATAAAATATTTATACACAAAAAACTAAATTTACTGTTAATGCTTTCCGTATCTTTCACATGTCTAACGCAACGGCAAACTCAACACTGAATTATGAAAAAGAAGTAGTAACAACAAGAAAACAGAAGTTGAAAATCGTACTACAGTAGACTCTGGATAAGTGTTATACGGTTAAGTGTAACAAACCGATAAGTGTTTAGAAAGTGATAGAGTAAATAAAGAGAGAAACGTTCAAATATTTTTAAATTCACCTTTCTCTTTAACACGAACACATCGAGCCCTAAATGCCAAAAAGACGTAATCGCCAACATCATAATTTAACAGGAGAAGCTTTTTTAATTTTTGTTTTTAGTTTTCTTTGGTTTCCCCGTAATGTAATGAAATTTAAATACGGTATAAAAGACCAAAACCTCACTTTTAGAGGTTAAATATGGGGGTCTAATCTGACCCCATTTTTGGTTTTTTGTGTTATTTCTTATTTGGTCCAAAGAAAATATATGCATAATGAATAAAGGTCTTTTCCAATCCAACGCTTCATAATACATGCTCGTACGTGTCCAAGATTTTGAATTATTATTAAAATAAAAAAGACGTAAGCTCCACTTTTCAGTCACGAAATATGTAAACAAACTGTAACCCACGAAAAAAGTTCCGATAAAATCATATATGATTATATATATACATTAGAGCGACTCACCAAAAAAAGTGCTCGATGTACCCTCCTAAAAATGAACCTTGGACTTTTTTAAGATGACATTTAAAATATTTCGGCTCCAGCTTTGACCTCTCGTGAGCTTTACCATTTTGATAATGGGTCTATTTTTGCATGTTTTGTTAATTTGAGAATCTGTTTCGTTACCAACATATACAATATGGGTATCATAAGAAAGGTTTTTTTAAGGCGTGTCCAACTGTATATACAATTTGTCCAATGACGATCATCCATGTCCTTTTTTTAAGGATATTCTGTAAAAAAAACGGTTTTCGAATTTTTTGTTCGGGACTTAAGAAAAAAAATGATCCACGACTTTTTAGCTTCATATTTTTTTCGCAAATTAAAAAAAGAATATGCCGCCAACAAGTCGTGGATCATTTTTTTTTTCTTCCTTTAGTCCTATTTTCATCCATACATGATCTAGAAACTAAATCCGCTATCATATTAGAGTTACCACAAAACTGCATTTATATATATTCCAGAGCACCGTGTAAAATGCATCTAATTTGCAAAAATCTAAATTATTTACATACAAAGATGATGTACTTGGCAAAAGAAAAAATTTGATATCCATATTGCCCTATTTAAAACGAAGAGTTACCACCCCATTGCATTTTTGTCAAAACGCAAACTAGCACGAATTTCGAAAAAAAACTGAGACGCGTATTTAATTAAATCGACTAAAGATTAAAATATGTTAATTTGGCATTTTTATTACAAACAACTCCGAACAAAAAATTCAAAAGCCGTTTTTTTTTTTACAGAATATCCTTAAAAATAGGACATGGATGATCGTCCTTGGACAAATTGTATATACAGTTAGACGCGCCTTAAAAAAACCTTTCTTATGATACCCATATTGTATGTGTTGGTAAGGAAACAGATTCTTAAATTAACTAATATGCAAAAATGGACCCTTTTTCAAAATGGTCCAGCTCACGAGAGGTCAAAGCTAAAGCCGAAATATTTTAGATGTCATCATAAAAAATACCAATGTTAATTTGGAGGGGGGTACACCTTGCACAAATTTCGCTTCCATACAACTTGAGTCGCTCTAATATACCTATGAAAAAGTTCCGATATAATCATCTGATTTGCAAAATGGCATCTGATTTCCAAAATGGCATACATAAGCTGAGGAATATAGCGTTCCAAGTCTTGTTTCAGGTATTCCATCCCAAACATCAAAACAGAACCGACATTTGCCTTCATTTGCAAAAATTTTATCATCTTCCTATAGGGTGATACATTTTGTCACACCCTGTATATGTGCTTTACTTATTACATGTTTTAAACCTAATTTTTGAAATGTTCCGTTTGGTTGAATTGTAACCGGAAATACAGTTATCCAATCTAAGTGTACTAATTTTTAGGCATTAGATTTATCCGTCCTACGGTAGTGTAAAATACGGATAACTGTAAACAAATTTTATTTTTTTATATTTATGGGCATTACACTTATGCAAAGCCTACTGTACTACTAACCAATATCGTCAACTTGGCACTTTTAAAGATAATCTAGCGCTTTTTCAATGGAGTGAAAATGTTTAACAAACGTAATTTCAATTCACAATAGCTGTGTGCGGTAAACTCTGTTCGAAAATACATATAAATTTGACATTTGCCAACGTTAAGGGGTTTACAATCTTTAGAAATCATTATAAACCAGGAATGGCAGGCAGTACCGCTAAAATACCGTAATCGATTCAAAATCCTTTCAACTGACTATCGTTATACCTAAAGTACCGTTACCGAAATACGTAAATTACCGTTACCGATATAACTGAAATACCAATATCAATAAAATTCCGTTACCGAAATAACTAAAATACCATTATCGCTAATATACCGCTACCGAAATAATTCAAATAGTGTGATTCTTAAAATACCGTTACCGAAATAAGCTGATAAAGTTCAGAAAAAATAATAGCTGTAAATTGATGTGTTTTCCCAAAGTTTGATCACAAACTAGCCAGTCAGTGGTATACCAAAGTGACTGAAATATCGATAACCTTAAAATACCGTTACAAAAATAATAGACAATAGGGTTACCCTTACTGATAATGACATCGAATGGGTTACCATCCATGTTATAAACAACAATATTTAAACCATTGTAAAAAAAAATAAACAAATGATTTATTAAAAAAAATCTTTTTGCTATAGAAAGACAAAATATTAAATATTATTTTTAAAATTATAATATAAAATTGGGATTAGCATGGCAACCGTGGTGTCTAGTTCATTATAGGCCATTTTTTTTTTTTAGGTTAAATCGGTACCCATCGTGGAGCCATATAATTTTTAATTGTTTTTTAAACACGAATAAAAATAGAACAAGGTAAACTTAAAAATTAAAAAACACACCCACAAAAATCTTTGTTTTTTATATTAAAGAAAAAAATTCAAATATGTCTCTACATAAAAGAATGTTTGACAGTAGAATCCACTGAAAATGACAGTTCAAACAACTGTAATTTCATTTAAAAAGGTGACAAAGGTAATTACCGTTAAAATAACTAAAAATGTACTAGTTGTTTTTAACTGTTGCAAAACAACTAACAAATGTAGTAAAAACAACTGATTATTTTTTACTACAAAAAACTACTACTGTTTTTAACAGTTATTTTTTCGGTATTTCAAAACTATTTCTTAAAAAAAAAATATTTTTTCTTTCAATTACAATAAAATTTTGTATTTCCTACCTATCTAAAACGGCAATTTTAAAGCCGTTTTTCGGCTTTTAGATTTTTCAATTTCGAACCATTTGTAATAAAGCCGAAGGAAGTAATGGCAAACCTATTTTTAAGGGACACCCTAATATATATGATATACTTCAAAAATGTTCGACACCTGTTGAAACTGACTTTTGATTCTCTTATTTCTCAATGTTTTATGATTTTAGAGAGGAAAATGGACAGGGTTTTTTGGGTTGCATTGTCTATGGTACCAAAAAATACAACCAAGTTTTTGTTTGTGTACATACAAAAGCTAAATGATATGAAATTATTGATCTACACAAATGGTGGATATTTGTAATTTCACCAGTTGAGGTGATTTTCTATTTATAGAACATTAATGCAAACATTAACCCAGGTACGATTGCATTATAGACCCTTTTTTTAAGAGCCAAATTAGGGTTCCATAGTGAAACCTATGTTGTATATATCTATTTTGACCATACATGTAACCTATGACGTGTAAAGTTTCGCGTTGAAAAGCGTCTGCACCAACAGAATTGATGACCATTTAAAAGTCGAAAAACTAAAAAAATTACTTGAAACTTGCAAGAGTTTTTTATTCATTTTATTTGTTTCCTCATAGTTTTTAACTTTCAGATCCAAACCCATATAAATTGAATTCACTGTACTTGGAAGCATTCACTGAAGAAGTAATTTTCATATCGCTGACTGGTAAAAAGTTGTATGGTGGTTTACAAGTGAAACCAAAATTTTAATATTTATAAAATTTCGCAGTTTTTTCTATAGGGATTTTGCACCGTTTAATGGAATTGAGTTTTGAGGACAGTATTTGGAAAATAGTGTAATGGTATATAGTTTGAGGTATGCCAAGTTGATGTCAGCGCACCAATAACTGGATACGAGCATTACACACCTTTAAGGAATTGGCGTACAATTTTTGAAAATGTATGTTTATTGCGTCCGAGATTTATAATTATATTTGAAATTAGTTAAAGTATTGCGTGGACTGAGTTACTTTGTAAACAGCACCTCCGAGTCAAAAAGGTAGTTTAAACATTTGAAACGTAAACATTTTATGCATGGCTTGAGAACATAGTTAACTGATAAAGTTTCATTTTTTCATTGATACTACAACGACAATTTTTTTCTAAACACATTTCGCTTTGTAACAACTGTATCAATTACGCCAAAACGTACACAAATAAAAGATTTTAGTGAGATTAATACTAAAATCAAAAAGGCATCAACAAATTCTAAGAACTTTAAATTTTATGGAGTAACGTAAATGTTTATAACCTCAAACATCATCCTTATATAAGATTTTTAATTTTGCGAACTAAAAAGTATTTAATATGATTTCCTGCAAATAAATAACTCTAACCCCATCTAAATATCATTAAACCTCCTAATAATTCGTGTTTTCCAAAATAATCGAGGTTTTCTTTTTAAGTTCTAATATCCATATGACAGAAGATTTGTTTAAGTGTATTTTTGTATTTGTTGGTGGTGTAATATATTTGTTAAAATGTGTTAAATGCAATGAGATCTATAAAATGAAGTAGCTTTTATTAAATCTAAGCAAAAGCTGTAGTTTTAATATATTTAATTTGTTTCAAACTTAAAACCACCATAACCTTTGCGCTGTTAAAGATAAATTATTAAGGGGCTTACTAGGTTTAGAAATCAACAAAAAGTACAATAATTAAGCAATTATAAAATGATAAATAAATGGTTTATTCAAAAAATTCGTTTTACGATAGAAAAACACAATATTAAATATTATTTTAAAACTTATAATTTAGATATCGGGATACCATGGCAATCTTGGTAACTGTAGTAATTTCTTTAAAAAGCAAAATCGGGCGCCATCTTGGAGAAAAAAGTTTTAATTTTGTTTCACACACAAATAAATTCTCTAGTCCCTAAGGCGGATTTTTAAATTGTTCTTTTTCATTAAAATAGTACGAGGATAAACTCAATTATTATGAAATCTCAAAAAAAAAAATGTTTGGCAATACTAGGCAAATATTTAAAACCGTCTCAACGTTAGGGACTTAATTTTTTAGTACTCTACAAAACAAAAAACCGATTGAAAATCGGTCTATCCGTTAAGGCTGCATAGAGGCACACAATTTCCAATATCTTGTTTTGAGAAAAAAAGCATTTAAAGTAAATTTTGCTCATGTAAAATATAGGGCAAGTAGTTTTTTTTTTAAAGAGAAGCAATACTCAGGAAATTCTTCCTATTGCTTTCTTTTGAAACGTTATAGTGCAGAGATGAAATATGAAGGGCTTCAAACACTGTAATTGCGCGAAATGATAAGTCTTAGAACAGCTGTTGCTCGCCTACTGATATAGAGTTGGCGAACTTATTGAAGCTTTTTGATTCATAGCCCTGATTCATTATTTTACTTCGGTGGGGTTAAGTGCTATGGGAGCACCGAAGGCGGTCACTGCGATACATATGATGGATAGAAAACTCATACATATAATTTTTTTAACCCGGGACGATCTGTGCAACAGTCCAACGCGCTAACCATTTCCCCAACATACACAGAAAATGTTATTCATATCATAAAAAAATTTTAAATAGTTTACCTTAAAGTGTTGAACATTTTTGAAGTTCCCCATATATTCACGAAATAAATTCAATTTTTTAAAGGTCTTTTTGGTTTGCATACAAAAGCTAAATGATATGAAATCACTGATCTACACAAATGGTGGATATTTGTAATTTCACCATTTGAGGTGATTTTCTATTTATAGAACACTAGTGCAAACATTAACCCAGGTAACCATTGCATTACAACACTTTTTTCGGGTGCCATTGTGGAACCTATTTTGTATACGTTAAAAAACGGGCTATTGCGTTAAAATAGTTCACATGTAAATGTGTCAATTCTCTTTTTACAATTCTCTAATTACTGTTCAATAAACTAACACGACATTTGATTATTTAAATCAAGAGTCCTTATGTATATTTTAAATAAAAAAACCAAAACCTCTGGAGACATTACTACTAGCATGTGGTCAACATTTATAATTTGGTTGTGGAAGTTAGAAACTCGAAATTGCGGACAAAATTTGTTAACACACAATTTTTGTTTCGGCACAGTAAAGGCTGAGTTAGCCAAGCGTAAACGTTAACGTATCTCGGTGTACGAAATTTAATAAGTAAAATAATAATAGAAGATATTTTGTGTATCTTGTTGTTTCATTCATATTCATTAAACATATAGAATATGTAAAAACACAAGAAAATCTAATCGAAATAGAATTTTGTTGTCCGTTTACGTTTTCTCTATGTTTAATGCATATGAATGAAACAACAAGATACACAAAATGTCTTCTATTCTTATTTTACTTATTAAATTTCGTACACCGAGATACGTTTACGCTTGGCTAATTCAGCCTTCAAGCCACTTCGACGGAACGTAAACACAGTTTTTGTTACAATATTTTTTTTTTCAACACGAAAGTTTAGACAACTTTTTTTCAAAAAGAATCAAAGAAATCGGCAGAAAAACCATACATTGCACATGTGGATCTAAAAGACCCAGACTAACTTTCCAGGGCTAATTATTATCCTTATAACTGTGTTTAATTGTGTATTCTATGTATGTATATATAAATATAGCTTATATAAATTATAAGTTACGTTTTCTACAACTGGAAGGTTGGCATCTTCTGTAATCGTGCTTCTGCGAGGTTTGATTGTGGAATGATCTGAAGCTGGGAGGGTTGCTGTGTGATGGATTTCCTCATGTTGACGGAACGTCCGCACTAAGCCTGCCGTCCAATATGGGTACCTTAGAGGAATCTAAGGTATTCGGGTTGGCTAAGGATGGGCTCACGGGCGAGGTGTGGAAGTCAGCGGCCAATAGTCCCCGCGGCAAACTGTAGTGGGGTGAGGGCACCGGAGTGAGGGCCATCTCCAGCCCAGCCAATATGATTGGACTTACAATCTTTTTACTAAAAGTTTACGTAAAAAATTATATAACAAATGAACTTTTGTTAAATTCTTTGAAGGTCCCGGGTTCAAGTCCTGCAGAATTTTTTTTTTTTTTTTTTGTTTCACATTAATTTATTTTGTTTTCATTATTGACTTGATTGATGAGATAACTACTAGACAAAATAAATGTAAAAAAAAAATGAAAATTTGTTGAACAACAACAAATTTTTTAGTTCACTAATAGTCAATTTAAACCCCTTCGGTATGAAACCCAGCGTATGTAACGATTCTCCTCTAAATATGAGATTTAAAATCAGGGAACTTTTTTTAAAGTCAGTAGAAATTTAAAGTGTTGTAAAATGTAAAAGTGTTGTAAAACGTTTACGAATCCTATCCATCGTCTTTTTCCATCCCACATGACCATAACTTTATCTGATATTCTAATTCGATGCAGGCTTGCCCCGTTTTTTTTGAGATTGTTCGATCCGAACTTAACTTTGCAATTCAGACTAGGAATTATTCAAGTCTACTGGTTCCTCGCAATTTTTCGAACCTTCTGGCCCCAAATATTTTTCAACGCCGCAGGAACTATTTAATAAAAAATTTCAAATAATAGTTCACCTAGCACAGAAAAGACTAGGATAGAAGGGGGATGATTTAACACTTTTTTTTTTGGAAAATTTCACTTTTTTTTTAAATTTTACACATCTTAACTTTAATTTGTATGTTTAAAACATAAATCATCTTAATTCCTTATATTTCTGTTTTTAAGATTTCCAAAGTAAGTCAAATAGGCTAAACTGTCCCACCTATGGGATAAATTCGCCAAGTTGATGTTGCACATTTGTCAGCTATAAATATAACGGATCCGGTGGAAAACTGGTATTTTATATTAAATAATCATAAAAATGAATATCAATAGATGCAAGTTTACAAAAAAAAAAATTAAAAAAGTATATTTTCTTCGAATTTGTTGAACGAAAACTACGTCTGACCCATGCAACACATATACACACAAAGAAAAAACTTGGTTGAGATAACCATATTCGAAGAGCATCATACATTTTTGGATTTATGATTGCGACAACAATATTACTATGGTTCTGACAAACATACTCTTATCTGTTTCCGTATAATAACTAGATTACCATAGTTCAATCGATCTTTGACAATTTCGTTCAATCGTTCTTTAGATCGTTTTCTTTGATAATTTTTAAGCGAATTATTCATATTCGACACATCATTTTAATATTGAAAAAAAAAATTGAGCTGGCAATAGACTTGGGAAATCTAGTTCGTTTCGTTCGAACTAGTTCATACAGATCAATCGAACTAGAAAGAGCGCTCACTCAAACGAACTAGATTTCCCAAGTCTATTGCCAGCTCAATTTTTTTTTCAATAATAACACTAATAAGAAATGTAAACATTATAAAAAACAACTAAAGAAATATTAGAGGCAATTTACACGAAGAAATTAATTGCAGGCAATTTTGGAATTCTCTATTAAAGCTGCTTCTAAAAATCATGAATATTTACACGCGGAGTTTTTGCATGCAATTTTTTTGACGTTTATTTTGCCAATCTTCTTTAATTGTTCATTCGTTGAAATTTAATTTATTCGTAATAATTTTTTTCAATTCTTCGGTAATATTGAATAAAGAATTGGAACGTTTTACCCGGTCCAAATAAACAGGATCTTTGACATTATAAAGATTCTCATTTTCCTGGTACTTTATAAGTAAAAGTTCCACTAGTTCTTTATTCCACATTATTTATTTTTTATTTTACGTAATATTTTCGATACGCAACACTTTAGAAGCCGAATACGAATAAAACAAATTAACAAAAATACGAACGATAGCAAAAAGAAATGTCAAAAAATATCTTGAAAAACGAAAACCGTGCAATTTTTGCTACCCCGCTTGCTTCTCTACCCCGTTTGCCTACAAACAATAATTGCACGCAACATTGCATGCAAAAATTGCCTCGTGTAAATTGCCTCTTACAACGAAAAACAACAACAATGTGTTGATGTTTGCTTTTGAGCGATAATATAAAAAAATTTCAAACAAGTTCCGAATTTGAGTAAATATTTAATTGATTCAATTAATTGACAGCATTTTAAATTTTCAACAAACCGATTTAATTGAGAAAAGTAGGGAAACATTTTTTTTCTGTGTTGAAGAATACTATGAGCCCTTATTATGGTCATTCATAAAAATGTCCAGAACTAAAATATAATAATATTGGGATCTATTTGGAACCATAATATGGTAATCTAGTTATTATACGGAAACAGATAAGAGTATGTTTGTCAGAACCATAGTAATATTGTTGTCGCAATCATAAATCCAAAAATGTATGATGCTCTTCGAATATGGTTATCTCAACCAAGTTTTTTCTTTGTGTGTATATGTGTTGCATGGGTCAGACGTAGTTTTCGTTCAACAAATTCGAAGAAAATATACTTTTTTAATTTTTTTTTTGTAAACTTGCATCTATTGATATTCATTTTTATGATTATTTAATATAAAATACCAGTTTTCCACCGGATCCGTTATATTTATAGCTGACAAATGTGCAACATCAACTTGGCGAATTTATCCCATAGGTGGGACAGTTTAGCCTATTTGACTTACTTTGGAAATCTTAAAAACAGAAATATAAGGAATTAAGATGATTTATGTTTTAAACATACAAATTAAAGTTAAGATGTGTAAAATTTAAAAAAAAAGTGAAATTTTCCAAAAAAAAAAGTGTTAAATCATCCCCCTTCTATCCTAGTCTTTTCTGTGCTAGGTGAACTATTATTTGAAATTTTTTATTAAATAGTTCCTGCGGCGTTGAAAAATATTTGGGGCCAGAAGGTTCGAAAAATTGCGAGGAACCAGTAGACTTGAATAATTCCTAGTCTGAATTGCAAAGTTAAGTTCGGATCGAACAATCTCAAAAAAAACGGGGCAAGCCTGCATCGAATTAGAATATCAGATAAAGTTATGGTCATGTGGGATGGAAAAAGACGATGGATAGGATTCGTAAACGTTTTACAACACTTTTACATTTTACAACACTTTAAATTTCTACTGACTTTAAAAAAAGTTCCCTGATTTTAAATCTCATATTTAGAGGAGAATCGTTACATACGCTGGGTTTCATACCGAAGGGGTTTAAATTGACTATTAGTGAACTAAAAAATTTGTTGTTGTTCAACAAATTTTCATTTTTTTTTTACATTTATTTTGTCTAGTAGTTATCTCATCAATCAAGTCAATAATGAAAACAAAATAAATTAATGTGAAACAAAAAAAAAAAAAAAAAAATTCTGCAGGACTTGAACCCGGGACCTTCAAAGAATTTAACAAAAGTTCATTTGTTATATAATTTTTTACGTAAACTTTTAGTAAAAAGATTGTAAGTCCAATCATATTGGCTGGGCTGGAGATGGCCCTCACTCCGGTGCCCTCACCCCACTACAGTTTGCCGCGGGGACTATTGGCCGCTGACTTCCACACCTCGCCCGTGAGCCCATCCTTAGCCAACCCGAATACCTTAGATTCCTCTAAGGTACCCATATTGGACGGCAGGCTTAGTGCGGACGTTCCGTCAACATGAGGAAATCCATCACACAGCAACCCTCCCAGCTTCAGATCATTCCACAATCAAACCTCGCAGAAGCACGATTACAGAAGATGCCAACCTTCCAGTTGTAGAAAACGTAACTTATAATTTATATAAGCTATATTTATATATACATACATAGAATACACAATTAAACACAGTTATAAGGATAATAATTAGCCCTGGAAAGTTAGTCTGGGTCTTTTAGATCCACATGTGCAATGTATGGTTTTTCTGCCGATTTCTTTGATTCTTTTTGAAAAAAAGTTGTCTAAACTTTCGTGTTGAAAAAAAAATATTGTAACAAAAACTGTGTTTACGTTCCGTCGAAGAGGCTTGAAGGCTGAATTAGCCAAGCGTAAACGTATCTCGGTGTACGAAATTTAATAAGTAAAATAAGAATAGAAGACATTTTGTGTATCTTGTTGTTTCATTCATATGCATTAAACATAGAGAAAACGTAAACGGACAACAAAATTCTATTTCGATTAGATTTTCTTGTGTTTTTACATATTCTAATGCCCGTATTCATAAAAATATTAAACAGCATTTCAAATCAGTTTTAAGCTAAAATCGTTAAAACTGTATTAATAAACGAATATTAACTTAAAATACCTTTTTTAAACCTTACGTAAATAAACGAATTTTAAAATTGTTTCGACCCTATTTTAAACCTATTTTAAAATAACATTTAAGCTTTTTGCTTTGTGTTTATTATCATTTTGTGCATTATTGTGAAAAATTGTCATTCCATCAAAAGAAATAAGTTTATTTTTAATAAATAATGGACGCGTTATATATGATCAGAAGAATTGGTAAGAAGTATTGATATTTGAAAAAGTTAATGTTTTTAATTGTATTTTGTTTATATTAGAAACTATTGCCCAAATTTCAAACTATCGTCAAACGAAAATTTACAACAAGAGGAGCGACCCGTTTTCCATTAGGGACAAGCAATTTAAGAAAAAATACCGCTTTAATAAACAAACCGTAAGAAAAATTACAAATTTGGTCAGAACGGATATTTCTGTAGATCGTAGAGGATGCGGAACGTCACCAGAACTTCAGGTGTTAGTAGCTTTACGTTGTTGGGGACGAAGAGAAGTATGTTGTGTATTCTGTGATGGTAATGTTAACAAAGACACAAATTTGTGCATCTAGTTTCAGGATGATGCTGGAGACCTGCATGGTCTTGCACAACCGACGGTGAGTAGGATTTGTGCGAAAGTTGCGCGTGCCTTGGCTAAGCATGCAAAAGAGTACATAAAAATGCCAACATCTGTTGAAGAAGAGGTGGAAGTAGCAAAACAATTTAAGGCAATCAGGAACTTCCCTGGAATTATTGGCGCAATTGATGGTACCCACATTAAAATTAAAAAAACTGGAGGTGACCTAGCACAATATTATATAAACAGGAAAGGATTTTATTCGATGAATGTACAGGTCAGGTTACAACAACTTCAATCTATATGTATATATAATTTCAGATTTTATTTATTATGTAGGTGGTTTGCGACGCCCAACTAAGAATTTTAGATATAGTGGCAAGATGGAGGGGCAGTACCCACGACTGCCGCATTTTCAACGAATCGAAAATAAAAGAACGATTTGAAAATAAGGAATTTAGAGGGCGGCTGCTTGGTGACTCAGGCTACAAACTAACACCATACTTATTCACTCCATTACTACGACCTCAAAATGAAAAAGAAGTTAAATATAACATTGCCCAAATTGCAACACGAAATCCTGTAGAGCGATGTTTTGGGGTTTGGAAGCAGCGGTTCCGGTGTTTGCTAGATGGAATGACAGTTACTTTTCCTAACGTTAAGGTATTGATTGTAGCTTTAGCGGTTCTAAATAACATCGCAATAGAAGAGAACGATACTGCTCCAGGTAAATCTAATATACTATATTTTTCTGAAACCCCTTTTTAAATATTTATATTTAAATAAAAAAATATCTGTTTTAGATGACTGTGAATACGACTCAGATCAAGAGATGCAACTTGTAATGTCAGAAAATGATTCGCACAGACAAGAAACAACAAGCAGAGAAAGTATTATCCTCAGAACTTTTATACAAAAACATTTTTAATCGTATTTCAATTATTTATTCGTGATTACACGTAGAAAAAACTAGATAAATAGTATCGTACACTAATAGAAAAAAATTAGCAAACAGTTTTCTAAAATTAGTTCAAATTACCATGCAGAAAAAACTGCTAAAATAAGATTTTTTTTGATAAGTGTTAGGTAAGAAAAAATAGATCTGTTGCATCTACAAATATTTAGTTATATTTGAGCTTAATTTTAGTTAATTGAAAGTTCAAAGAAAATTAATCTGCTAAAATCAGCACCAAATTTTATAAATGTTTGTAGACAAAAAATCATAAAAAATGTTCTTGATATTAAAGTTTTTGTGTAATGTTTTTAGTCTACAAATATTTTGTAAGTTAATTTGTCGATTTTCGTCCATTACACCCCCCAGTTTTATTACAAATGGTTCGAAATCGACAATTTCAATATTTTTTTCAAAGTGTTAACCCGTGCCGAAATTCTACCGAAAATGGCCCATATTCGGAAAAAGTGTATTATTAAAAATTCCCAAAATTCGAAATTTCAAAAAATTTTATTTTTTATTATATTTCTTCATTTAATATACTCAAAATTATTCAGATATGATATTTTGACTTTATCGGATATCATTTAGCCTGGAATTCAAAATGACCCAAGAATTTGTTATAAAATGAAAATACGTCTTTTTTTTAATTATATTTAAGGACTTTTTAAAATGCCTAATTTGGAGATGACGATTGAAATTTTTATAATCTCATAGTTTTTATTGAAGAAAGAAAAATAAATTAGAAAAAAGATAATTCAAATTTCTGTTTAAAGTGACTCCTTTCCAGGACATTCTATGAAAATTGCCTATTTTGTCAAAAATTTAACAAAATTTCAAAGTTTTCTTCAACGTTTACATAATTTTCTAAAAAATATCACTAAAGTTTCTTTATACTACAATTATCTTTACATTTATTTAAAAATCGTTAACCTTCAGTGGCCTGGGGACAAAAAACTCCCATGAAACTTAGTTTTAGTTCTGACTACAAGAAAATAATTATTTTATGTAACTTCTCCCCAGACCACTAAGGTTAAAGCGTTTTTTTAATAAAAGTGAAGATAACTATATTCTAATCTAATTTAAGTGATATTTTTCCGAAAATTATTCATAAAATATCCTGGAAAGGAGTCTTTCCAAACACAAACGCCAATTATAATTTTTTTCTTTATTAACAACTATTATAAAAATACCGATCGACATCTTCAAATTAGTAATTTTAAAAGCCTTGTTTCAAATTCGTGGGCCATTTTGTATTAAAGGCTAAAATGGGATAATGACATTATATGAAGTCAAAATTCCATATCTAAATAAATAAAATAAAAATCAAAATTTTTCAAAATTTCAAATTTTTAAAATCGATATTTTCCATTTGGAACCATTTGCAATAAAACTGGGGTAGTAACGACAAATTTATTTTTAACAATTTATATATTACAAATTCAAATACTTGACTAGAAGTTTGTAAAGCTAACTTGAAACTTATGTTGTTGTATATTAACATAGCACTTCGGAAATATTTCCCCAGTTTTTTTCTGCGTGTAGTTTTGCTTTTTTAATTATAAATTATAAAAAGTTTTATAGATTATAATTCTATACAAAATATTCTTCAGAGTTTAATTTTATCCAATTTAATGAAGCAGTAAGCACTCCTTGTTGTAGTCATATTTTTTTTATTAGAAATTCATTTAATAACTTAAATAATAATTTTTGTTACCTGATTTATATTACTTCGGAAACCATTGAAAAAAACTGAATACAATTTAATTTAATTCATTTATTTAATTATAATTATTTCATTCCTTAACACATAGGTATATTTTAATTTTTCAATAAAATAAAATAAAATAACATAAATATAACATTTTTCTTTTTATTGCTTGATTTTTCTTGAATTTTGATTAATTTATTTCATTATCTGTAAAGAGTGCCAATTTGAAAAAAATATTAACTGAAACATACAGCCCGGTTAAAAAAGTTTTTATAAGATGATAATTTGTTTGATATTATATGAGACAGTATATGGTTATATATGTCACCATATTAAATTATATCTGTTGCTTTTTTGATATTGTGCCATATATGAAAATATCTACGTATATCAACATATTTATATTTTTTTATGTGGCCTAATATAAAATCAATAATATAAATTAGCACATATGGTGCAAAATATTTTTAAAAATATATTATTTTTCATTACCAGATGAGACTATATACCGAACTTTATATCAATTTATCGTTATTGATCTTGATTTATAAAAGTTTATAGAACCAATTTCGTTATCAAATAAAATCAAACCAGGTATGGGACCTTATAAAAAAATATGTGGCACCATATCAAATATTTTCAGCCGGGAGGAGAGGTTATTAAAAAATATGCAGTAAAACTCGGCTTTAACGAACTCAAAGAGACATCGGCTTCGGGTGGTTATAAACGTACGTTGCTATACCCTTAAGGTACCCATACACTACGCAATATTCTTGTGCAACTTTTGCTATTGTGCAAAATATTACCAGTGTGTATGTCATATTGGAAGCTTGTACAATATATTGGAAAAAATCAAAAAGAGTTTGATTCTTATTGCGCAACCAAGATATATGAAAAATATTTTGTAGTGTGTTGGCAAGGTTTTACAATTTTTATATACCTCCTCAAGAGAACAAAACAGTGGTGCCATATTTTGTGCAAAAGTATTGTACATCTTATTGCTCTGTGTAGGGCAAAATGGCAATAATGCTTGCAATAATATTTGCAATAATATTGCATAGTGTATTGGTACCTTTAAACTACAAACAAATATTTCATTGCAATTGTTTTATTATATTTTAATAAAGTAGAAAATTCAATGAAAATAACAATAAACATTATTTGAAATAAATACGTTTTTTTGTGTTTGTAGTCTACGAGGGCCTTGGTTAAAATAGGTATTATTTTATTAAAAGCTGTCAATTTTATTCCCTTTAATAAATGAATCCTAGAGTGTTCATTATAATCGAGTTTTACTGTAGTAATCAAATAAATTACATGCTCTATTTGAAAAGTTGTTACACTTTTTTTTTGTTACCGATTTAATTATTTACAAAAACCTTATTTTGTAAACACTCTCGTACGTACCAAATGATTTGTTTTTGTAAAATATTGTTTTGGCCTCCATCATATCATATTCCAAATCTAGATTTCTTAATCTTTTTTTTTTCCGCCTCTATTTGCAACTTCTGCAATTCTTCCTGGGGTGTGAGGAGATCGTATTCTTTGTTAAGGTTTCTTATCCTCTTCCTTTCTACTTGCATTTGGAGCTCATGTAGTTCCTCTCTGCAGACTATGTCAAATTCTGTCAATTTCTTTATGCTGTCGTTTGTAACATTTCTTTTTGCTGTTAATTTCTAAATACAATATAATAGTGTGTTAGAATGTCCCTTCAAAACGGTTTATTGCAAATGGTTCTAAATCGGTTCTATTTATTGCAAATGGTTCTAAATGGTTCGTTAACCCGAGCCGATTTCTGTCGAAAATCGCCTATTTAAAAAAATGTGCAGTATTATTAAAAATTACCAAAATTCGAAATTTCGAAAAATCTTATTTTTTATTTAATTTCTTCCTTTAATATACTCAAAATTGTTCAGATATGAAAATCTGACTTCATCGGATATCATTAACCCGCTTAAGCATGGAATCAAAAATAATTCGCTTATTTGGTAAAAATGCAAAAACGTAATTTTTAAAAATTTTTTTAAATACCTAAAAAATTTGGAATGTTTTCTTTATAAAATAAAAAATAGTTATAATTTATGAAAAATAAAATGTAAAAATTATAATTTGTGTGTGGAGCGACTCCTTTCCAGAACAATATTTGAATGTTTTCATCAAAATTTGGATACTTTTTCAAAAATATCAATTAAAATTGATTAGACTTTAATTATCTTTACTTACTTATCTTACTGGGGCCATTTTTTACCCCACCTTTTTAACCATAATAAGTGAGATTGTGACAATAAAGAATTGCGCTTGTTTTTTAGTTAATACCCCAGCAAAACTTTGGTAATGGGTAGTACTTATTTCAGACCTTCCAAAGTAATGACTATCCATTCCAGTTTTTGTTATTTTGAAGGTCCGAAATAATACCTTACTGATATGAACATACATCACTACTTATTTTGGAAGCTAAACAATTATGTCTTACTGGAAAGGCTAAAAAAAAGGTACTTGTAAGGTAATAAGTAACTACTTTTTTGTAAGGTATATTTATAAAGATTCATAATATATCATAACTAGGTTAAGTTATTAAGTCCTTATCAAAACCTAGTCATTTTAGTGCCTACACCCAGAAAACAGATTTGGTGTTGACAACCGAATTTGTTGCCAATCGAATGTTTCGGTTGTGGTAACCGAATGTTTCAGTTGTGACCACAGAATTTTGATTGAGTCAACCGAAATTTGATTGTCGCAGCCAAATTACTCATGCATCGACAAATTTTCGGTTCTCACAACTAAAATATTCGGTTACCACAACTGAATCAATCGATTGGCAACAAATTCGGTTGTCAACACCGAATTTACATTTTTATTTTTCTGGGTGTATTAATAACTTCTTCTTTAGGTACATATTAATACGTACTTATTTTTGCACCTATAAATAACTACTTATTAACATCCTTACAAGTACTACGTTATATAATGGCTTTACGCATTACTTTTGATGCTACAAATAAGAAATGAAATAAGTACTTATGTGTAACTGGTGATTTCACTACATATTTTGTAACGTCTTATTTTTGGCCCTATATGTAAGCACAAGGCAAGGCCTTACCTCCTATGACACTCCCATGTTAAAATCAGGTGTTCTTGGCCTCAACTATAAGTACTTCTGATTCTTGTTTTCTTCTTACATTTCCCATTCTATGGTAATAGCAAGTTTTCCTGGGACTCTCTTTAAAATCAAAATTAAATCAAAATCTGAAAGATGTTAGTCTTTATCAAAGATGTTAGTCTTTATCAAACCCTATTTTTGGCCAGAAGTGGAAACATAAACCCTATATGGATCAAGTTACATGTAACAATTTTAATATAGTGTACATTTTTAACTTTGTAGTCATTATTTAAATTAAGTTTCATGGGTCTTTTTCCCCCGCTAGGGTTAACGATTTTTTAAATAAAAGTAAAGATAGCTATAGTCTCACAAAATATAGGTGATATTTTTTGTAAAAGTGTGCAAACTTTGATAAAACATTAAAATTTTTTACAACTTTTAAAAAAATAACTAAAAAAAATAGCTTCTTAAACAACTATTATATTATAAAAATAGCACTCGAAATCTCCAAATTATAAATTTAAAAGAATCTTTAAAATTAAATAATAAGAGGTGTTTCTGTATTTGCATCAAATTCTTAGGTCATTTTTGATTCCACGTTAAAGAGAGTTAATGATATTCGATTAAATTAGAATCCCGTATCTTAATAATTTGAATTAACGAATAAATGAATTAAAAAATTAAAGTTTTAAAAATTTCTAATTTTGGAATTTTTAATAAAATTATAACTATTTGTTTTCCAAAAATCGGCCATTTTAGGCCGAAATTCGGCACAGGTTAACGTTTTCAAAAAAAATCGAATTCTTCTGTTTGGAACCACTGAAGCATTTGTATTTCTATTTACAACAGAAAAAGCGTTTTGCTTATACAAACCTTCTTTAATTTAGGGGTTGCTTTTGGGGTAATTTCTGGTAAGTTTGCTTCGTCATATATTTCTATCTCATCCATCTCTGTGAAGTTGTCATTTTCTAATGGAACAGTTTTTGTTTCTTCTTCAAGAACCTGAAAGAGATATTAAAGTTTTACATTCAAACAATTGGTCATATTGTACAAATAATTAGCATGTCTTGTGTTAAAGCAAACAACACATATAAGCATACGTACCTCAACACTCAATGCCTGCAATACAAAATCTGAATCGAATTCGTTCGAATCAACGACGAATTCGTTTGGTAGCCAGGCGGATATGTCATTACTGTTGACAGGAATTTCGGGAGGTTGTGATCCTCCACCAGTTTTATAAACCTCCTTGCGGTGCTCAGCAACTTCTTTTCTTGCCGCAATTTTAGTTGCCGCCCATTGCGTTTTTAATTGGGTCATACTTCTATGACCACCAGTGCACAACTCGTTGAAACTATTACAAAATTATAAATTATTACAAGTGTAAGGTATGAAAATATTAACAACAATAAATACCTTCCTTCGACCTCAAGCCAAGATTTTTTCTTTGCCTGATTGGTGTTAGTGTCGGTGTTCTTGTTTTCGATATGTTTCACTCTCTTCCTAATAAGTTCCTTCAGCAGAATCTACAAAAAAAAAATACGACAAGAATTTTACAATATACAAACACGGTTTAATAATTCTTTGTGCAAGTACTTACCTTATCTTCTTCGTTCCAATTTTCTGAACGCTTGCGTTTTCATTCGTCGTTTTTTTCCATATTTTTTCAGAATGTAAAATGTTTTTTAGTTGAATGTCACACTTTTTTATTCAAATTATGAAAAATTAACTAGTGGTGTGCAAACAATCAAAACAAATAAAATAATCTGGTTATTTGAATACTCTTTTTATTTGCAATAAAATCTTCACCTAAATTACACTTTTGCTTAGCATTTTGTTTTGGCTCTTTTTCTTTTTTTAGTTAATACACATGTTATCATATATTTTTTACTTTATAAAAACAATATCTTTCTCAAATTAGACAAAAAAAATTATAGATACGAGTACCTTATGAATTAATAACCATTGTTTTGCATCATTATGATTTAAATGACAAATAAAAAATATAGAGTTGCCTACTTACGTTTACAAAAACGTTGAATCGTTTATTACTTAAAATACAGTTTATGAATACGAAATTTTAACAAAGCTTTTTTAGGCTTAAAACGTTTTTTAACTAAAATGTGTTTGAAACCCCAAGTTAGATTTTTTTATGAATACGGGCGTATATGTTTAATGAATATGAATGAAACAACAAGATACACAAAATATCTTCTATTATTATTTTACTTATTAAATTTCGTACACCGAGATACGTTAACGTTTACGCTTGGCTAACTCAGCCTTTACTGTGCCGAAACAAAATTGTGTGTTAACAAATTTTGTCCGCAATTTCGAGTTTCTAACTTCCACAACCAAATTATAAATGTTGACCACATGCTAGTAGTAATGTCTCCAGAGGTTTTGGTTTTTTTATTTAAAATATACATAAGGACTCTTGATTTAAATAATCAAATGTCGTGTTAGTTTATTGAACAGTAATTAGAGAATTGTAAAAAGAGAATTGACACATTTACATGTGAACTATTTTAACGCAATAGCCCGTTTTTTAACGTATACAAAATAGGTTCCACAATGGCACCCGAAAAAAGTGTTGTAATGCAATGGTTACCTGGGTTAATGTTTGCACTAGTGTTCTATAAATAGAAAATCACCTCAAATGGTGAAATTACAAATATCCACCATTTGTGTAGATCAGTGATTTCATATCATTTAGCTTTTGTATGCAAACCAAAAAGACCTTTAAAAAATTGAATTTATTTCGTGAATATATGGGGAACTTCAAAAATGTTCAACACTTTAAGGTAAACTATTTAAAATTTTTTTATGATATGAATAACATTTTCTGTGTATGTTGGGGAAATGGTTAGCGCGTTGGACTGTTGCACAGATCGTCCCGGGTTAAAAAAATTATATGTATGAGTTTTCTATCCATCATATGTATCGCAGTGACCGCCTTCGGTGCTCCCATAGCACTTAACCCCACCGAAGTAAAATAATGAATCAGGGCTATGAATCAAAAAGCTTCAATAAGTTCGCCAACTCTATATCAGTAGGCGAGCAACAGCTGTTCTAAGACTTATCATTTCGCGCAATTACAGTGTTTGAAGCCCTTCATATTTCATCTCTGCACTATAACGTTTCAAAAGAAAGCAATAGGAAGAATTTCCTGAGTATTGCTTCTCTTTAAAAAAAAACTACTTGCCCTATATTTTACATGAGCAAAATTTACTTTAAATGCTTTTTTTCTCAAAACAAGATATTGGAAATTGTGTGCCTCTATGCAGCCTTAACGGATAGACCGATTTTCAATCGGTTTTTTGTTTTGTAGAGTACTAAAAAATTAAGTCCCTAACGTTGAGACGGTTTTAAATATTTGCCTAGTATTGCCAAACATTTTTTTTTTTGAGATTTCATAATAATTGAGTTTATCCTCGTACTATTTTAATGAAAAAGAACAATTTAAAAATCCGCCTTAGGGACTAGAGAATTTATTTGTGTGTGAAACAAAATTAAAACTTTTTTCTCCAAGATGGCGCCCGATTTTGCTTTTTAAAGAAATTACTACAGTTACCAAGATTGCCATGGTATCCCGATATCTAAATTATAAGTTTTAAAATAATATTTAATATTGTGTTTTTCTATCGTAAAACGAATTTTTTGAATAAACCATTTATTTATCATTTTATAATTGCTTAATTATTGTACTTTTTGTTGATTTCTAAACCTAGTAAGCCCCTTAATAATTTATCTTTAACAGCGCAAAGGTTATGGTGGTTTTAAGTTTGAAACAAATTAAATATATTAAAACTACAGCTTTTGCTTAGATTTAATAAAAGCTACTCATTTTATAGATCTCATTGCATTTAACACATTTTAACAAATATATTACACCACATCATTTTAATATTGAAAAAAAAAATTAAGCTGGCAATAGACTTGGGAAATCTAGTTCGTTTGAGTGAGCGCTCTTTCTAGTTCGATTGATCTGTATGAACTAGTTCAATCGATCTTTGACAATTTCGTTCAATCGTTCGTTAGATCGTTTGTTTGATAAATTTTTAAGCGAATTATTCATATTAGACACCTCTTTTTAACATTGAAAAAAAAAATTGAGCTGGCAATAGACTTGGGCAATCTAGTTCGTTTTAGTGAGCACTCTTTCTAGTTCGATTAATCACCGTTTAAAATATATATACGATTATGTACGATTTTGTGAAATTTGTAAATATTTTTCATATTTTGAAACGCGATATTTCAAGAACTACCTACCCTTAACTTGGGCGATGTTATGGTTATATAATATTCAACTTCTGTACCAAGTTTGGCTGAAATCGGAAGGGGTGGAGGAATTCGAGTAGTTCATTTTATGCTTTTTTATAATTTTAAATAATTTTTGAAAACTCTGAATAACAGTTTTCACGATTGTAGTAAATAATATAGCCGTTTAAAAGTACTGAGTTCATAACGGATCTGTTGGTCGATAATGGCTTAACATTTAATTAAATCGTTCACAGGTAGAAATTATGGGTGGTTATAAAAAGCAAGCACTGGCAAAGCACAAGTAGACCGAGGTCTTTCAAAACAAAGCACTAAATGAAAATGCTCTGTCAACCTTTAAATAGGCGCTTATCCAGTACTTGTTTTGCAAAAATTTCTACGGGTTTTGAAAAAGAAGCACAGACAAAGCACCAAAATCGAACGCTTTGCTTCGCTTCGAACTTTAAAAATATGTGCTATACCAGTACTTAATTAACAAGTACTTTCCCAGTACCTGGTTTAATATATTATCTACGGTTAAAAAACTACTGTCGTTTGATTTGTATTTGGGAACTAGTTTTACTATAATGTGAAAAGTCGATAAAATTTAAATATTCATTTTTTATTTGCTGCAGTTTAGTAAATCAAATCAAATGCATTTTTCTTTGAACTTCATAAAATATACATAAAAAATAAAATTCAACAATGTGAATTATTTATGAAATAAAATGCAAAAGTATACTTTTGCATTTTATTTATTGTTTATTTGCATTGTCTGAAACAAATTTTTGATTATATTTTAAGGCAAAGACTTCGAAATCTCTTATGAAATTACTTTATTTATCGCTTTTTTTTTGTCGAAAATCTACTCTAAGAGATGTTTTCTAATGAAATTTGAAGATTCGAACCATATAATACTGCACTAACAGGCATTTCCTATTTGATCTAAGTCAAAAATAATTCTTTTTAATGTTATTGATAAATGTTATTGATAAATTTAATATAAAAGAGGGGAGGGGCTCTAGCCCCCTCCCCTCCCCTCCAGCTACGTGCCTGTCCAGTCAAATATAACAACCCTGCAGGAAATGTCAATAGTGAGAAAAAGTATTGATTCACTATTGACTGTGTCACCAGTACTACTAACCAAATATTCCCCAGGCAATGTAATTTGCTATAGACATTTAACATGTACGTGTCATTGAAAATCACTAGTGACATTAGAACTATTGACTAGGTAGTGAATAGGTAGTTCTTATGGGACCATATGTAGACATTGGAACCAAAAATTCACTAGTGACTAGGTAGCTCTTATGGCACCATATGTAGACATTAGAAACATAGATTCACTAGTGACTAGGTAGTTCTTATGGGACCATATGCAGACATTGGACCAAAGATTCACAAGTGACTCGTTAGTTCTTATGGGACCATATGCAGACATAAGAACCATAGATTTACTAGTGACTAATTGGTTCTAATGGGACCATATGTAGACATTGGAACCAAAAATTTACTAGCGAGTTAATAAAGTAAAAAGTGTAGACGCTTAGTTGACAATGTCAACAAAATAGTAGACAAAAGTGGAGAGTTGGATACACTTGACCCCAAGCTTCCTGCAGGGAATATTCAATATTGCATTATTGATTGTCAGAATTACAAAAATGTTGTTGCTCCAACAAGAAGTTGAGTAATAAGGAATTTCAATTTTAAGCGGGATTGTAATCAATTGCTGCCCATACCACGCCACAGTCATTAATTTACTATTGTTAATCCAATCAGAAGTAGACAGAAAAGATGTTTTGAAGCCGGTTGCAATAAAAGTTTACAAGTAAATCTTTGTCATCAATATTTTTTAATACCAGAAGTTAGCAAAATATAAATTTATGACATAATAGTAGTAATTGTATATAGTTTAATACTAATTTTTGGGTAATAAATAAAAAATACAGTGGGCGAAATAATTATAAGTTCGCTCATGAAAATGTGAATTTTTTTCGAAAATGTTACCAATTTTTAAAAGTCTTGGCTACCATTTAAGAGTAACATTAATACCAGTCTATACCAAATCCATTTCGATCTATTTGCTGTAGTTTTTAATGAATTTTTAATACATTTTTCGTTTTTTTTTTTTGCGAGCGAAAGAGAAGTTAAACTCACCCAGGCAGAAATTAGAGACGGTGCAGAACACAAAGCGCTGTTAAAGCGTTTGTTTTCGATTTTACAAAAATAAAAGCATTTTCACTGCGTTAGTTGCCAATGGTATGAAATAAATAAAAGCATTATTTTGGATTGCTTTTGAATGTTCGCAAAAAGTACTTTGGGAGTACTTTTCATACAAAATTTACAACGAATTATGAAATAAAAGTATTTTAAAAACATATCTTTATAGCAGTTGTATTAGTTTTTTATTTTTATATACATCGAGATTATTTTTATGTTGTTTTCAATTTATAACGAGCTTTCAACCTCCGTATATTTACAAAAATAAAATAAATCAAACATATTAGCTAGGTTGATACTAGTATTTCGATCTGGCTAAAGATCTCATCAGAACCTGAAGTTTTAGAAAAGTTAGAGCCTCCATAATAGGCAGAACTTTAGCAAAAAAAACCTTTTAATAATCAATTTTGCTCCATTCTTGTCTTCTTAGTAATCAAGCACGTGGTTAGGTCTTTTTCTAACAAGCATCATCACAATCATAGCGTTTCCCTAAAGTTTGAACAAAGTACTTTAGCAGTACTTCTTTTACAAAATATATATCTGATTATTTGAAAAAAAAAGCACGGGCAAAACTTTGGTTTTTAGCGTTCTCAAAAGGTTTGTAAAAAGTGCTCTCCCAGCACTTTTTTTTTTTTTTTTTTTTGCAAAATTGTCTATTAGTTTAATATAATTTTTATTAAAAATAAAAATTATATTTTTTCGACCTTTAATTTTGCAATGAAAATGAAAAGCCACAGCAAAAATCGACCTACTTTAGATCAATTGGTTAGAGCCTCTGTCTAAAGTGTAGTGCGAAGTGCATGTGGCAAAGAAAGCAGGTTCAACCCACGGTCAGGATTGCATTTAATAAATAAATATTTCATATAGATGCAATCAAACAATAAAAACCATAACAAATAATTACAGTATTGTCAAAAAGGATTACTGATGAAGGTTGTGTTACCAGAAACTGCGCAGTCTAATTCAATAAAAAAATTTACAATGTAGTTATGATTTTTAGAAAAGTATGCTTAATCTTCTCTACCACGCCTATCTCAAACAATTGAAAAATATGTGCATATTAATTATAGTATTAATTGCACACTGTCTAAGAGGACGATGAATAAAATTCAAAAATCCCCAATAAAATATATCAAAAATTTGCTCCCTGGCAACTCTTCCCCAACTACGTGAATAGCCAAACTACCGTATGTACAAAAAATACATCATAGTTGCGCCAACTCACAAAATGTGGGAAATAGTTGAAATTAGATTACATATGATCTTCTAACAATTGTGAATTGTTGTGGTGTTTGTCTTAGCTATCTTCTGCAATTACAATTAAATGTAAAATCGACCCCGTGTAATTGAAACTGGTTTTAAGCCACAGCAAAAATCGACCTACTTTAGATCAATTGGTTAGAGCCTCTGTCTAAAGTGTAGTGCGAAGTGCATGTGGCAAAGAAAGCAGGTTCAAGCCACGGTCAGGATTGCATTTAATAAATAAACATTTCATATAGATGCAATCAAACAATAAAAACCATAACAAATAATTACAGTATTGTCAAAAAGGATTACTGATGAAGGTTGTGTTACCAGAAACTGCGCAGTCTAATTCAATAAAAAATTTACAATGTAGTTATGATTTTTAGAAAAGTATGCTTAATCTTCTCTACCACGCCTATCTCAGAAAATTATTCAAGTTCGAGGCCATACTCTATATTTCTTTATTAGGATATTGTCCTGTTGATAGATCTATTTCGGGAATTTTCAAGGTTCCCATTATCAGAACACGTTTTGAAAGCGGTAACAATCCTATGCCAAACATTCATATAAACTAGTGTACTCACTACATGAGAACTAATATATGTATATTATATGAGCTCGAAGTAAAAAAGATTGTCACCATTGATCAAAAAATAAATTGAAAACTTGTTTTTTGTGTGTATGTCTGTCTACCTTTGGTAAATATTCAATACACGTTTTTGTTTCTTTTCCTTTGATATGCACATTTGTTAAAAACAAAATGTACAGGGCAAGTTTAATATAATTTTTATTAAAAATAAAAATTATGTTTTTTTCGACCTTTAATTTTGCAATGAAAATGAAAAAAAAAACAAGTTTTCAATTTATTTTTTTAATCAATGGTGATAATCTTTTTTACTTCGAGCTCATATAATATATATTAGTTCTCATGTAGTGAGTAAACTAGTTTATATGAATGTTTGATGTTTGGCATGTGATTGTTACCTCTTTCAAAACGTGTTCTGATGATGGGAACCTTGAAAATTACCGAAATTTGAAAACAAAAACTCTATAGATTATTTGTTAGGACAATATCCTAATAAAGAAATATAGAGTATGGCCTCGAACTTGAATAATTTTCATTTTCATTGCAAAATTGTCTATTAATAAAAAAGGGTGGAAAACGTTTGTTTGGAGGGCTTTGAAAAATATAAGTTTTTAGTTGAAATGGAAAAATCTATATTTCAAAGAATTGCACTGAAATTTCCAAATTCAAAACATACATTTTGGAATGCCGCTTTTATATTCAGCCCGATTATGAATATTCCCTCGGATTTTTTCCTCTGAGGATTTTATTTTCTCGAGAAAAAAATCATCCTATTCTAAACAGGCGGGGAAAAGAATAATAAGGGAGAGAGAATTGAATAATATTAATTGAATAATTGAATAATTGAATAATTCATACAAATGCTATCGCAATTTTCCCTATTATTGACATTCATAATACCTCATTTTTTCCTAGGGAAGAGTTTCCCTTTCGAAATTCGTTTAGAATAAGGGAAAAGTGAAAAAATCCCCGGACAGATTTTATTAGGAATAGGGGAACAGGGAATAGGGAAAAAATTCTCACGGAATTGTTATTGAGAATTGGGCTGATTGATTGTTAACTCGTTCTCAATATTTTACTTCTGAATTTCAAATGTCAGTTAACAATTTACAAAATTAGGCTTTTAAAAGTTTGTTGACACAATTAATTAGTTTGTCAATATGACAAAATTTTAATAGAAAATGAGAAACAAAACAAACAGTTATCCTGTGTCATATTTAGATTCATTCTAATCCAAGATAAAATATTTCTTGCTTACAAATATATTTAAAACTATGGCAAATGATTATAAAATTTATTTTTTCAGCGTTTTGCTAACGTTATAAAATATCATCCTAAAACGGTAAATAATGGTTATTATTTGGGTCACAACGGTCATAATTTGTAATCAAGAATGCTATAAAAATTTTTTTTGACGGTTAAAAAAGTATTATCAAACTTTGTTTCGGCAACGCTTTGTGAACGGTATAAAATACCATCCTCACACCGTAAAACATATTTATCATTTGGATCGTTTTTAGAAACTCTCTGAAACCAGTAAATCGGAATGTTCTGAAAATGCTGTACCAACTTTTGAAGTGCTTTTAAAAAGCTTTAATGATCTATTTCTCTAACTTGGCAGTTTTTCGGCAAAAGATTAAATTTTTTTGACTTTTTCCTCACTGGCGTATTTTACAGTTTTTTTAATCCAAAATTATGCGCTTTATTCAAAAAAAGTCGTATATCGAAGTTCTTACTATAAAAAACGAGAACATTTTAGAAAATTCAGCAGTAAAAGTGTTTTTATGATTAGATCGATATAAGTAATAAATATTTATTTTTAAATTATATAGAAATAATGAAAAATCTGATCTGGTGCACTCAAAAAAGTTTTACAGTCGAATCTACTGAAAATTATAGTAGAAACAACTGTAATTTCAGTTAAATAAGCGTCAAAGATAATTACACAGAAAAAATTATCAACCTAAAATATTTAATTATAAATTTGATTTGAATTATATTTGTTTCTAAACAAATATTGAATTGAATCAATTAATATTTTTATTGAATTTTAAATATATAAATACATATTTTATTTTAGACATAATTCTCAAATTATATTTTCATAAACTGGATATTTAAATAGAAAAAAGTTTTAGTATAAAATACCAAATGAATTTGAAATATGCGAACATAGAAAGCTCACTCACAAACACACAACCAGACTCAGCATTACGAAAAACACATATACAAACATATCGTTCACACTTTTCATTCGTGAATATCATAATTTTTTTGTTGTAGATAGAGCCAGCCAGAAAAATACGAACGGCAACGCTTTGGCAAAATACTTTTAGCGTTCGAAAAGGGTCCGCCAAATAACTTTTTTTTTTTTGAAAATGCTATAAAAAAAAACTACTCAATATTTTCTCAAATTTCTTTTTTTATTTGAAAGTACAATCCTTCCGGTTAATAATGGAAAATAATTTCATTCAAATGGCTGCCTCGGCTGGCCATGCAGTAGCCTACACGATTTAAGCACATTATCGATTGTGTGCAGCTGTATTTCACCAATGGCTTCACGAATATTGTCCTTTAAAGCGTCAATTGTCTCTGGCTTGTTGGCGTAACACTTATCTTTGACGGCACCCCACAAATAATAGTCCAACCCGTGTCAAATCGCAGCTCCGAGGTGGCCAAACGACATCAGCTCTGCGGCTGATAATGCGATCTTCAAAAACAGGGCGCAAAACATCGAGTGTAGCTTCGGCTGTGTGGCACGTAGCGCCGTCCTGTTGAAACCAAATGTTGCCAATATCCCGATAACGATCGCCATTGATTGTAACGGCCACTCCTTGCTCATTTTCGAAGAAAAATGGCCCAATTATGCCTCGGACCAAAATCCGCACCAAACAGTGACTCGTTTTGGGTGTATCGGCTTTTCAATGTATGCGTGCGGGTTTTCTGTGCCCCAAATGCGACAATTTTGCTTGTTTACATACCTGCTTCTCTTATTCCAAAATCCGTACGCAATTTTCGCACACATTCTGCAACATTACCATGATTTTCAAAGTAATGCCGCAATATTTCCCAGCGTTGTTCAAGCGTATACACAACCATATTCGTTCAGCGGAAGGATAAAACTAATTATCTGTCAAATCAGGCATGACCTAAATGTTACCATTCACGAAATAAGCACTAGTTGAAAAAAAAAAACGTTAGATCTCGGACCCTTTATTAGCGTTGGTTGGATTTCTGAAGATTTAAGTGCCTTGCCAACCCCAAAATTATAACACCGGGCAGGTAGTAGCCGTTCCTGTTTTACAGCGTTGGCAAAACACTATATAAACGAAATTGAAAACGTTGGCAAAACACTGGCATCCGAGAGATTTATCCACTGGGCTAACGAGACATATAGTACTTGATAGCTTAATACGTAAATAGGTGATAACAGCTGGTTAACCGTTGGTTGTGATAGTTTGCCAGCACTGGCATAACGTTGGTTCAAAGTAACTTGCCAACAATGGAAAATCAAAATGGGTTTGGTTTGGTATCGACAAGAGTGATTGTTATTCTCATGTGGTATCAAAAACTTTAAAATATTTAAAAAAAAAAAAAAATCACAATTTTTCTTCGATCTTTTTGAATAAAAAAAAAAAAAATTCCCTGAAGAAGTCTTCCAATGCGAAGACAAAATATTGGAAATAAATACTTATAATTATAAAAAAAAGGATCTTTAGCTCAATAAAACAAAAGACAAAAAATCACAATTTCATAGGTGAACTAATAATTATTTCGTTCACTGTAATAAGAAAAAAATTGAACTTGATGCTTAAAAAAAAAAACAAAAAACTGGGTCAATGTGGTAAACATAATTTTTTTTTAAATTTTGTTATAATTTTCATTAAAATTCATTACTTAGCAGTTTAACAGAAGTTCTTAAATGAATAATAACGACAGTTTTTCAAATAAACAAATTAGTGCATTTTTAAATTTCATTAAGCAAACTAAAATGTCGTTGGCTTGGTTTATATCACTTGTAATTGGGTTAATTTCATTAACTGAAGTATTATGCTCCTGTAATGCACCGCCAGTGCAGTTTTCACGTTGTTTACGAAATATACAATCTGGTGGATTTCAATTAATACCCGCTGCTTTATATTCTAATGGACTACAACATTGTATACGTCCTTTATCTACTGCCGATTACAATAACTTCAAACGACCCACACGCCAGCAGCAATCAGCAGTAGTGCAACAGGTCACAATCAATCAAAATACTGCCATTAGCAGTGGTGATCATGTTGGCGTTGGCAGACCTTCATTTGGTTTTGGCGGAGGTCGTGGTGGAAGACCTTTTGGTGTTCATGATTTTGGTAAATCTCATGGTTTTGGCAGACCACATTTATTTGGTGGTTTTCGTGGCCGTTCCTATGACGATTCTCAGTCAGAAGTTTCCTCTACGAAAACTCGCATAACGATGCCCAGATGTCCTTCTAGTTATGTATTTTCATGCCAACCAACAATTACGCCTGTTTCTTGTGGTTCGAATAATCCATGTCCATACTCGTAAAAAGTGTTGTGTGTTTTTGTTATAAATGTTGTTGAAAATAAATGTTGATTGTAAAAAAAATTCAATTAGGTTTCATGTTTTTTTTGGAAAGAAACCAATCAGTGGCTGAACTAAAAAAAAGAATTCATGCACACAAAAAAGTTTACAGTTACTACATGACAGTTGTTTGTGTAGTAATCAGAAGTTGTTATTTTTGACTTCAATCACAGTTGTTTTTCTACAAAATGATACAAAAAAAAAAACTATTATGACAGTTATTAAAAAAAAAAAACTGAAGAAAAATACTGTATTTTTGTAACAGTTGTTCAAACAAGTTACCATAATAGTAATTTTGCAGTAAACAGTTAATTTATGTTAGTTATTTAAAAATAGAAAATTATGTCGACTTTTTAAAAATTCTCGTTTAGTTTATTAGGAAATATAAATTTTTATTGTAATTAAAAGAAATACTACATGACATGAGTTGTTTGTGTAGTAGTCAGACATGACATGAGTTGTTTGTGTAGTAACCAGAAGTTGTTATTTTTAACTTCAATCACAGTTGTTTTTCTACTAAATAATACAAAAAAAAACTATTATGACAGTTATTAAAAAAAAAACTAGAAAAATACTGTATTTTTGTAACAGTTGTTTAAACAAGTTATTTTAGTACAACTACCATAACAGTAATTTTGCAGTAAACAGTTAATTTATGTTAGTTATATAAAAATAGAAAATTATGTCGATTTTTTAAAAATTCTCGTTTAGTTTATTAGGAAATATAAATTTTTATTGTAATTAAAAGAAATAATATATTTAAAATACTGCAAAAAATAACTATTAAAAACAGTAGTTTTTACAAACTTTTACAGTTGTTTCAAAAAAATTTTTTTTTTGTTACAATATGACATTTTTATTTTTAGGACATTGTTAGTTATTTTTACGGCATTTGTCAGTTGTTTTTCTGCAGTTAAAAACAACTAAATATTTAGTTATTCTAACGTGTTTTATCTTTATTTTAACGGTAATTAGCTTTATTTTAACTGATATTTTTATTTCTTTATTATTCGTTTAAATAACCGAGCCCATAGGGCCATATATGGCTAAAAAATAACTATTACACAAGACTACTGTATTATACAAATAAAAAAAACTTTAAATTTAACAATATAATATTAAAAAAGATAATTAATATAAAATAGTATATTATTATAAAAAAATAAAAACTTTAGAAGTTAAAAGAAAGAATAGAAAAACTATATATTATATTTAAATGAATAAATTTTAAATTAAACAATTTTTAAAAGTAACAAAAAAAAATATATATATATACTAATAGACACAAACGTATATAATACTCCTCATTTATCCTAATGAATATAGTTGCGTTCAAATATCAGATGTACACTAACAAATTTAATAAATTTGTGAATAAAAAGGTTTAAACATTGTTATAGCAGGCATATTCTCTTAGATTGACCCTAAATACATTGACAGAAAAGTCAAATTTTCTAAGTAATAGGGGCAACGAATTCCAAATTTCAGCTACCCTGTACTGAAAAGATCGTTGAAGAATTGATGTATTATGTATAGGATACTTCAATTGAGGGTTTCTTAAAGATCTTGAAAATACAAAATGTTCTAGTAAATATTCCGGACATTTAGACCTAAAAACTTTATAAAATGTATCAACTTTATAAAAATGTATCAACTTTATAAAAATGTATCAACTGCATCCTAGAAAGTCTACTACATAATCTAAAACATGATCGCGATATTTAAGGTTGTACACAAATCGAATAATTCGATTGAAAAGAAGGTTGTATCTACGCATTACCCGACCTTTGACACCTGTAAAAACTTCAGCACAATACAACATATTGGACATTGGAATTTACAGTTGTTTTAACTGTCATTTTCAGTAGATTCTGCTGTAAAATTCTTTTGAGTGTTCGAATATTTTTATTTTTTTTTTAAAGAAATTTATCGATTTCAAATGCGCTTTGCTCCTGACACTTTGCTTTTGGCTGAATTCAAACAATACTACATTCATTTTATAAAACAATTCATTAATATCATAGAGATATGTTTCTCAGTGAAATGAAATTTAATATGAAACACTCAAAAAAGTTTGACAGTTACTACGTGACAGTTGTTTGTATAGTATTCAGTAGTTGTTGCTTTTATCACCAATTACAGTTGTGTTTCTATGAAATAATACAAAACAACTATTTTGATAGGTATTTAAAAAAAAAACTGAAGAAAAATACTGTATTTTTCTAACAGTTGTTTATAGCAGTTATTTTAGTATTTCAACTGCCAAAACAATATTTTTGCAGTAAACAGTTAATTTTTGTTAGTTATTTAAATAGTAACAAATTTCGCCGAGTTTTTAAAACTACTTATACGGAAGGGATTCCGCGAAACCGTTAACCAATCATGGAGGGAAAGAATGGATTGCAGGGTGTCTAGGGCGTTATGGCCCGCATTGGACGCAGGGGCAACCAAGGTTCTTTTGGGACTGGACAGGGAGGGTTTCAGGATCCTTACGGCGTTCCTGACCGGTCATTGTTCTGTCAGAGCTTTCAAAAGCAGATGGGACAGGGACATACCGGACTTTTGCAGGTTGTGCGAGGACGTTGAGGAACTGGAGACAGTTGAGCATATAATGTGCCACTGTCCTAGGTTGCAGGGTCTCAGACAGAAATTGCTAAGAGATAGATTTCACGACGAACTTGGGTGTGTCGCTGGATGCAATCCAGTAGATTTGCTGAGATTTGTCAGGTAGATAGGATGGCTGTTTCTAGCAAGGGGACGATAGGAGCTGGTTTCTGGGGAGTATATATTCTTTCTATCTTTCTCTATATCTATCTTTCAATCTATCTTTCTGTCTATTTCTATTCTTTCTTACCGGTTTTCTCTGAAGGGACCGTATTGGTGTCCGAGTGGAGTTGTGCCATTGGGCACATAACCCTTCCTAACCTAACCTAAACTTCTTATTTAGTTTATATTCTTTATTATTTATATATCCCAATAAACAAAAAAAAAACTAAAAATTCAAGAGCTTTAAATTTTGCTTAAATAATGATTTATTTCAAGTAGTTATTTCCAGTTAAAACAAATTATTTGTTTTTTGTTATACCCTCCACCATATGTGATGAGGGTATATATCAGTTTGTCATTCCGTTTGTAATATGTCCAAATATCGATCTAAGTTGTATATATACGTATTAATATTTTTGATCCTTATGAAATTCTAAGCCGATTTAGCGATATTCGTCTGTCTGTCTGTTGAAACGGCGTTCACTACACGAAAACGCTACATAGACTGCTCATTTTCATCTAGATTGATAAGACATTTTCGCGAAAATTTTGGTATTGAAAATGAACGAAATCGGTCAAGCGGTTAAAAAGTTATGGGGATAAATGTAAAGATACCTCTAAATTTTCCATACAAATTGGCTGTATATTAGTTCAATTTCATAGAAGCGTCTGATGTAAAAAATATAACGTCATATTTTCCACCAGACGCTAAAAGTACATTTGCATAAGTAGAAACTTTTAAAGATTTTATGTTAAGGAATTAGAAATATAAGTGTTTTGTATCGTTGGGAAGGAAATTACCTGTAGATTACGACACTTTTAAAAGGGGTCTCATTTAACAGTTGGGTAATCCTAATAGGAAAGTAAAAATTTCAGTTTTTGTTGAAATGTAAATTTTCACATTTTAATAAAATATTTATTAATAGACATAATCCAAAGATTTTTTTTGACTTAAATAGACTGTTTAGTGAAAAATGTGAAATTTTTGTCCAAATTTATGATTTGCAGTAAGCAATATCACAATTCCCAAAAATAAAAATAAATAATTTCAATAATCGGATTTTTTACAATTATTATTATTGAATAATCTTGCTCACATCATAATTTATGATAAAAGATCGAAAAATAAACTTATGTTATTAGTTTTTTAAAATTTAAAAGTAAAATGTTTAACAATTGTTTTATTAAAGTAAAGAAAGTGCTTTTTGTACAATACTTTTGAAAGTTTCAGGTTTAATTCCCGGCAGATATGATATTTTTTTTCCAAAGTTTTAGGTTTTTTTCAAAATGTGTTTCAAAAATTTCCTATGCGAAAAATGCAGTTTTATGTTTTCAACAATAATCTTGATTTACGCACTACTTAAAACAAAGTGGTAGACTCCCGACCTATAAATATACAGTGTTGGAAAAAATAATAGGGACACCAACCTCTTACTTAAAAAATTCCTTTAAAATTTTTTGTAAATGTCATATTTAATTGGCTCGCACTGTGTTTTGATGTAGAATATAACGGTATTTAATAATTTGTTTACTTATTTGTGATTCTTATTTAAAATAAACCGGTTTTGGATAAAAAGAAGTAAAGGGCCCGCCATCTAACGTTTTTTTTTTTCAACTAGTGCTTATTTCGTGAATGGTAACACTTAGCTCATGTCTGATTTGACAGATAATTAGTTTTATCCTTCCGCTGAACGAATATGGTCCGTATGTTCGTTATCTTGTGAAAAAAGTGAAAGAAACTGGCATCCTCATCGATAAACCAAAGCGTGAAAAGACAAAAACAGTGCGTACACCCGAGAATATTGCTGCTGTGGCAGAAAGTGTGCGTGAAGCGCCATCAACATCAATTCATCGTCGTTCTCAACAATTGAACATTTCGGAGACATCATTGAGACGAATTTTGCATAAAGACGCCATACAAAGTCCAATTGGTTCAGGAGTTCAGAAAAAAAAAGTTATTTGGCGGACCCTTTAGAAGAAACGATTTGACTTGGAAAAAAAAATAGGGACGCAAGTTCTAAAATCCGTTTTACATTAATTAAATTTAAAAATAATTTTTAACTTTTGCATAAAATAATCAAAAACAACAAAAAGTTTAATTCAAGTGATAAATTTGTCGAAATTTTTACTTCCAAGTAGTAAATTTCAGTAATATTGTAAAAAAATCTGGCGTAGTGCTCATTGTAGTATTGATGAAAGAAAACTTATTCTTAAATTAAAAAAGTGGAAAATCTATTAGAGAAATAGCTTCTCTAATAAATTGCTCCAAGAATAAAGTATTTAATGGCATACACTCAAAAAAAAAGAGCTGAAACCAGAGGAAGAAATAGCAAAACCTCAAAGCGTTTTGACCAATTGTTGGTTCGTTATTCGAAAAAAAACCCTTTGAGTCTTCAAATGCACTTAAATTGCAACTAAATGCTCCAGTGACCAGTCGCACCATTTGAAACAGACTACAAGAAGCAGGGCTGATGGGTCGAAGTCCGAGAAAAGTACCACTTCTAAGTAAAAATAGTATACAAAAGAGACTATTATTTGCCAAGCAGCATCTTAATCGTCAAAATCGGAAAAAATGTTTTATGGTCGGATGAAACGAAGATTAATTTGTTTGGATCGGATGGAAAATCATTTGTACGACGCCCAGTAAACAAAGAATATGACCCAAAATATACGAAGAAGACCGTGAATCATTAATGATTTGGGGCTGTTTTATCATCGTCTGGGGTAGGTCCAATTTTCTGGGTGGAGGGTGAAATGACCGCTGTGGATTATTTGGATATTCTTAAAAATACTATGCTTCCATTTGCCGAGGAGGAAATGCATTGAAATGGGAGTTCATACAGGATATCGATCCCAAGCACTCCTCAAAGATCGTAAAGTCATGGTTTCAGCAGAATCAAGTCCCAATAATGGAGTGGCCCTCTCAATCTCCGGATTTAAATCCGATTCAACACCTCTGGGTAGTCCTAAAAAACAAAGTTGGAATGTATAAAACAAAGAATAAACACGAAATGTGCAGCAAAAGCCAAGAGGCTTGGTATTTATAACACCATAGGTATGTGCAAATCTTGTAGAATCTATGAATCGTAGATGTCAAGAGGTAATAAAAATGAATGGAGCTTCTACCAAATATTAATAAAATATAAGGATATGATGGCGAAATAAAATAAATTTTTTTCTTAGTTAATTTGAATTGTGCCTATTATTTTTTCCAGGTGATTTTTAAAAGAATTAAGTTTTTGTTCCACTTTTTCAGAAATATATTATTTTGTTTAATGTTTTTTGATAACCACCTAAAAGTACTTAATATTGATGTATATGGGCTATTTCAAATTTTTTGAGCACCTGCTGAAACCGATATACTATGGCTCTTATTTCGTTAAATTATGAATTGAAAAAAAAACGTTGTAAAGGGTTTGGATGACTATACTTGAAGGATATGACGTGCAAAGTTTTTCGTTGAAGAGTCTTCACCTTAAGAATTGGTGGTCATCTAAAATTCGAAAAATTAAAAAAACGACTTGAAACTTGCAAGAGTTTTTTCATTCATTCCGTTTTCTTTGTAATAGTTTTTAGCTTCCAGATCCAAACCAATACAAAATATAGTCACTAGACTGGAGGATATATCCACAAAAAAAAATTTTTTTGATATCGCTACTGGGTGAAAAGTTGCATGGTGCTTTACAAGTGAAATCAAAATTTTCCGAATTTTGAACTGTTTGAAGATTTTAAATAGGGTTTTTGCGCCGTTTAATAAAAATGAGTTTTAAGCGCAGAAACATAAAAACGGCGTAATTTTATAAAGTTTGAGGTATATCAAGTTGGTGTCAGCGCACCAATAACGTATCACGGATATCACAAACTTAAAAGAAATTAGCGTAAATTTTTTGAAAATGTACCTTTTTTGCGTCTGACAATCTGAATTGTCTTTTAAGTTGGCTAGTGTATTGCGTGATGTGAGTAACTTCGTAAATTGCACATCCGAGGCGAAAACGCACTTTAAAATTTTTAAACGCAAAAATTTTATTAACTTTTGAAAATTTTTGCAAAAAAACAATTTTTTCTTAAGCTTTTTTTTATATCAAAACATGGCATGGGAACATGTTTAGGTATCTAAAGAGATTCTTCGCGACGGACTAAACTGATAAAGTGCAAAAAAAAAATAATTTTTTTCAATCCTGGCGCGTGCAGCTGCAGTTTTTTCCAAACACATTTCGCTTTGTAACAACTAAAGCGCTGTATCAATTCCGCTCAAACGTACATCGAATGGAAGACTTTACTGAGCTTGATACCAAAATCGAAAACGCACCAAAAAATTTTAAGTATTTAAAATTTTATGGAGGAAACAAAATGTTTTTAACCACAAAAAGCATCCTAGTATGAAATATTTGATTTTGAAAATTTAGAAGAATTATTTTTGTATTCGGGTTAATAAGTAACCCAGAATCCCAACAAGTATTTTAAAATCGGTCCAATATTAATATTTGCAAAAAAAAAAACGCGTTTTTTTTTTTTGAACCCCTAGAAAGTGAGACTATATTTTTAAACAATATTCACGAGGGTTAGCTTAACAAATTTCAACAAAACAATTGAAACATACTACCGTGAAAACCGCCAAATTACCGCAGATGCAATGACATCTTAAAGAACTTGCTTTATTATAAAAACTCTATGATCATAGTAGCCTTTGAATCTATCACTGAAACCCAAGATTTAACTAACGAAACGTTAGATACAGCTTTCACTTTGCAGAACAATTTTAATTGCAAAGAATGTGGAAAATCTTGTGAATGTTTGAAGGTAACAAAATCAAAGGTAACAAATCAAAATAACAAAAAATCATGAGTGGTAAAGTTTAAATGGTTATATCTCTTAAACCATTAGCGATAGGCAAATAGTTTTTTCCCAAAATATATATTCATACACGATCAAAAAAAAATTTTTAATTTTTTTTTTCAGTGTATTTTAAAAAGTATTGAAGCTTAGTATTGAAATATTTTAGTGTGCTAAGAAAGCCCTTAAGGGGCATTATCCACACGCGTTATCCTTTTTCAATTTTAACAAAAACTGTAATTTTAATGTTTTTTCTAATTTTAACTTGAAAACGCCGTAAAATTTGCGCCGTTTATTAAAAATGATTAACGCGAACTGATTTCACATGCTCAAATATCGGTTTATACACACGCAAATCGACATTGATGTCAGACAAAAAAAAAAAAAACTTAAAAAAAATGTCTAGGTGCCGTAAATTTTTGAAGTTGCCCATATACTTAATTTTATTTATTCATATCTAAATAAATATTTAAGAAAATCATAAAAAATATATGTGTCCCTATTATTTTCTCCAACACTGTATATACAGATATGAATGAACTCAGTTAAGGTTTAACTTGTTTATTTTGGTTTTGTTCAAAACGAAATGTTTTGTAAATTTTATCATTCAATTGTCAAATCAAATTTAAACTAGTAAATATATTAACAGGTTATGGGCCCTTCTACTTAAAAGAAAATGGTAGTGTAATTTTAAGTGTTAAATAATATAATTTATGAATATAAAAATGAGTTTCAAAATTAAAAATTAAATTAGCTTGTCACTTACATAAATTTTCTTTAAAACATTTTAAAAAAAAGTCTTTACATTCTGAGGATTTAATCTGAAATAAAAAATATTTAATGTTTAAAACATATTTACTATAGTGGTTTTATCAATTCCTGCCAGTACCAGCTGCATTTTATGCCACCAGTATTAAACAAAGTAACATTTAAATAAAACCACTTGATATAAATCTAATATTTTATATAGTAATATATAATAGTATTTATTTTGTATTTTGTTTTTAGTTCACATAGAGCAAACGGTATTAAGTTAAAAATTAAATCCTTTAGGATTCTAACTGTTGTTATCATTCATTCATTCATATAGAATTAGAAAATCATTGATAAACACATAAACAAAATTTAAAAAATGGAAGTGTATGAATGTTTTTAAGTGAGTATGTTAATGTAGATATATAGAACAGAAGCCGGAATTTTTACTAAAAAAAAAAAACTTACTTAAGTTAAATACAAACGATGATAGTCATTAGCGCCAAAGGCACAATTACATTTGGGACATTTACGTTGCCTTGTCTCATAACGTGTACGCAAACAATCATAACAAAAGACATGGAAACATTTAGAGAGCACAGCATCTTTGCGTTTAACCTTACACGAGGGACATGTAAGGGTCTCTTTATACTCGCGTATCTCTTCGAGCATGACTTCATCAATGGTCGTGCCAGTCATTTCGATTTTCTTCATACGCTCTGCTTTACGTTTAAATTGTGCCAATTCTTCTTGCAGGCGTTTAGTTTTATAGGCTTCAGCTTCCAGGGAGCTAGTCTTTTCGGCCACCACCTGTTGGGCCTCTTTCATTTGGGCATGATATTTTTCTAAATGCAATTTCAAATCTGCTGCTGACTGTGCTGATTCTATGGCCTTACGCTTATGCATTTCCATAGCTTGTTGCCTTAAGACCAGTTCCTTTTCAATAGCTGCCACCGTCGCTTGCAAACTACGCTCTTTTTCTTCCAGTTTCCGTAACACAATATGCATAGCTTCAATTTGTGTATCCCTAGTGGCCATTTGATCTTCCAATATTTGTTTTTCTTCTCTTAGTAATTTATGCATTTGATTGCCTTTAATGCGTTCCGACATTAATTTAAAATTGGCATCATCTTTTTCACGCAACTGTTGTATAAGACGGGAATTTTGTTCTTGCATATCTTCAAATGCCTGACCTGTTACTTCCATTTCATTAAGTAGGGCCTCTTCTTCGTGAGAACCTACAAAGGGTCGTACATAGTTAGGACCACCAGGTCCCCAATTATCGGGTGGCTTTTGACTGGCCACCTGTTTTTGTAATTCATATTTCTGTTCTTCCAATTGTTTAATTTTACGTAATGCTTCTTCGTCGGCAAGTTTTTTGCGTTCTTCTCTTTTACTTTCTTGCAGCTTTTTCAATTGTTGACGTAGTTCTTCTATTTCCGATCTTAATTTCTTTTCAGTGGCCATCAATTGGACTTTGTCACGTTGATCTTTTGAAACACCCTTGTACATGTCCAATAAAAGTTTCATTTCTTTTTGATCATTCAGAGCTTTCCTAAAAAATTAGAAGAGAAATATTATGTTTATTCAACTGATTGCAGTTCTTTGTAGGATGACCGGTAAACAAAGAAAGACTACTTTATACAATACAACCGAACATCAATACAATACAATACAATAAATAAATGTTTATTAAACTTACTTTAATTGTGCCTTGAGATCTCTAACTATTTCAGATTCTTGTACCTTAACTTCTTTCGTTTTCTGAGCCTCTTTGCCATCTTTTTCTTGTTTAACAGCTGTTAAGGCTGTACCAGTAGCACCAGTAGACCCGGAACCAGCTGTATTACAACCACCCGTTTGATTTTCCTTCTTTTCTGGTCCCCCCGGTGAAGTGGTATTTTCCTTTTAATACCATCTTTTTGATCTTTAGTTAGATCATCATCAATCGTTTCATCTTCCGACTTAATAGCAGCTCCTTCTTCTTTAACATTTACACCTCCCTCTGCCGATCCAGTTGTAGTAGAACTTGTTCCAGAATTACCGGAAAACTCCTCTTTAACATTAGCATTACCCTCCTGCTTTATGTCTTCACCATTACCTCCTTGGCTGGGTGTATTTTGTTGTTTCGAACCCTCCAATTTTGCCACTGACTCTTCCAATTCTCTACGTAATTTGACATTATCTGCTGAGGCATCTTTATATTTACGTTTATATCTCTGTACCTCACCCTTTAGCTGGCCGTTATGATTTTGCAATGACGTTATCAAATGTCTCATTTCTCGATTAATGGGCGCTGTTTGTTCATTTGCCGCCATATTTTGTTCAAATTCTATACGTAAAGCTTCATATTCTTTACGTATCTGTGCAAGAACATCTTCCATTTGTATCATTTCACTACGCACTTTCTTTTGAGCTATCAACTCTTCACTTTCCATTACCTCTATTTGTCGCAAATGTTGATTTTTACTAGTTTGCAGTTGATTACGTGTCTCATCCAACATTGTTTTAATTTGCATGGATTCATTGTAGAGAACTGAAAACTGCGACTGAAGACATTTATATTCCGTTGTCTCAACAATTACCGATTCGGGTAATTGGCGGATCTAAAAGAAAAAAATATGTTTAAAGAATTATTTGTGTTCGTGAAAAGCAGATATACCAAATAATTTTTAAAAAATCTTTAGAGATTTTATAAGGAATAGAGTATTTGATAACATTTTGTGAGTATGTGGTTTTTTGATTCTTTAATTTGAAAACTGCGGCAGCCTTAAATCTTTGAAATACTAAAAATTTCGGTGCATGTATTTTATTCGGAAGGTTCAAAAGCGACTTTCTTGCACTATATATCCTCAGTGTATTGAAGCAAGTAAGAGTACTAAATTTGAGGATAAACATTGTAGTAAAAGATATCAGCGAGAAACGGACGCGACAAATATAGAAGTTATTTGTCGCGTCCGTTTCTCGCTGATATTTGTTTATATCTTTTTACTACATTATTGATTCTGCCCAATGTGTATCCTCAAATTTAGTACTCTTCCTTGCTTTAATACACTGAGGATATAGTGATTCTGCCCAATGTTTATCCTCAAATTTAGTACTCTTCCTTGCTTTAATACACTGAGGATATATACCGCATCTTTATATTACTTTATTGTTTTTGGATCAATTAAAAGTGTGCGAATGTCGCGTCCGTCGCCCAGGAATTGCCCATATTTGAAAATTGTTTTTTTGCGATTCCTACCAATTTCATTGAAATTCGCATTTAAGATCAAGAAAACGTTTCTTCTTTTTTTTTTTAAATAAATTTTACGTAAAGTTTTTAAAATAAAAATTACATAAAATATTAAGAGTAAAGTTTAAAAAAAAAGAAAGGAAAGAACTAAGTAACGTAGTGTTTTTTTAAAATTTTTAAAGTCTATAATCTAATCATCCATACTCTCATTTCGATCAGGAGAGGCGTTACCATTTTTCGATTACCATTGACCGATTATGGCCAAAAGGCTAGGTCATTGAAAATGAAGAAAATAAAATAAATAAATAAATAAATAAATAAAAGTAATAAAAAATTTATAAGAATCGTAACGCGCCAATGGCATACTCAAGGTAAAAATGGATTTCAAAGTTGATCGAAACTTTTTTGTTGAATTGAAAATTTTTAATATTTTTAGCACTCTAATGGGAAGATTAGTAATACCAATTTGTATTTCAATAGATAACAAATTTGTATATTGTTTCTTGAAAAAAGCATGAAAATTGGGATATATTTGGCACCAAATTTTAACCCTTGAACGTGATATTGGCCGTAAAAAGTTACCCATTCTTATAAAGTTTCTCTTATCTAGCACTTATCAAATTTAATGGCAACCAAACTAGGGCAACCAAAAATTGAATTGCCAAATGTATGTAGAAAATGTTACGTTTCAACATATACTTCCTTACATTTTCATATATGAGTCTTCTTTGCATATATTTTATTTCATATACTTTGGTATTCACCCATATATGGGCCTCTATTGCGAATATATACTTACATATATGTCCATATAAAAGAATCTTTTTCAAATATGGAATCATATATACCTCCATATATGAGTACTTTTTGAATATATGTAATCGCATATATTTTCATATACATATGCCCATATATGAAACATATATTTCCATGTTTGTCCATATACGCAACCATATATGTAAATACATATATGAACACATCTGTACATATATTTATTTATTAATTATATATAAACTTTTTTAACCAGGATCTTTTTATTCTGACCTAAACCATTAAAACTGGATTCTACGCACCAAAATTAAGTTTACGTCTCCCGGGGATTTGGTGCGTCATTTTCACATACTTACAATGTAATAATAAGCAGACGACATATTAAAATCTTCAATTGCTGGCAGAGAACTAAAGATACCCTCCAAATTATTACTTCAATCAATTAGCGAAACAAAAAAAAAAAAAAAAAAACTTTGGAATGTCTTCCATCAAAAGTCGAATATTTTATACATATATAGAAAAATCTTATTATTTATTATTTTTGTTTATAAACTTACATCCATTTTAAGTTTTTCCACTTCCTTTAAAGTCTCCCTATGCGTAGCATGCAATTTATCTAGCTCTTGTAAACGATTATTGGCTAATTCTCGATATTCTTCCAATTCTTTTTGCAAATCTTCCACCTGATGACTACTGACATGAGTATGTCCGGTTACCTTTGTAGTTGAGGCACTCTTATTGGGATCCCCATGCATTTGATGGTATGCCTTCAATTTTTCTATGGCCTCAGCCAAATGATTCTCAAGTTTATCGTTGCGACAATGTATCTTTTCCAAATCATATTGCAACTCATCAATTTGATTCTTAAGTTCGGCATTTTCTGTCTCTTTGGCGGTTAAAGCATCCTGATACTCTTTCATTTTCAAAGACATAGTGTGGAATTTTTCATGAAGTGATGTATTAAGATTTTGTAGATTGCAATTTTCAGTCATAATCTCAATATGGGTCTGCTTAAGGGTCTCCTCTATATTGGGTATATTATTGGCGGCAGTACCAGAATCTGTTTGAGATTCATCAGCTCCCTCGGCTGCTGAAGTAGTGGGACCCGTAGTGGAGGAAGGTTCTCCTTTTAAAGACATTGTTATCTTTTCATTTCTTTGCATAATTCTATCAATAACTTGTACAATCTTCGAAACAGCTCTTTTGGAGACTTGTACACGATTGGCGAGTTTTTCGTCCAGTTCTTCTTTGTCCCAGGTGGACAATTGGGTTAGAAAAGAGGTGGTTACCTCATTCTCATTTTTATTCTCCAATTCATCTGCCGTTTCTGCATCAAATCGTTGTAGTAGTACGCGAATATCTTCATTCAATTGATTCCAATATCGATTGACTACATTGAGCACGGCATCATCTTGGGTTTGACGTTTTTCCAATTGCTCTATTCTATGCCTCAGCTCGGCCTCGGTACGCATTCGTTGTTCAATGCGTTGGGCCAATTTTTTATTTTGAAATTCTAATACTTTAATATCCATTTCCTCAAGTGTAGACACTGGCCCTATTAGATGAGGCTCAAAATGGACTTTCTTAATAGGCGGTTGGCCGAGATTCGTGTTGGTAGTGGTGCTACCCGAACTGCCACCACCACCACCGCCGCTGTTATCTTCAGCAGCACGTTTAGACATTTTACTAAAATTCCAAAATGATTTTTCAATAAATTGTAAGTAATAAACGAAAAAAAATATAAAAATAGTTATAAAAAAAATAAAATTTGGATAAAGAAATACATAAAAAATGAGCCACATTGGCTAATGTTCACTGAAGATTGATGTTTTCATCAATATCTCTTTTATATTGCAGATATTTCAATACAATATATAATAAGCGTAAAATTTATTATAAAGTTTTTATACTTACAGTCTATTTTGTTAATTATTTTATGTAAAATTTATCTAAAAAGACCCTAAAATATTCTCCACGAATATCTGAAAAAATGCCGTCTATAAGAATAAAAAAATTTTGTATGTGTGCGTTGTTTTGACAATTAAAAATGGCTATTGTTGCCAACATCCCTAAAAAAAACGCTCAAGCTGTCAAAAAATCCCGTTGGAAACATCAGAATATTTTCTTAACCCTATAATGGGAAACTGCATGCACTTGATCCGCAGTTGAAAAGGGGTAGAAAGCTATTTTTTTATATATCTAGAAAACTATTCAATATTTTTATAAATTTCGTATTGAATTATTTTTTTTTTTTTATATTAAAAACCTTAAAAATTTTGTCTTTCTGCTAATATTTATTTTTTACGTTATTTAAAGCTATAAGTGAAAGCCAATAATCGATCCGGATTTTTAATTTAGTGTTGTTTCCAAATCTCGAAACCTTTAAAAACAATAATCCTAATTCGTTTCATAAATCTAATTCAATATTCAATAAATCGATTAGCAAAAATAATTTTAATGAAAATGAAAATGAAAATGAAAATTATTCAAGTTCGAGGCCATACTCTATATTTCTTTATTAGGATATTGTTTTGAAAAATAATTCTATTGATTTAATTATATTATATTCTATTAAATTTAAATTTAATTGTTGTATTCAATTTTAACAAAGCAATTTAATCAAATATTTTTGCCTTGATTGACACGTCGTCGTATGAATATTTATGAGACCTATAGACCATTTCTGGCAAAATTGAGTTAGGAATTGATTATATATGATTGTGTCCTCATTCTAAATCTTTAATCCGTTTTTATATACCTCGTATCCATTAGGAGATATCCAGCCCCATATGTGCTGCGTATCCCTATTTTTACAAATTTCTTAACATTGGTATGGTGTATTGACCACTTTTTGCCCAATGAGTCAAACTTTCTATAGAAAAATAAAAACATTATTCGTTAATCTTGGTTTGACACATTCGAAATAAGCAACGCATATAAACCAAAAAACAATAAAAAAGTTTAAGCATTGGTTTGCACTATGACAACCTAGTTTTATAATGGTTAAAAGAAAAAAAAAAAAACTTTTGACCTACTTGAAAGAAAAACAATAAAATTGTGATAAAAACGGCTTATAGGCCATATAATATAAAAATCTTTTTTTTTTTAAATTCTTAATAACTCTGGATACTCAGTGCAAAAAGGCGTAAAAATTACCAATATTGTTTATAATAAATGCAGCTATAGATATAGCAAACAAAAAAGAAAACCTATCTTGTAGAAATTTAATAATTTTGTTGTAAACTTTCGTTTTTCTCGCAAAAATGTTTTTGGTCGGTGCGGCTTCCAATAATCAATCGACGACGTATAAAATCATTAAGTGAAAACCTGAACTGAAATAAATTATTTTTCACTTAATTTAATTTTCAAATTGTAGATTTAAAGAAATTATGAATTTTTCATCGTTTCTTAAAATGAATAAAATATGAGAATTGATATAAAATAACATTCTCTTGTTTTCAGGCTAAGCCATATCAGATGTGTAGTGTGAATAAGCTGCAGCCAAAGAAACACTTGCAGAAAAAGATCGCTAGGTCTAGCTGAAAACCTCTATAATGGAAACACTATTGTGCAATCTGAAGTTGGCTGCAGTCTGGTATAAAATTATATCAGTCATGAACTTGGCAGCACTTGTTGGTAATTTACAGTTAAAGTGAAATAAGACAAAGTGAAATTTTGAGGCTGAAAAAGGTAAACAAATACATTTTCCTATTTATTAAAAGACTTGAAAGTTTGTGACTAATTAATTTTGTGTTATTTGTTTTATTGTGCTGATAATGAATATTTGAATTATATTTTTATAATTTTCAACAATTTCTTAAAATGATGAATACTTCAATATTTGTCGCATAGTCATGCAATCCACCTCATCAATTTTAATAGAATTAGATTTGATATTGATCTCTTCCTCTTGCATTACTTGGACATGTAACAAATAACGCAAGGAGGCCTTATTCTCTTGTATCTTCTGATTCAATTTACACATGGAAGACTTCAAAGCGTTGTGCTCATGATAGAGAGCATCTTGTACTTCGTCACAAGTCAATTCTAAACCTGGACGAGTGGCACGATTGCTCAAACGTGTTAAACATAGTTGCTGGGCCCGTTGTTTACCGGCCATTTCCTTTTCCAATGCATGAATGTTATTCTGAACCTCGTTAATGTGATTCATGGTGTCACTGTGCTTGTTTTCCATACACTTCTTAACATGTCTCAATTCCGCAATACGATGTTGAAAGGCTTCATTAGTACGATCAGTTTGATTTTCCATATCTTCACATACTTGCTTTAGTAAAAGATCAATATAAGCCCTTAGCTGAGAAGCTGAATTTAGTTCTTGGCAATTACTTTCCAAGTTTTTATAAGTTTTATGCTGCCATTCGCCTAATGAATATTGACTGAAATTAGTTTAAAAAAAAAATTTTGTTTTTATATAAATTTGTTTTTATATTAACAAAATTCTTTTAGACGCAGCAATATTTTTAAATTTTATCAATAAAAGTGAAAAGTTGAAAAAAAATCTATAAAGGACATTTATTAATTAATTACACTGCGCAACGCGAAAAATAAAAAAAGAGTACCGAACATTGATCCTTAATATTTCAGCCACGCTGATTTTATTGCCGTACCCAGTTTTTTCGCTTATGGGCTAGATTTTTCGCAAATTTACATTAAAGTATTGCAGGTTTTTCGTTGTTTTTTATGCATAAAATTTTAAAAATCAAATATTTTATATTAGTTTTTTATGCTAAGTTCATATATGAACTTATATGTACTTATATTAGCAAAATATGTAAATTTTGACAAAAAGTTGAACATTCACTTTTTTGGGTCCCGGGGTTTAACTATTTTTAATGATATTTTAAAAAAAAAAACATGGCATTTTTACATAGAAAAACGACAATTTGTTACTTTCAGATTTATCAGGATTACATTTTAAAATGTAAATCAAATATATAATTTAATAAAATATTCTGTTTCAATACATTAAATTTTTAATCCTTTCAAGCCCACGTTTGCTGTCGAATATCACATTTTTATAGAAAGAAACATGGGGTTGTAAGGGTTAAAAATTACAATTTTTAAAACAGAATATTTTAGTAAGTCCGTTTATCTTTCAAGTACATAAATACCCTAAAAACGGAAATGAACGTGATGCACGCTGTTTTTTTACTAATTCATTAATAATAGATAAACCCTGGGACCCTAAACTAAAGTGTTGTTTTATAGTAAACATTCCATATTTTGCAAATATGATTCTTTTTTTTTAAAATCGAGAATGGCCAAATTTGTGAAAAGTGCACTTAAAAACAAATTGCAAAAAAAATGCATTTCAAATTATAAACCGCAAAAAAAAAATATGCGAGTGTACCATTCCAATGCAATTTAAGCAGTGATAATAAGATGAATATTAAAAAGGACAAATATTATTAAAACTTAAAATATATAAATTAATTCAAAATTGTACGCTCAAGGAACTTCTACTGTAAATTTTTGTAGTTGTTGGAGTTGTAATACAGTATCTTTATTTTTAATTGAAAAAAACAGTAATTTGTAGAAGAAATTTAATTTTGACTGTTTGTAGTTAATTTTAAAAAACAAACCACATCAAATTACTGTATTATGATTTTACAATAATTTGGTACAGTATTTTTGCTTTTATTTAAAAAAAAAATAAAACAAATAAATGTTTGTTTTGTTTTACTACACTCAGAAAACAAAGTTTGTACAAATTTTTAGTACAATTTTTTATTTTAGTAACATTTTTTGCTATTCCCATTTTACAAATTAATTTGTACTAAATTTTGTTGCTGATTTTATCAAAAATTTTTATTAATTTTTGAAAAAAAAGTTGCTAAATTTAGCACAAAATATTATATATTTTAAACAAATTAACTTTTTTACTACAGAGTTAAAATTAAATTAATATTCATCTATTAGGAAAAAAGTGTAGAGGGTTGAAAAACAAAGTCGTTATATATTAGTCTACTTTTTTAATTTTTATTCTGTGAAGTAATATTGGATGTACTAAAATTTAGCGATTTTTTCTGCTGATTTTAGCAAATTAATTTTTGATTGCAGTTTACTAAAATTTTACTAAAATTTAGTACCGGCTACTAATTGTTTCTACTACTTCCATTTTACTACAGGTCAGAAGATATGTTAAATTTCCCGTAATAACAGCAAAATTTTCAGTATCCATTACAGAATTTTTTTTTTAGTGGACATATGTGGTTAATTTTGACTAGTACTGTGGCTCAATTTTTGAACAGTAAAAAAAAAAACAAATAACAATGTTAGTTGAATTTACTGAAGTGAAAGTCGTCCTTTTTTTCAAGTGAAATTTCATTTGTTTAGAACTACATTTGCAGTGGTTTTTACCTACATAGTATTCTTAGTGTACGTACAAGAAGTTACAGAAAAAAACTAGTTAAAAATTCATCAAAATTATCATACAGTCAAGGAATAAAGTCTACATACACCCTACGGTTTTGAAGTTCTAGTGAATTAGTAGCGATAATTGAAAAAATATTTTATATCGATGTTTAAGGCATTTAAAATAAAAATTACATATGTTATTTTCAATTTATATATTTGCGAAAGTTATTTTAACAAACACTCTCGTTACGGTGAATGTCAAGAAAATAATTTCAAATTTAATTTTAAAAATTATACAGATTTATGAATATAGGCGCTTAAAATATGCAGTAAAAAATCCAAATTATGCGCTTCAAATATGCATTTAAATAAAAATATACACGAAAAACCCAAATACTATGCACTATAAATCCAAAAATATGCTCTAAATATAAAAATATGCTTGTACAATTTTTAGATTTTTAAAAATCGAATTATTCCTCGAGCTTGCTTGCAAATGAAAACTAGATGCTATACTCAGGGTTACATATCGCACTTGATCAACAAGAGGGTATTAACTCAAAATTTTTAAAATATCAATTTTTTCAAGAAATCAACTAACACATCTATCTATCTATTGTAAAAATTTCAACGTATTCCAATTACTCTTTCATCTCGAAAACCACTTTTGAGACCATTTTCATGATAATGTAGTGATTACCTTTATTCCAACAAAAAGGTATTATTTCGAGTTAATACAAAAGTTCAAATAGAAATGAATCGTATATTTTCATAAAAAAGGTATTATTTTGATTTGAGCCTTTATTTATGTTAAAAATAATCAAACCGTTTTATTTATATTTGGTTGTATTTTGAGTTGATACTGTTTTGTTGATAAAATTTGTTTTATTCTATAAATTAAAATCGATAAAATTTCAGAAAAAAAATGGTATTAACTCAAAAAATTGATTTTTTTTTTTGCAATGAGTGGTAAAATATAAAACAAAAACAATGTATATATGTTTTCAAATGGAGTTAGCTTATTATGATATGTTTGAATTTTTAAATTCTGTTAAAATGTGGCCATAAACAGTTTTTTGACTACTGAAAATTTTAAAATTTTGAGTTAATACCCTCTTGTTGATCAAGTGCAATATGTTTTTTTTTAATTATTTTTAATTAAAACTGAATATTAATTTTTACAAAATATGCAATTAAATTGAAAATATGCAACAAAAAATTTCAAAATATACCATAACATATGCATATATAGCAACATATGGAAAATATGCATTTATAACAAATTATGCAAAAATATGCAACAACAAATCGATGTAATTTTGTCGCAAATTCTTTGAATCGGAAAAGTATTTGGTCAAAATCGATGTGGGGCTACAGACAACAAACATGCATTTGCATTAAATTCCTTGCCCTAGTAATGATAGTGTTTGTTAAAATAATTTTCGCAAATATAAACTTTTTTGGCTGAATTTTGAACTCATAGGTCGTCCTTTTGCGCTATGCTGGGTATAAAAAACTACGTAAAAACATGTAAAACTTTAATGCAATTTTTGCGAAAAATCTGGCCCATAAGTGAAAAAACTGAGTATGCAATTAAAATCAGCGTGACTGAAATATTTAGAATCAATGGTCGGTACTCTGGTTCGCGATATTAGGTTTCAATTTTGTAGCGCTGTGTAATTAAAGTATTTAACAATGTCATCTTAACATTTAATGAATCAGTTTAGCCTATAGTACCGAAAAAATATTTTTCAATCATACGCCATTTTGAAAATCGTTAAAAAGTAAATATATAGCGGCGATACTTTTAGTATATCGAGCTGTTAAAATCTTATTTTAGTTACCGTAGAAATTACATAAATGGAATTCACTAACGTGCTATCTTTGTAAAACGTGCTATCGTTGTAAAATAGCAATATTTTTTATAGTTTTGTCTAGTTTAAACTGCAAAAATCATGCTATATTTCAGCAACATCACTTTATCTGTGAATTCCTTCATATTGTTTGCTTAAAGGTCAAATCATATATCATTACCCGTTATTATAGAGTCCATATCTGGGAAAAGATTAATAAAAGTTTTGAAATTTTAGTTATTTCTTCAATAGGGTTTTTTTTTTTTTTTAGCGGTATTTTGTGAAAGTAACAATGTGTGGGATGGACATATCTAAGGAAGTAGGAGGAGCTTATACAAGATTATGGTATCAATCTCTTGTTTGGAAGATTCTCTTGTAGCTTGCGTTTAAGGGTTTAATTTTTAATTTCAAAATAGAAATATCCATAAAATAGACATATCTCAGGAAGTAGGAGGAGCTTATCCAAGATTATGGTAATTGTAGCTTGAGTTTAAAGGTTTAATTTGTAATTTCAAAATAGACCTTTTCAGCCGTTTGGGTAAATCTTACAAAACAAAATAAATATTAATTAGAAAAATAGTATTTTTACCCCATTTGGGCTAATTATCCAAAAATCGGCATAAAATTTCCCACCTAATTTTACAAAAATCGGCAAAAAAATTTCCCACCTAATTTTACAAAAATCGGGAAACAAAGAATATGTGCACACTAGGGTTACAACAAAAAATAACAAAAAAGACAATAATTTTAAAGGAACTTGTAGGAGAGTGAAAGATCAACCTTCCCAAAGAACTAAAAATCAGAAAGCCAATAAGAATAAATTATCCAATAAGAATTATTTTGAAGCTTTTAGTTTTTTCCCATTGTAGTTAAAATTGATGAGACCAAAATAATTTCGTTCACTGTATTTAATAATCGGAGGTGTCACATTAAACAAATCGTAAAAAAATCGTTTTCGTATCGATTTCTGTGTGGTTGTTGTTACAAAACAACAAACTAATTTCGAAATACTTTTCTTTGACATGCCTGAACATTTAATTTTAAATATTTACAATACTTTTATTTCTTTTTTGATACTTTTAGTTTAGGAAATCAATGAACTAAAAGGTTTATTTGATCTGGGAAAAATGTTGGGTCTAAAGTTTTCTATAGGAAAATAATAACTTTTCTATCTAACAATTATTCTATAGGAAACAGTATCTTGAGCAGAATGTGACGACTTTTACTGGAAAATTTGTTAACAATCTTTAGAATTTTTGTCGAACGGTTTTTAGAATCTTTAATTTTTTACCAAAAAAAAATTTCTGTTGAAAAATAATAAGGTTAATTGACTTTTATTGAATAATTTGAAAAAATATTTGTAAAGGATCTAAAGTTTTCTTTTGGGAAAATAACGATTTTTTAAGTTAGCAAGTTTTCTATAGCAAATTGTATCTTGTATATAATCTGACAACTTAAACATGTTTATTAACTTTTATCAAACTGGCTTTAGAATCTTGAACGTTTTACCAAAAAATTTAAGAAATTAAAAAATCACTAAAATTTAAAAAATCGCCAAAATTAAAAATAAAAAGAGACAAAAATTAAAAAGAATTTTGAGATAAACGTTTTAAATTTTATTTAGGCGATTTTTTTTTTAATTTTGGCAAAATTTTTTAAATTTTAGCGATTTTTAAAATTTTCTGAATTTTTTTAATTTGATTAATTTTGTTACCAATATTAACGATTTTTTTCCAATTTGAGCGTTTTGTTTTCAAGTTTTTGGAATCTGTTTTTAAATTTTGGCAATTTTGTTTCAAATATTAGCGATTTTGAATTTTTGGCGATTTTTTTTAAATTTGGAAGAAAGCTTTCCTATTTTTAGCGATATTTTCCAACTTTAATTATTTTATTTAGAAGTTTTTTTAATTGTTTTTTTTCTGTACTTTTTTTAATTAAGGCGAGTTTTTCCAATTTGAGCGATTTTTTCCCCAACATTTGGCTATTTTTTTTTGCAAATATTAATTCAATTTTGAATCTATTAAAAATTTGTTTGAAATTAAAAACAATATTAAATTAATTTTTAATAGATATGATGAAAACCTTAATTGAAAATAAAATCAATTTAATATTTACAAATTACTTTAGTTGATACTACAATATCCCTAACAGGACCGAATCTAATTAAAGTTTTAATTGAATTAACAAATATTGTAATTGAAACCCGATTTTTGTTTTTTCTGTGTATGTATTGGGCTAAGTGACTTGTATGGAAAAATCGTTAAAACCCTAAAATATTTCCAAAGAATTATATAAAGCATTGTTTTTAATAATTTCTTATGGAAAATGTTTTGGCTACCCAAAGAATGTTCTTAAATTGTGAATAGAAACAATTTAAATTATAAATATATTGTTTTCTATAGAAAAGTTTTTCCTCTAAAGAGAGTTTGAAAATTTTTGTACAGAAAACCTAAAGAAAATTCTTTGAAATATACAGAAAGAATACACGATTTTGCTCAGGAAAAATATAGTTTTTAGTATATAACATTTTTTCCAGAAATTACTTAGAATTTAAAGAATTTTCTCCTAAAAATCTTAAGAATCGGATAATTTTTCACAAAATTTGTACGAATTACTTTAGTGAAAACATTTTAAAAATCTGATTTAAAACATTTGAAAGTGTTCTAAAAGAAAAAAAAAAAGTTATATGTTAAAAATGCATAATCTCATATGAATTCGTTTTTCAGAAAACACAGACGTTTTTTTTTTTTTTTGTTTTACCAAAATAGTCAGATTCTATACAAGATTGTCTGGCTTTATATAGTATATTTTGTTTTAATTTCTATCATAAACATACCATTGATGATGAGCTAAATCACCTCCACGTAAATTTTGTGAGTCTCTTAATGTCAAATTCTTTTCATCAATCAACAAGGACCGATCTTTTTGTGCTAAATCTTTATCCAAAAGATACATGGTAGCACGTAATTTACGCAATTGTTCATTCGTTTCTTTCAAAGCCTTATCCATTAAACATTGACAACCTTTAATCACCTTTAGTTCTCGACGTAAATTGCGATCAACTTCATCTTCGCAAAGATCTACGCCAACACGACCCTCACGCATTACCAAACAACGTTGACAAATGGCCAATGATTTCTCTTTAAGAAATTCAATGGCATTAAGAATACGACAACGAAAGGTGTTCAAAGCTTCGTCCTCTAGCAAAGCAGTCTTCTTTTGTTTATTTAATTCATCACAGAGAAACCGTATCTCGCTAGCTCGCTCGCGTAAATGATGTTCAACCTCACGTTGCCAATTACGAGTGGTATCATTAACATCATCCACGACACGACGGGATTCCCTTTAAAAATCAAAATTAATTTTTGATAAGTTTAAAAAAAAACAACCTTCAACTTACTCCATGATACGTTCGGCCATGCGTTCCTGGTCGCAAGTGATGCGAAATTTGATTTTATTATTAAAATCCCAATCTTCATCAGAATATTTAGGAGGTAATCTGGACATAGGTCCTAAGTTCTTACCACATAAATGTAGGCCAGTAATGCGTTTAGTTCTCATATTTGACAACATTATTTAAAAATTTTATTTTTCTCTTAGTTTTGTAATAATTTATTAATATTAATATATCCGCCTTTTTAACAAATACGTCTTATAGCTAACGGTCTTGCTTACAACTCTGACAAATGTAAACTCAATTTCATTTTGAATGTTTTTATTTTTATTTTTCATAAGTCACTATAACTACAGTAGGTGCCCAATAGTGTGAGTATTTTATGATTGAGCCCATACATAAATTTGCAAATTTGTTAACCGTTTGTGGGTAGGTATTAAATGTGTTAAATATTACATATTCGTCTGAAATCCTAAAAGTATGCTAATTTTTCTGTGATTCTTAGTAACGGCTTATAAAACCGAAATTTGATAATTCGAATCAAAGCAAAATCTTTTTTTTTTTTTTATATAAATGGTGTTTTTTATAGAGGTATATAACTTTGAAATGGAATAAAATAAAGATAAATTTTTTAAATTGAAATGTACTTTATTCGAAAGATAATCTTCTGGCATTATAATTTAAATATGACTTCTGGCATATGACCGCCACGGCTGACTCGGATGTAGTCTAATCTGGATGTCCAATTTTCGATGACTTTTCACAATATTTGTGGCCGTATATTGGCAATAACGCGGCGAATGTTGTCCTCCAACACAGAAAAAACTAAAAAACGGGTTTCAATTAAAAATTTTATTGAAACAATTAATATTTTAATTTATTTTGCACCTACGACTGAAATGATAGTATTAACTAAAAAAATTTGCAGACAGTTTATTAAAACTCTTTCAATTAAAATAATAATAATATCAATTAAAAGAGTTATTGGTTAAGATTTTTAGAAATATCTAAAGTGGGCTTCTAAGGTCATTTGTTTTCAAAATAAATAAAAGACTATTTATTCATTTTTCATCCGACGTTTCGTTGGATATTCCCAACATCCTCAGGGATAATTTTATTAATATATAGTCTTTTTTGTCAAATTTTAAACATTTAATTCACAATATATTTTACATATACACAACATAAAACATAAAATTAATTTAAAACAAATGTAAAAAATAAATAAAAGTAAATATCACAATAAAATCCTCTAAAAACTAGTATCACAGTTGAAGTTAGAAACTAATTCTTTACAACCTCAATTAAAAAGTTACGTTAAATAGATTAAAACTTTAATTGAAACTTGAGAAGAAAACAATGGTAGTTTTAATTGAAAACTCGTATTTTTTATTTTTGTTATATGCCCCCATTAAATAAAAAAAGAAATGTAGGTTTGTAAATTAAATTGACATTTTATTTATAATAAAATTAAAGCTTTTTTATATAAAAATGTATTATAAGAAAGCAAATAAAAGTAAAGGCAACATTTTTGTTTGGCTTGTCTTGTCTTGAACTTTTTCTTGTAATTAAATTCTTTTCTTAAAAAAATCACACACAACTTTAAAATGATAGTTTAATGACACTTATACTTATTGAAAATTTAATTATTTACAAAAATAATAGTTTAATTGTCCTTTTTCGATAAGGTTTATATAAATTCACATGTGCACTTTTATTACCACAGATAAAACACGAAACTAAATTAAGTTTTCGTGCGTACACGAATATCTCAACAAAAAGAGTGTTGCAACCTCTAGTGAAATAACTACGATTTTGCGTGTATTTGAAATCGGTAAACTATTCAACTTATTAAAAGTTAATCATTTGCGATTTTTTTTTATTTTTATTTACAAATTAAATAATATATTGATATAATTAAACCTTTGTTTGATTATTTAATCTAAATAAAATAAAAAAAAAATAGCTTGCCAAATTTTTAAAAATTTTGTTTACATGTTGTCAACACTGTATGGATATATTAGAAAATTCAATAAATTTTTTAATTGAATCAATTAAAAAAATTGTTTAAATTGCCATTGATATTCAAACAATCGATTAATTAGATATTTTTGGCCCATAATTTTTGCTGTGAAGTGGTCAATTGTTTCGGGCTTATCGGCGTAGACTAGTGGCTTCACATATCCCCACAGAAAATAGTCCAGCGGGGTTAAATCGCACAATCTTGGAGGCAAATTCACGGGTCCGAAACGTGAAACTATGCGGTTACCAAACGTTTCCTTCAATAAATCAATTGTGACACGAGCTGTGTATCATGTAGCGCCGTCTTGTTAAAGCCACAGCTCCTGCACATCATGGTTGTTCAATTGATGAACGAAAAAGTCAGTAATCATGACTCTTTAGCGGTCACCATTGACTGTAACATTCTGACCAGCATCGTTTTTAAAGAAGTAGGGACCGATGATTCCACCAGCCCATAAAGCACACCAAACAGTCAGTTTTTCTGGATGTAACGGTGTCTGAACATACACTTTAGAGTAAACGTGGTGCGAAAGCGTTCCATAGTTAATCGAATTAATTGCTTTGATGGACGATTATGTTGACCGTAAAATGGACCTAGTGCGCGATACGTATTTCGAACAGAACCAAGATTTTCAAAATAAATTTGCACAATTTGGAAGCGTTGTTCAGGCGTCTATTCATTCTATTCATGGTGAAATGCCAAACCAAACTAAACACAGTTAAAAAAGTGTTGCCAACTTAAAGTTCTATGCCTGTATAAAAAACACCCTTTATTAATCCATTTTATACCAAACATCGATTTCCTGGAAATTTTTTTTAACGAAATTTGGTAGAAAGGTGCAATGGTGTCTCTATAAGATTTTTCTATTTATACTCTTATTGTGACCTCTAGCGTTAATATTTTTTTAAAATAAATATTTTTGTTTTGCTAAAGCAAATATCCATCATACTGTAATACACAATTTGATCTATGGAATTTTCACGATTTATGAGATTAATCAATTTTTCAAATTTTCTGTTTCTTGAAAGAAAATAGCTAGATTAGATTAGATCACTATGCACCGCGACCAATGTAGGTATTTTGTGCTGCCTAAAGTTACCTACAGATTCAAGCTACCTATAAAGCCAATTATCCTATTAGGCAAAATGTTCGCGATGTCGGAAGTCGAAATGAAGCGATCACCTAGAAACCCAAGTCTCCTATCACAAAGCCTGGGACATTCGCAGAGAACATGCTCCGAGGTCTCAGACACCATCTCACAAAACCTACACATATCCGTGTCCGATTGACCCTTCCTGTGCAGATGGTGTCTGAGATTACAGAGTCCAGTTAAGTAAGACGCCAGGGTCCTCAAACCCTCCCCCCCCCCCCTTTTTAAGCGACAAGAGTCGCCTCGACCCCCTACTGGAAAAAGAGATCAATCTCTTAGCCTGGCGCTGACCAGGAGAGTTTTCCCAGTAACCAGAGAATTCAGACTCTCTTCAAAATAGCTAATTCTTCACATTAAAAAATAAAATGACGTAATTTTCAGGATATTAAAGTTTTTACAAGTTCGGAAAGTACTTGATCCGATCTTTTCATTTTACAAAAAAAGTAAATACTGCACTACAAATTTTTCTCATTCAAATATTGTTTCCATACGTCCCTAAACAAATCAGCATATAATCTTTATAACGGTCTTTTTTCTATAAATTTATATAATTATATAAAAAAAATGCTGTAAAAAATGTCCAAACATGTTATCTTTTAATTAATTATGTGGCAACAATGGAACAATAGTTTTTAAATTGTATTAAATTGTTTGTATAGAAAAGACCTTAAATTATTTCATGCTTTTTACTGCGTTATTATATCTCTCTCCTATCTAACATTTTCAGACCAGTGTAAAATGGGTTAAGGTTTTTTACTTAAAAATTTGCCATAAAAATTGTCTTGCGAAAGTTATTCCATTTATTGTGGGTTATAATATTGATCAGACAACATAATTTTTATTGGTTGCCTAGAGGAGCTATTAATTTCTATGTATGCCTGGTTACGGTTATGAGAAAGTTTTTTTTTGTTGAACTACATATTTAGGTGACATCCAGTGATGAGTTGGCAGAAAGATTTATGCTTAAATTAGGTTCATATCGATTTAAATCTGCGTAATTGTAACATTTTGAACTATGTTAAGTTTTGCAATAAATACAGTTCACCCTACTGTGCAGTAGGGTATGTATCGGTTTTCCATTTTGTTTGTAACTAATCGAAATGTCAGTCTAAACCCTATACATAATAAGCGAAATAACGCAATTTTTACAATTCAATATACAGTCTTAACCCTCTAACGGGTAAGGCTGCCTCAGGGCAGTCTGCATAAAATTTAAAACAAATGCGTCAAATGAGCGTTTTATACATAGAAATTAATATATTCCGAAAGAAAACTAAATTTGCTAAATATTTTGCGAAGAAATTTTTCGTGTGCCGGCCAAACGAGAAAGCTTTAAATTCAAAATTTCGTAAAATTTCAAAAACTAATTATTTTTAAAAAAATATAGTTTTCAAAAATCTAAAAAACCAATTTAAGTTGACTAAAAACTCTATATAATAAAATATAAGTAAGATTGAAGCTTTATCTTTAATAATAAGTCCTTACTTTAGTCCAAGGACAGGATTTTATAAGGATTCCTTTAAAGGACATAGTCTTAACTTATAAACTAATAGACAGATTTTTATGAAATTTTGCAGAAAGAAGACATTAAGTATTAATAGCAACAGGTGTGGAAATTTTTTGATGTAGGTCTAATACTTACCACAAAATTATTTATTATTTTTTAAATAAAACTAACAATCAGATATTTCAAGTGATTTCAACATTGTGTATACATAATTTATTATTATAATTATATATCATATATGTTTAATTGAAATGAAATTTAAACTTATACATTTTGTTCCTTAATTTTACATACATAACTTATATTATTTTTTGAATTTGTTAAAAAAGAAAATTTATTATATAATGTGTGTCGTGTTAACCATCAAATCTGCATTTTCACAATGTTTTATCAAAAATTTAGCGGAAAGTTGTAAAAATGGAGCAAAATCAAAAACATACCAAAAATGTTTGCAAATTTTTTTAAAATAGTTACACGCAAGTTTTGGGTGTAATATTTTAACCCATTTGTCAATCACTTATTTGCGTAGATATTTTATACTTATCTTGATAGGCAGATGTAATTCTAATTAATTTAAATTTGTTCACACCAATTATTTAATAATTTAATATGAAAGGGAGGGAGTTGGATGTTTGAGTTTAATTTTTCGCAGGCACCAGATTTTAATACTTTTAAAACGTTTTATTTTGTGTGTTCCTCAATAAAAAAAAAACACACTTTTTTTTTTTTTAATTTAACCAATACTCAGGGTATGCCCCCTACTCATGCAGTGCATTGTATTGATCAGGAAAATAAGGTATGGGAAGGAGGAAAGAGGGAGTAGTGTTTGTGGATATTTGATTTAAATTTTTATAAATTGTAAGTAACAGGGAAGACTTCTGCGGGAAGTTTGTTTCACATACGAATCGTTCGACTAAAAAACGAATTTTCTCTGTAATGCGTTGTAGAAATGAATTTATTTTTCTGGATTGATATTTTGTTTCCATCAATCGTTTTAATTTTTTTTTTTTTTTTTTTTGACAAAAAGAAAATTTAAAAATATTGTATTTATTTTTATCTTTGATGAAAAAAGTTGACAAAAATAAAACAAAAAATGAGAACAATAATAAAATTTGTGAAAATTTCCTTGCACATAACAAACAAGTTTTCAATTTATTTTTTGAACAATGGTTATAATCTTTAACTTCAAGCTCATATATTAGTTCTCATGTAGTGAGTAAACTAGTTTATATGAATGTTTGATGTTTGGCATGGGATTGTTACCGCTTTCAAAACGTGTTCTGATGATGGGAAGCTAGAAAATTCCCCAAATAGATCTATCAACACATTCCTGAAAGGGTCAAATAATAAATTTGAAAACAAAAAACTCTATAGATTATTTGTTAGGACAATATCCTAATAAAGAAATATAGAGTATGGCCTCGAACTTGAATAATTTTCATTTTCATTTGTGAAAATTCTTAAAATCATATCTTAATGGTGGTGGGTGCTTTTACACAATTTTTTTATAATTAAATAAGGAATTTCAGTGTCATGAAAGCCACTAATTGCAGAATTTCAAATTTCACTTATAAATTGCCAAACAATGGTAGAATGCTAAAAGAGGCTTTCTGGTAGCAAAAATAGATTACAACATTTGATTCAAAATTTACATTCTGCAAACGGACAAATTTGTATACATTTTTTCTTGCAGTTTTTTTTTGCAAATTTTTTCTTTGCAATTTTTTTAAGAAAATTTAAAAAATATATATATTTTTATAAAAATTCAATTCAAAACCGTACATACTTAAAAAATTTCAAAATAATGGCGAAACGCAAAAAAATCTTTCTGGTACCGTTAATTGATTTTAAATGATAAATCCCCGATTTACATTAAATTTTTTTGTAAATTTTGTTTGCAATTTTTTTTTTTACCAAACTGAAAATTTAAAAGAAAAATATTTCTAACAAAAATGAAATTTATATCAGTACACCCAGAGAAATAAAGTGCCAACCGAATTTAAAAGTGTGTATTAATGGTAACAACTTATAAATTAAGTCAGTACAACCATATTTACTTTAGATTTCTGAATATTTTGGGTGTTGCAACTAAAATTTAGTTAAATTAACCGAACTTTGTTGTGAAAATTAATGTTAAGTTGTGCCAACCGTCTGAAATTCGTATTAACTTAGTTTGAGTAGTAGTACCCGAATTTCAGTTGGCAAATTGCTAAATTTTTCTCTGTGTGTACATAAAAAATTTGCAAATATTAGAGGAACACGAAAAATGCTTTCTGGTAGGTACAATTAATTGATTTTAAAATTTAATCCACGATTTACATTCTGTAAACAAACAAATTGTTAAAAAAAAATTCAAATTTTTTTTCCGAGTTTTTTTTTTTTACTAAAATATGAAAATTAAAAAAAAAAAATATTTCTAATAAAAATGCAATTTGAAACAGTACTTAAAAAATTTCGAAATAATGGCGGAACGCGAAAAAGTCTTTCTGGTACAAATAATTGATTTTAAAATTGAATCCACGATTTACACTCTATCGATGAAATTGGTAAAAAAACGAAAATATTAAAATTTAAAAGAAAAATATTTCTAATAACAGTTCAATTTAAAACAGTTTTTAAAAGATGGACAAATTGGTATAAACTTTTTTATATACAGTAGTTTTCCGATTTAACGAACCATCGGTTTAACGAATTCGGGATTTAACGAACTCATAAAAATTTTGAATTGAGTACCTTATATTACGAACACCGTAACTTTGTATCGTAATTTTGTACCCGATATAACAAACAAATATACAAAATTAGAGTCTTAAGTATAGAATGAGATGCAAATACAAAGATTTCCGCAAACAATATGCAAAAGCAATATACATATAGAGAAAGGGGATTCCCCAACTATGTTCTGGCAGCGTTTTCTGTGTTTACTTTTGGATTTTTTAGCATTCTTGTACGATCGTTTTTGATGTAAACATTAGAAAACATGGGAAATAAATAAATAATAAGTACTCGGTTTAACGAATTTTTCAATTTAACGAACAGGGCTGACATTATATAGTTCGTTAAATCGAAAAACAACTGTATATAAAATTCAATTCTAAACATTACTTAAAAAAATTCAAAATAATAGTGGAACTCGAAAAAGGCTTTCTTATGCAATTAATTGATTTTAAAATAAAATCCACATTATAAAAAAATACGCAATTAAAACCAATACTTTAAAATTTTCTAAATAACGACAGAATGCGAAAAAAGGCTTACTGATACAATTAAATGGTTTCAAGATGTTATCCACCATTTACATTCTGTAAACAAATAAATTGGTAAAATAAAAAAATCGGCAAATTTTTCTTTGCAATTTATAAAATTTCTAAGAAAAATATTTTTAATAAAAATGCAATTGAAACAGTACACTTAAAAATTTCAAAATAATGGCGGAATGGAAAAAAAATAACGGGTACAATTGATTGATATTAAAACTTAATCCACTATTTACATTCTGCAAACAAATTAATTAATAAAAATAGGCTTGCAAATTTTGAATGCATTTCTTTTTTTGCAAAAGAATTAAAATTTAAAGGAAAATTTTAGCAAAAAAAAAAAAAAATTAACTGAAATGATATGATTTTTACTGCAATAAAACCAACTTTTAAGACTTAAAACAAGACGTGAAAAAGAAAAAAAACCTTTTAAAACGTTCTATTTTTTAAAAAACATTTTTAATTTCAAAATTATTATTTCAACTTTGATATTTCTTCCTAGACATTTTTTGATTTTCAACTTGAGGCATATTTTTAATCTAAAGTATATTTGAATTGTTTTCTTATCTGTTGAGTCATAAAAAAATTTTAAATTTCTTTGATGTTTTGTTGATAAAAACAAAAAAAAAACGTTTTCCGGTGCCTGATTTTTGTTATTATTGTTTGCTAATATTTAACATTAAAATAATGTGTTATGTGTATATAATTCGTTAATGATTTTACATATATTTAATTTATTTAAGGATAATTGATATTTAAATTTTTACTTTTAATTAATCAGATCCCTTATTTGCTAAATATACATATTAGGATGTCGCTCAAAAGAACGATTTGACGATTTTCGTTCATTACACCCCTCGCAGTTTTATTAAAAATGGTTCCAAATGAAAGAATTCGTTTTTTTTTTTTGAAAACGCTAACCCGTGCCGAGTTTTGGCCGAAACTGACTCATTTTTGAAAAAAAGTATTTTTGTATTAATAATTCCCAAAATTCGAAATTTTTAAAAATTGTCTTTAATGAAAATGAAAATTATTCAAGTTCGAGGCCATACTCTATATTTCTTTATTAGGATATTGTACTAACAAATAATCTATAGAGTTTTTGTTTTCAAATTTATTAATTGACCCTGTCAGGAATGTATTTTCTAGGTTCCCATCATCAGAACACGTTTTTGAAAGAAGTGACAATCCCATGCAAAATATCAAACATTCATATAACCTAGTTATCCCACTAAATGAGAACTAATATATGAGCTTGAAGTTAAAGATTATAATCATTGATCAAAAAATAAATTGAAAACTTGTTTGTTATGTGCAAGGTCCACCTCTGGTGGATATTCAATACACGTTTTTTTCACAATTAAAGGTCGAAAAAACATACTTTTTATTTTTTAATAAAAATTATGTCAAAATAGTTTTTTTTACTTCATTTATTCCTCTAATATACTCAAAATTCTTCAGATATGGAATTCTGACTTCACGGATGTCATAATTTTTTTTTAATTTTAAGTACCCACCTTTAGCCTGGAATCAAAAATGTTTATGGTTTGTCACCGACACCTTTTAAATACCGTTATGCGTTTCAAATTGATACCAATACCAAAACACCTGCAATCGGGTATACCGCAGCCGTTACCCTTAACACCGATACGATACCGGTATTGAATTATGTTTGGTTTAAAATTTTATTTCTTAATAAAACATTGAAAATTTTTAATCAATTTCAATTTATAATTTTTTTTAATAGAAAGTTGTATTACAAACTTTAGGAACGTTTACAAGCTTTTAATTTGCATTAACAACACTTTTATACACTGAGAGAATTATCTTCACTTCAGTAATGAATTTTTTCATAGCTTCAATGAAAATTGTCACTAGAGATCGTCCATTGAAACTTTTCATAGAATCTATGAAACAGGTCTCATGTTTATGAAATGTTTGTAGAGTTAATGCAATTATTCATTAAACTAATGAATCATTTCGATAATGAAGCGTTTATAGAATTTATGAAACGGTTTTATAAAATTGTTTAATATTAAGAAGTTCTTTGAATTAATAAAACTCTTCAAGAATATCTTAAAAATGCATTGGATTCTTATGATTTTTTGCACAATTTCATAAAATTCCAAAATTAATAAAAGGATACATTAAAAAAATAAAGCGCTTTATAAAATATGTTGAGCACTTGAGAATAAAATCTTAAAACTAAAGTTTGAAATTGTGAAATTTTATGAAAAATAAAAAAAATTAAGTTTTTAAATAATTTCATAGCTCTAAAGAAAATTTTCATTAAACTTATAAAGAGGTAATTTTCAAAATCGAATGAATTTTTTTTTTATGAAACTATGAAATTTTATGAAAAAAAGTTTATGACAAATTTCTTAATGTTAATAAAATTTCTTGGATATAATGAAATTCTTCATTGAATTCTATGAAATTGTTTCATTAATATCACGAAGGGTAATTCTCTCAGTGTATGTTTTTTTTTTTTTAAAGAGAAGCAACACTCAGGAAATTCTTCCTATTAAATAATGTGTTGCTTTCTTTGGAAAGGGGATAGTGGAGAGATAAAAGGTGGTGAAAGATGAAGGGCTTCAAACATGGCAACACTGTAATTGCGCGAGTAGATAAGTCTTAGAACAGTTGTTGCTCGCCACCTGATGTAGAGTTGGCGAATTTATTAAAGCTTTTTGTTTCATAGCCCTGATTCATTGTTTTACTTCGGTGGGGTTAAGTGCTATGGGAACACCGAAGGTGGGCCCAACGATACATATAAGTGATACATATTAAATTGATGTTGTTGTCACCGGGAATCGAACCCGGGACCATCTGTGTAACAGGCCAACGCGCTAACCATTACACCACATCATATATTAAAAGAACGTACATAAGTAGTTTATTTAAAAATAAATAAATTTGAGTTTTTTTCTATTAATTTAAATCGTTTTTTTTATATTTTTTTAAAATTTTTTCAATAATACCGGTAATATACCGTTTTTAATGTTTTTAGTCGGTTATACCGATGCCGATACCGATACCAATACCGAAACAATTAAAACATCTATACCAATACCGATACTGTTATTCAGTGATCAGAATATGATTGGTCAGAATCATATATATGATAATTATGATCATAATATGATAATTTCTTGTCCTCAATCATGTTCAATCATATTTTTTCTCTGTGTGTAATTAAAGAAAAAAAATGGCTAATTTGGAGATGTCGATTGCCATATTTATAATATAATAATTGTAATTAAAGAAAAAAAAATGTATTAAAAAAATTATAATTCATATTTGTCTGTGGTGCGACTCCTTTCCAGGACATTTTATGAAAATTGATTGTTTTGTCAAGAGTTGAACAAAATTTTAATGTTTGCATAATTTTCGGAAAATATCACCTTAATTTGACTAGACTATAATTATCTTTACTTTTCTTTAACAAATCTTTAACCATTGGTGTCCTGGGGACAGAAAAGGCCCTTGAAACCTAATTTTAATTATTACTACAAAAAAAAATTTCCACTTGATAAAAATAATTATTTTATGTAATTTGATCCACATGGGGTTAATGTTTCCACTTTTAACCAAAGGGTACATTATTGTGTATTTTATGGTCAAAAGTAAAAACATTAATCCTATACGGATCAAATTGCATAAAATAATTATTTTTACATAGTGGATTTTTTTTTATTAATTTATTGGTCTTTTTTTCCCAGGCGACTGAGTGTTAAAGATGTTTTAAATATAACCAAATTTAAGTGATATTAAAATTTTGTTAATTTTTTGACAAAATAATCAATTTTCATAAAATGTCCTGGAAAAGAGTCGCTCCGCTCCAGACACATACACGAATTATAAGTTTTTAATTTTTGTTAACCCATTTTTTACCAAAGATAGAATCGGTTGTCCGATTTAGGCCCGACTACTGAATGTCCAGTTAGCTACTAACTGGGACTTTAACTGACACATTTGTTGTTGTTTCCCATATCAATTTTAAATTTAACTGTTTGTTAAATTTTAACTGGACATTCAGTTATCGGCCCTTAGTGGAAATTTGAACTATATACTATTTACAATATTAAGAATTTTCAACAAAAATAAACAAATATCTGTTTTCGTTGGAAAAAAAAAATAAAAAATACATTTTTTTCACACGACCTAACATTTCCCAAAAAAAATTTATATCTTCTATTTGGAACAATTTTCAATAAAACTATTGGTTGTAATGACAAATCTATTTTTAAGAGACACCCTAAGAATATGTACAGTCGCTCCAAAAAGTGATTGCTAACCACAAACTTAAATTTTCAGATGATTTTAACTATCACTCATTTTAACTTTTATTTAAAAAAAATCAGCAGTTTTTATTTGTCATACTATCTAAATTATTATTATGAAATAAAACCCTTGGAAAATTCCCGTATTACTTTATATAACAACAAAAACAAAAAAATGCCTGTTTTGAATCTCCAAAAAGTGAGTCCTCACTAATGTTTCTTCTTTAAAACGAATCCTTTTGTGCAAAAATTTATAATAATTTTGTATTCCGTTTTTCCCTATAATCTCTAATTAGATTCTAGGATGCAAATTAGACAATGTTTGGGTCACATTAATTGGACTATTTCAAAATTCTTCCCATGTAGCTCCAACTAGATACTCTCTTGAGCTTTTTCACGATCTCGAATATTTTTTTTTTTTTAAACAAAATTTTTTTGTTTTATGTTAATTCACAATGAATAATTTAAAATAAAAGTTTACCATTATTTTGTACACACCAGATTTGGCATTTTGTCGTTGGCCTTTCGGCGGAAAACGAATTATTGTCTATTTGAACTTAAAATATGATATAAAAATATAAATATTTTACACACAAGAATTTATTCTATCTACCTATAACATGTAAGTTCCAAACACTTTTACCACTCCTATTATTCATTAGTTGGTTTTAGTGTTTCTTCGTCAAAATCGCAATTTCTTAAACTATTATTTTGAGTAGAAAAATGGTGTTACAAACGCTAGGAAATAGTAATGGAAAGCTATCTAGTCCAGATAGCACTTGTTTTTCATAAAAGAATGTAATGAAAAGTGAAAAGTACTTCAAAAAATAAAATACGAATTTCGCTATGAAGACTAGGTATGAAAGGTAGTGGTGAGTAAATAAAGGGTGATTTTTTAGCAACTTCCTTTTTGGCAACACTGTTTTTGTCAGCTCAGCTGTTTTCGTGTAACATGTACTGTTAAACATGTTCAGTTTGGTGTTTAAATTAAGCATGAATCGACTTACAAACGGACAACGCTTGCAGTTTATTGAATTTTATTATCAAAATTCATGCCCGGTTAAGAAAGTGCAAATTGCAAGAACTGCCAATGCATCCCGAAAAATTCACTGTTCGGTGTGGAATATGGGCCGGTGTCATCATTGGACCGTACTTTTTCAAGGACGACTAAGGCAGGAACGTTACTGTGAATGGCAAGCGCTACCGTGCCATGATTACAAATTTTTGACCAAAATGGAAGAGCTGGACTTGGATGACATGTGGATTTTGCATTCCCTAGGCCAAATGTAAAATGTAGCCGATAAATAGTTATGGGTTCAGTTTTATTTTCAAAAATATTGTAAAACATCTCTATAATCCTATTTTTTTAATTTTAATAAAATAAAATTTAAAAAATTCTGAAAAAAATATTGTAGAAATTGAAAATAACTAAAAAAAAGGATCTGGTTAGAGCTGTATAAAAGAATTGGAAAATAGTCCAATTAATCGGACTCAAACATTGTCTAATTACCTTCCTAGATAATAACGGAACATAAACTTAATATACATAAATTCATGGATTAATTTTCAAGAAGAACTCACTTTTTGGAGCTTTAAAATGGATTTTTTTTTTTGTTTATTTTTTTTTTATTTTATTAATTAATAATCATATAATTAAAAAGTAAATACTATTTCCCTAACCGAGCACTAGCTACTTACTTTGGGCTTAGGCGCGTTGTAGCGAAAACAGACCAGTGCCTCTGGTGGGAATCGAACCCACGACCCCCGCACTGATAAGCCAGCAGGCTACCAACTAGCCTACCGGGGCGCACGGTGTTAAAAATCTAGGTATCCTTCGGGACTTTTTATTCCATAATAATAAAGTAGATATTATGACAAATAAAAGGTAATGACTTTATTTTAATATAAGTTAGAATATGTTATACTTTAAATCATTTGAAAATTTGTGGTGGGCACTCACTTTTTAGAGCGACTGTATGTATTTATTTATTTTTTTTTTTGTTTAATGTGAAAGATTAATTAAGTTTTAACTGTATTTTCATTTTATTATATGGATTTACTATGCTTTTTTTGTAACTTGCTTTTTTAATTCATTATCTAAACTTTTTTTGTTTTTAAATTGGTGTTTCTAGAAGAGTTTTTTTTTGTAGTGTATTTTTTATTCATTTCATCTATATATTTCAGGCAGTGTAAATTAATATTATTTTAATTGTGTTATTATTATTTTTTGTTTCTGTTTAATATTTTGTTTTTATTATTATCAGTTTTATGTTACTTTGTCAGTTCCTTTTAATATGAGTTTCAAAAAATTATATTTGAAAATTAATTTCAGCATAAAATAAAACAAAAATATATTTATTTTTATTATTTTCTTTTTTTTTTCAAAATAATAGAAAATTAAATGTTTGTGTGTTTTTTTCTTACTAAATTCAACTATTTATTTTATTTTTTGTTTTATTTGAGGTAATTGTAATATATTTTTTTATTAGTTATGGCAAGGATATTTAATATATATATTAAATACAGGGACCGTAATAATTATTCCTTTTTTCATAAAAGTCAGATGATAACAGTTATTTTTTGATTTTCATTTTTTCGGGCAAAAATAAAAGTTATTTTTTGATTTTTATTTTTTCGAGCAAAAATAAAAGTTATTTTTTGATTTTTATTTTTTCGAGCAAGTATAAAAGTCATTTTTTGTTTTTTTTTTGTTTACCAAAAATAAAAGTTATATTTTGATTTTTATTTTTTCAAGCCAATATCAATGCCAATATCAAGTACATATATTTTAAACATCAGAATTTAATTTTACTAACATTAGTCAAAATTTAAATCTTAAATTATTTTTAAATACTTTTTTTAGGAAGACATAACACATTTTTAGTAAAAAATAAATATCAAAAATAACTTTTATTTTTGCTCGAAAAAATAAAAATCAAAAAATAACTTTTATTGTTGCTGAAAAAAATAAAAATCAAAAAATAACTTTTACTCTTGCCCGAAAAAATTAAAATCAAAAAATAACTTTTATTTTTGCTCGAAAAATGAAAAATCAAAAAATAAAAAAATATAAAAAAAAATTTTATTTTTGCTCAAAAAAATAAAAATCAAAATATATTTTTTTTTTTGCTCAAAAAAATAAAAATCGAAAAATAACTTATTTTTGCTTAAAAAAAATAAAAAATCAAAATATATTTTTTTTTTTTTGCTCAAAAAAATAAAAATCGAAAAATAACTTATTTTTGCTTAAAAAAAATAAAAAATCAAAATTTTAAAAAGCAATGCATTTTATTATAGACTAGTTCATAAGGATCAAAATGGTATACTTGAAACAGTTTTCCGACATTTACTTCTAGTTGCTTTTTTTGTTTAAAATTTTGAAAATAACTGTTATTTTCGGTCCCTGATTAAATATATATTAAAAATCCTTGGTTATGGTTCATTCTTTTAAGGTTTTGTTTTCAAGTCCCGGGCTTATGTATTTTATTTTCAGTTTTTTTTTTTAGAGATTTTCAACATTTATAAAAAATATTATAATTAGCTTTTTATAAATATGTTTGTCCTTATGTTAAAATCATACAATCCTGGGACAGTGATGCCAGAAGATATTTTGAAAATTACCTACGTTTGTTATAAAAATTCCCTCTTTTTTCCTACATCTAAAAATGTATTCCCTACATTTTTTCCTACACCATAAATAAGGGGTGGAAACGAAAAAAATTTACCATATTCAAATGCGGGTTGTTGAAAAGCTACAAAACGATAGGAATGAAATTAAAATTTTCTTAAATTCTGTGAAGGCCTTTTAGGCCTTAAAATATTATCCCTTTTTTGGCTGCAAAAAACATAAAAATTAAAAAAAATTGGATTTGAACAGTTTTTTTTTATTGAATTAAGATATTTTGAACAGATTTATGAAATTAAGAAGGAACATCGATGAAATAAAAAAAATTTGTTTCAAATTATATTTGGGGGTACATGCATAGCTGCCAGATTTGACGCCATTTTGACGATTTTTTGTCAAACATTTGCCAAATCGTCGGTTTGTTATTGGTTTGACCCACCGACCATTTTTGAAAAAATTGAGTTAGGTATGGATTATATATAATGTAAATATAGAGCAATTCCATATGAAAACGATTAAAATTGGCAAATTTTTGGACGACCCCTCTCCGATTTTAAAATAAATAGTCTCAATCGATTGCCCAGCAAAAAATAATGTACCTACATATTTTTTTTTTTTTTTTATAGTGACTGGTTTAGTGGTGGTGTGCACCACTGTCATGTAACAAAATTGAAGAATTCTTCATAAGGGACCTCATTGAAAGTTGTTTTTAATTTTCCTAATTTCTAATTTTTCTCAGAAATTTACCTTTTTTCCCATGAAAATTAAATTTTCCCATGAAAATTAAATTTTCCGATTTTCCACAGAAGCTCCTAAATTTTCCGGCTAATTTTATTTTTTTTTGGATTCCTCATAATTTTTGCTTTAAGAATCAGCAATAAAAAAATGGGCCCCGACTCCTTGTTTGGACAGGAGAAGAGCATTTAAGAGACCACCTTGTTCTCATTGTTTTTATATTTTTTATAATTGAATTATTTTTAATTATTTAACAAGAAAAATTAGGAAAATTTTATTTTTCAATTAAAGCCTGATTCAATACCTTTCCAACGAGCTATCACTCGTTACGATCGCTTAAGTAGTTTTTTTTAAAACAACTTTCAATGAGGTCCCTTATGAAGAATTCTTCAATTTTGTCACATGACAGTGGTGCACACCACCACTAAACCAGTCACTATAAAAAAAAAAAAAATGTGTAGGTACATTATTTTTTGCTGGGCAATCGATTGAGACTATTTATTTTAAAATCGGAGAGGGGTCGTCCAAAAGGTGATCGCTTTCATATGGAATTGCTCTATACCCTTTCCAATTCCGAACCCCGTTTCACGTTATCTCGTATCATACCTGAGATATCCAGTATCTAATTTGATCTACCTGTCCATTTTGCATACAAAAATTAAAATGTATGTTCCTTTTTTATCGTTTTCTCGATAACAACTTTTTGGCGTATGGGTTAAACCAATAATAAGCCAAAAAGACGATATTTTTTATTAAAAAAACATTAGAAAATCTTGTATTTTTACAAAGCTTTTCACGACTTTTGTGGAATATGTTTTGGACAACTAAAGAAAAATTGTTCGTTCGGAACGTTAAAGGAATTAATTACCCAGCAAAGAATTAAATACTCATAAATAGGGTCCTAAAACATTAGCATATTTTAGTTTTTTCTATTAAAGTAATCTGTCTAAAAAGCATCCTGTGTATTTCTTCATGAATTTGAATCATTTTCTATGAGTCTAAAATTGATTACTCACTTTGAGACAGCTTTTTGAGATAATTTTTTACATTGATTATAAAGTGCAACAAATGAAGACTTTTGGAAAAATTCACGGACTCGACAGTATAGGTTCGATTGTACTACCAAAGGTTAGTAAAACCCTGTTCTCGGTTTGGCCAGTTTGACTACCATTTTTTTATTATGGACCTCAAAAGATTTTGAAAATCAGTGCACCATTAAAAAAAAGGCGTAATCAGTTTTTGGCCAACCGCTAATTCAGACTTGAAGATATTGCTTAACTATATTTGTATACTGAGTATACTGAACAAATTTTATAAACATTTTATGTGCAAAAAATCATTTTTTCCTGCACTTTTTTGAAAAAATATAGGAGAAAATTGTTTTTTTTTTTTTCCTTTTAATAAAAGTGAAGTCTAGTCAAAAACGACTATTTATAAAGTACAAAGTTGTCTTTGTAAGCTATTTCGGATGGCTAGACACATTCAGATTGTATTGATATGTTCACAAAAGTTGTTCAGATTTACAATGGCTACAATTTTGTCATGTATTGTTAGTGAAAAATTATGAGTCCCTGTAAGTTATGCTGAAAAAAGCAAAAAAAAAAAAACAATTTTCTTCTATATTTTTTCAAAAAAGTGCAGGAAAAATAATTTTTTGGACATAAAATGTTTATAAAATTTGTTCAGTATACTCTTCACTACATTATTGCTAAATATAGTTAAGCAATATCATCAAGTCTGAATTAGCTGTTGGCCAAAAACTTAGGACGACTTTGAGTGGTGCACTGATTTTCAAAATCTTTTGAGGTCCATAAAAAAAATTGGTAGTCAAACTGGTCAAACCGAGTACAGGGTTTTACTAACCTTTGGTAGTACAATCGAACCTATACTGTCGAGTCCGTGCATTTTTTTCACTGTTGCACTGTGTTATTAAGGGTTCTAATTTTTTTCTAAAACAAATTTGTGTTTTCATTATCACTTTCTGCTGTCGTTTAAAAGTTGAATTTAGCTCCGAAAATACGGGCTTTATTTATTAAATGGTGTTTTTTGTTTAATTTATTTATTTCTTTTAAAAGTTATTTTATTACTTCAATATAAATTTATTTAAATTTAAACGAAATATATTCTTTTTCAATACTCAGAGAGACTTATACTGTGTTTCAACTTACATGTTTTGAGCAAAACATGTGTTTTGGCGAAGCAAACTGTATGGGAAAACATGTACCAAACATATTTTGTTTCTAAACACGTACAAAACACCTCCAGTGGAAACGTTGCATTAAATATAATCAACTCGTTTCTTTAGACAAATGTTTATGTGAAATATAATATTAAATGGGAAAACTGATTATTTAGCATTAATGACTAAAAACATTAAGTAATAGTACACACAAAAAAATAAAGTGCCAACCGATTTTAAACGTGTATTTTTTTGGTTACAACCAATGAATTCGGTTAGTACAACCAAAATCAAATGTGATTTCTGAATATTTTTGGCGTTGCAACTTAAATTCAGTTGTATTAACCGATTTTTGTTGGTAAAACCAAAATTCAGTTGTACCAATCAACTTTGTAAGTAGTAAACGAATTTCAGTCGGCAAATGTCTAAATTTTTCTCTGTGTATGATAGTTGCCGTAACCGGCAAAATTCGATTGGCAACAAATTCGGTGGTTGCAACTGAGACTGTTTTCTGGTTGTACGGTCTATAATGCGGTGTTCAATCAAACTGAAAAAAAAAACAAATTCCGAATAGTGATATTCGTGACATCGCTACAACTGGGCGTTGGTGCGAAGTGCCTTAATTTATTAAAGCATTATCAAATGTATTAAAGATTTGTTTTGTGTTTTGTTTGCCTGTTTTTCGCCCTATTTTTATGAAAATTCTAATTTTAAATTGGTTTGTGATTTGAAATTTTTTTGGTTGCCCTAGATTTTTTATTTTTTTTTTGCGCAATTTAGATTGAAAATTTGTCACCCATAAAATGATCCTAATTTTTTTTAAATTTCCCTACATATGCTCAAAAATTAAATATCTATAAATTTTTCCCTACAAGTGAAATTTGGAGAGAAAATCCGGCTCTGTGCAACAACTCCTAGGTGAAAAAAGTCCCCAAAAAAAAAAAAAATGAAATAAGTCCCAAAAATCTTTCATACAAATTTGGGAGTAATTTCAAATGAAAGAATACCCAGTTCTTTTGCAGTTATTTCATTTTTTTAGAAGTTATTTCATTTTTGTTAGTGTTAGGTGTTATTTCATAATGCAGTAATTCCGAAATGAAATAAGTCCCAACAGAACTTAGCGTGGGAGTTATTTCAATTTCAAAAATTCATTATTTTTTTAATATTATTAATATTCTAAACGGTTCCTATAACGGAATCTTTCAAAATATGTTGATGATCTTCTTAAATTGACCTAACTTAATCTGTTTTTTAACAAATTTTGAAGGCGTAACGTTACATTCCCCAAAGTCATATTTGCCCAAGAAAAAAACGACATAGCGCCCAAAAAAGTTATGTAAATTGTTGTTGTAAAAACTGTCTTGTTTTTGGGCAATACGACATTGATTTGGACGAAATAACATTTTTTGTTGGGCGCTATGACGGTTTTTTGTTTGGCCAAAATAAATTTGGGCGCTATGACGGTAACTGTCATAAGACCTTAAATGTTAAGGCGGATTCATGAAATCAAACAAAAGAGTTTTAAGGAAACATAAAAAAATTGCTTTAATTTTATTTTTTTTTGTGTCGCACGCAGAAAAAACTTTATTTCGCGTAGCCGCCTGCCGCGTTATACGGAAAAAAAAAATCCAAAGAGCGGCTGAAGGCCTCCACACAGAAAAACTTGTTTTTACAAATCCAATGTCGATTCCGTTGAAATCTTATTTTTAAGACAATAAGTAATATAATTTGACCAGTCATGGCTTTGTCATTTAAACAGCTAATTGATTGTTTTTTATCTTAAATAAAAGAGTAGAGCATTGGCCTTCTGTTTATTTAACGTTTAGACACTAATAAATACGTAACATTTTTAATAAAATAGACTTTTAAAAAAATAATCATTAAAAAACAATAAATCTTGGTGTGCGTTGGTATTTTGGACATAAAAAGTTATGACAGGTCAAATAAATGTTACTTGATGTCTTAAAAATATAAGATTTCAACGGATTCGACATCTGATTTGAAAACCAACTTTTGGCCGCTCTTAGGGGTTTTTTTCCTCCGTAGAACGAGGCAGGAGGCTTCAAAATAAAATGCCATTTTCAAAATAAAATGCCATAGCACCCAAAAAAAAGTTTTGGATTTTCTGTCATTGATTTGGTCGTTATAACATATTAACATCCACAATTTTGGGGGATATGCGGACATTTTGGGCAATATGTCATTTTGGTTTTTGGTCATTTGTGTTGCATGGACTATTTTTGGGAGTTATTTAATTTTTATTCTTTGGAAATTATTTCATGATGAAATAACAACCAAAACCTAGGATTTGTTTCATTTTTGTTTTGAAAATTATTTAATTTTTTTAGAATTTATTTCACTTTTTCGAGACGGGACTTATTTAATTTTTTTAGAATTTATTTTATTGGGAGCTTTTTCACTGAGACTTTTTGCACCTGGGACTTATTGCATAGAGCCAGAAAATCCCTACAAAAAGGGAATTTTCCCTACAAATGGCATCACTGTCCTGGGAGGCAAACTGAAATAAAAAATATTTTAGTTCGAAACTCAATGTTACTTTAGCTCTTTGCTTTAAAAGTCTTAAGGTACACACAATTTAGTTTGTATCTTGGTTTTAGTAGTTTTATTTTTGATGATGGAGGTAAAAGCAAAAAATTTTAATAACCCATTAACGCCTAAATAAAATCTAGCAGAGAGAATTAAATAAAATATATTTTTATGATTGGCAAAGACGTCAAATAGGATTTTTGCAATTCGATTATTTAAAGCTTAATTCGACAAGTAAATTAACATAAATAAATATTTCAAAGTAATATATACACTAATAAAAAAAAGTTTGTACAAAAGTCTGTTAAATTTGTTCCAATTCAGTTGAAGTAATTTTTTGTTGTTATCGATTGAAACAGTAATTTAGCTAAAGTTATTCGTAGGGCAAGGAATTTCATGGAAATCCATGTTTTTTTTTCGATAATCTAAACTGATATATGGCGCAGATCCATGCGAAGTTGATATATATATATATCACCCTCCCCTAGATTTTTAAGATTTTTTTCGTCAAAATTTAGATTGACAATTTGGAACCCAAAATGGCATGCCAATTCCAAAAATGTCTAAAAATAACAGTAACTTTACGGCTTTTTGTATAATATTTTTAATAAAAAACCGTAATGACGGAATTAACAGTCAAAGTGCTAAATAGTTAAGGCTTCATTACTCGTGCGGATACATTTCGTAAACGGACTGTAACTCCATATAATGTGTCTCTGTTTAACATGTGACGAATTCTAAAAAACACAGCAAGATTAAGGGGAATTTTTCTACAAAAATATCCAGAAGTTATGAAATATTTCAAAACTTAAGTAAAAATTTATTTAAATAACAAATTTTTATGAATGAAATACTAATTTCAATCACGAAAGAAGTTTTTCATAAAGAAAAAAACTTTTAATTTCAAAATGTTTTATGTTGTGTTTTATCATGCAGAAATTTGTTTACAGCTCCCATCAGATTAAACATTTTTTTCATCTGGTTCAGAATGCTTTTCGTTATAGAAAAACTCGCAAGTTCTCAGAACTTTGTAATGAATCTATTCTATAAGTGACACTCCGATGTGCAATTCTGCTCATTTCCAGTATTTTTGTTATTTCCCGTTTGGGTTTTTTCTTTGTGATTACTGATTTTTTAAATTTTAGAGATTTAAGAGATTTAAGAAAATAAATCAATCCATTTAGACTGGTTAAAAAAATTGATTGGAAACCATCGGCCTTTAAAGTGTCTAACTTTGAATCTTTATTATTTTATAATAAATATAAGACTAGTTTTTACGAAAATTGTCACAAATTGTAAAAAAAACGTATTTTAAGATGAAATGAAAGAAAATGTTATTAAATTGTGTAGTTTTTTATTGAAAAAATATAACAAATAAAAATCTTCATCGAAAAAATTCCATATTAGAAGCATTGAAGTAATTCACAGTTTAAGTACTTTCGTTGTAAAATTATATGACTCTTTTTACTATTTTCTATGGCAGCGGTTCTTACCAATTTTTGCTTCACGGACCCCTTCTACCGCAAACCATTTTTTTTTCATATATAAAAAAAAATCAAAAGTAACGAAACAAACAAAAATTAAATTTTTTATTTTAAAAATAAAAAACAATAACAAAAACCAAATAAAGTAAAACTTAATGCACTCAGAGATTCACTCAGAGAGACTAGAAAAAATGATGCACTCAGAGAGACCAGAAAAATGAACTCGTTAAAATCGAGATTCGTATTTACTGTAATAAAAAAAAAAAAAATCCTTTACAATTTTTTATTGTCCCGAAAATATTAAAAAATTTTATAAACATATTTAAAATTGAATTTATCGTTGATCTATAAGTTTATGTGTGAGATTTTATTTGTTCGGTTTGAGATCATGACAAATTTTTCTCTAAATTAACAGAAAAATTAAAATTTTTACATGATAATTTACTTTGACTATTAGAAAAAAACACAGAAAAATTTGTTAGACACTAGCATGAATGGAATGCATTTTCTGACCCACTACGGTCTTCATCAACATTCTTCGTGCCATTTAGTGTTAATCGTAAATATCTTCTATTTAACTCACACGTTAAAGAAATTGGGTAACGTTAAATCCCACATTACTCTGTGTGTTGAGTTAGAATGAAATTTACCACAAACGATTTCTATTTGTAGTGTGATTGTTTTTCTCTAGTCATTATCATAATTGCCAGTTTAACTTTTAGTTAAAACGTTTAAATGTCAATTCTTTTCTCTAATGTCATTATATACTATCATTCTACATAAGCATAGTTTTCGATACATTAGAGAAAGAATTTATGTGTGTACGATTTAATATTTGTTAAAATTCAAAGAAATTTTATGAAAATTTGGGAATTTCGTATTGAAAATTATATGAAAGTTTGTTAGTGGGACTATCAAAAACAGTTCATCTTAACCGAGGGGTCACCTAAGTCAGTTCGTATTCACAGATTAGAATACATTTTTAAGTGTTTTTTTTTAGGAGTTTTTGAATAAAAAAGCTCCTTCTAATGAAATACTTTCGTACTTTACTTTAAATAATTTGAATTATGAATAAAAATGCTAAAACTATTTGGGAGGTTTTTTAAATATGTTTTAAACAATAATTTTGTCTGAACTCTTCGCGGACCAACTGGAATACTCTTACGGATCCCCATTTGGGCACCGTTTTTCTATGGCTTAAACTTCAAAAAGCATTATTCAAACAAAAACTAAACAGTCAGCACATTTTTTGCTGGGTCATATTTAAAAAAAATATCTAAACAAAAACTCAAAGCATACTGTTAGGCAGTTTTGCTGATCTTGTTTTTTATTTTTAAAATAAAAAATTAAATTTTTGTTTGTTTCGTTAAGGTACGTTCAGATTATTCAAATATTTGACAAAAAACATGAAAATATTTCATTGCCGTAATCTGAACACAAAATATTTTTGTGTGTCAAACAGCAAATCAGCTGATTTTGGTCAAACAAAATTATTTGCATTCAAATAAATATTTGACAAACTTAACCATAGTGTGAACACTAGCTATCAAATATTTTCTTCAGATTTGAGCAAATATTTATTTGATCTTACAAAAAAAAAATGTAAGAACAAACAATGGCAAATAACAGGTGGTAAAATCGCCAATTATAAATTTTTTTAATAAATTTATTAATAAAAGCCTTTATAAAAAAACTGAAATGTAAATAGATATTAAAAAAGCGAAATTTGATGATAAAATATTTTGAGAAAATTTGTTTAATAAAATATTGTTAAATGGAAAAATATGCAGTTTTGAATCAAATTAAATTAAAATTTAAAAACAAAACAAATTCACAATTAAAAATGTTGGGGTGAATTGCTATGGGATTCGTTAAGCTACAATTTTCAAACCATACATGAGACTAATTAATTGAATGGACTAATTAATTGATGATTTCATTGATATCAATTGTAATGAAATTATTTTCATTACCATTTGTTAAATTAATGATAATGAATAATGATTTCAAATTTCATTACCATTAGTAATGAATTAATTAAAAGAAGAAAATTGCAATTGACTGAATGCAAATATCCTAGGTTTGGAAAATATTCCGAAAGATAAATTTTTTATGAAAAAACAATTATTTTTTTATCCAAAAAAGTACGTGAAAATAAAAATTTAAGCACTCAGATAATGGATTGGAACATTGGTTCAAAATGGAACGATATGGAATAAAACGGGGAACGATTGTAATCGGAGCACTGTACATAATTGTGTTGTCGTACGTGAAAATAAAAATTTAATCATTCCGATAACAGAATGGAACATTGGTCCAAAATGGAACGATATGGAATGAAACGGGGAATGATTGGAATCGGAACACTTCACACATTTGTGTTGTCGGTATGGTACGTTCAAATTAGTCAAATATTTGACAAAAAACATGAAATATTTCATTGCCGTAATCTGAACACAAAATATTTTTGTGTGTCAAACAGCGAGTCAGCTGATTTTGGTCAAACAAAATTATTTGCATTCAAATAAATAGTTGACAAACTTAACCATAGTGTGAACACTTGCTATCAAATATTTTCTTCTGATTTGAGCAAATATTTATTTGATCTTACAAAAAAAAATGTAAGAACAAACAATGGCAAATAACAGGTGGTGAAATCGTCAATTATAAATTTTTTTAATAAATTTATTAAAAAAAGGCTTTATAAAAAAACTGAATTGTGTTGTAGTACGTGAAAATAAAAATTTAATCACTCCGATAACAGAATGGAACATTGGTCCAAAATGGAACGATATGAAATGAAACGGGGAATGATTGGAATCGGAACACTGTACACATTTGTGTTGTCGGTATAGTGCCTTTTGTTAAGGTTTTCAAAAATTTTGTCCATTTTGCGATATCATCATTAAAATGTCCAGTATATCCAAAACTAAGCGAGATAGACCAAAACGGACAAAATTTTTGCTCCAGAGGAGTATTAATATACCCTTATAACATAAATAGGCTAGGTCCGAGAGAGATCCCGAGCGATCAATTTTTTAAAAAACAGTTAGTTTTTCGATTAAATAAATCTATTTTTTTTTACACTTTAATTAAATAAATATTTAATACAAATATTTGTTTCAATCTGCTGAACGCTCGACAAATATTTTTTCGTTTATTTTATTTGCCACTATTTGAGAGCTGTTTGAACAAACAAAAAAAAAATAATAACATAAAATAAAATAATTTTTTATTTGACACAATTGAAAGCAAATATGTAAACAAATATTTTGTTCAAATATTTGATTAATATGAACGTACCTTTACTTTTGCATTTTTTTTATATATGAGAAAAAAAAATGGTTTGCGGTAGGAGTGTCTCAAGAGATCCGTGTAGGAGTGTCTCAAGAGGTCCGTGTAGGAGTGTCTCAAGGGGTCCGTGTAGGAGTGTCTCAAGGGGTTCGTGAAATTGGTAAGAACCGCTGCCATAGAAAATAGTAAAAAGAATCATATGGGGTGGGAGGGGAGCATTGAGTCATTGCATTTTTCATATAAATGCCTCAATGCTAAAATCCCAATAAAGTTTTTAGACATTTCTTTAAGCTGAATTTTGGCCTGTGGTATTTTATGAAATTTTTATAAATTGACAGAAATTTTAAAACAATAAAAATTTTATTGTTCTATTTTAAATTAATTAAAATCACAATTTCATGGTTTTTAAATATAAAAAAAAAAAAATAGAAATTTAAAATATTAACTTCCTTAGTTAGCATTAAAATAGCATCGGTTTGCTGTAATAAATATTCTTTTAGTTTAAATTCCTTTCCCCACCACTGAAATTTACTCTCACTCAGCGCTGCCAACTCTGACGATTTGTCTCCATTTTGACGATTTTTGAAATGAAATATGGATAAAATGACGATTGAAGATTTCACAGAATTTATTGTATGGAAAATGACGATTTATAAAAATTTGCAATTTTTATAGAATTTTTAAATTTTTAAATTTATTTCTCTAAAATTTACTGACAAAATTTGTTTAAAACATCTTAAAAAAATATGATAAAATATCTCAAATAGAATAAAAATTCTACATTTACCATTATTTTGAAAGTTTTATTTTAATTTTATTTAAAAAAATAACGAAATTCGAATGGATTTTTTTTATATATTTTACAAAGGCAAATCCAAAATCTTTATTTTTTAATAATTTAAATAATTTAGCTTCAAAATCACTGATAAAAGAGTGATTTTCTACATATCTGATTCTTGGTACATAAATATTTTTCATTATTTCCCTCTTTATTGTATGCCCGAATTTTATGAAACCAAATATCGGGGAAAAAATTTAAAACTAAAGGAATTTTGCAGATTTTAAATAGGTCAGTGATTTTAAAATTCCTTTCCCCGAAATGAGTATTGGGAGCTGTGTTTTTAAGACTCAGAGTCGTTTGTAAAGGAACTAATAAAAAAAGTACTTTAAAATTGTGAAATAATTACAAATAAAGCGATTAAAACGAAGTTGTGAGTAAAATTTCTATTTTTTATTCAAATAAAGGGTCCGCCATCTAACGTTTTTTTTTTCAACTAGTGCTTATTTCGTGAATGGTAACACTTAGCTCATGTCTGATTTGACAGATAATTAGTTTTATCCTTCCGCTGAACGAATATGGTTGTGTATACGCTTGAACAACGCTGGGAAATATTGCGACATTACTTTGAAAATCATGGTAATGTTGCAGAATGTGTGCGAAAATTGCGTATGGATTTTGGAAGAAGAGAAGCACCGTCAGCTCCGTATGTTCGTTATCTTGTGAAAAAAGTGAAAGAAACTGGCATCCTCATCGATAAACCAAAGCGTGAAAAGCCAAAAACAGTGCGTACACCCGAGAATATTGCTGCTGTGGCAGAAAGTTTGCGTGAAGCGCCATCAACATCAATTCACCGTCGTTCTCAACAATTGAACATTTCGGAGACATCATTGAGACGAATTTTGCATAAAGACCTTGGTATGACGCCATACAAAGTCCAATTGGTTCAGGAGTTTAAAAAAAAAAGTTATTTGGCGGACCCTTTATAAGTAGTTTTCAAAATGACGATTTTTTTTTTAACGATTTCTCATTCGCAAAATGACGATTTTGAAGACTTTTCCAACAAATTTGACGATTTTTGAACAAATTGGGTTGGCAGCACTGCTCTCAATTGTAATTTTGAAATAAAAAGTCAATTATTATTTTTTATATATATTTTTTTTCTGTTTTTAATAACAAACAATAAAAAGTAGAAATAAATTTTTCATATTAAAAAAAAAACTAAACGTAAATTTAAAAACAAATTAAGAAAAAAATAAAACTTTTTATAGATTTCCATTTTTTTTTATAATTAAGAAAACAAGTTTAAATAGATTTTGAAAGATAAAAATTTTGTGTTTTTTTTTTTTAAATATAATCAAATAAATTTTATGAATTTCTTTTGTTTTTATGACTTAAACTTTAAATTAAATTAAATAATAATAATAATAAGAAACAAAATATTTGAATTTGTATATTTTTTGTTTTATTTTTTGTTTTTATATATAAATTTTTACTTAACATACACTGATGAATTTACGGCTGTTCTTTCTTTACTTTATAGGTAGTTAATTTTTTAAAGTTTAGAATATTATTTTCATTGTGAAATTTATTTTGTTTTGTATTTTAGTTAAGAAATTTTACTATATATTTATTTTATCATTATTATTTATATGTAAGATAAAGTATATGAAATTTTATGGTTTATTTTATTGTTTTATTATTATTATTATACACATGTGATATATTTTTCGTTATTTTATTTAATATATTTTCTTTTTTTTTTTTACAGCAGTTAGGAGCTTTATTAAATATAAATATATTCATGTCAACAATTACAATCTTGAAAATGTAATTAATTTCTTTTTAAAATGTGTTAGAGAAAAATTTGTTTAAACATTTATATTTTTGTATAAAATGGCAGTATTTTTATAAAAATTTCTACCTTATGCTATTGGTTGATATCTTTTTTTTTTTTTTTAATGAGTTGTGTGTAGATAATTTTAAAAATTTTCTAATAAATTTTTAAAATTCTACAACTTATAGTGTCCGACAAAAATTTTGGCACAGTTAGTTTACTTCAATTAATCCTTCTTTTTATGACACAAAAGAAATTAAAATTTATGTTTCATATATGGGCATAGACGGAAGTGTATGTGATTCCATATATGCAAACGGTACTCATATATGGTCATTTATGGAGATATATTTGATTTAATATCTGCAAAATGAGCTCATATATGGAAATATTTCATATTCGCAAAAGAGTGCCATATATGGGCAAATATGGAAGTATATGGAATTCTTTATTTGCAAAAAAGGGCTCATATATGAACATATAAGGAAGTATATATGACTCCATATACCCAATCAAAGATTTTGTTACATATCGCACTTGATCAACAAGAGGGTATTAACACAAATTTTTTAAATTTTCAGTAGAGTCAAAAAACTGTTTATGGCCACATTTTAACAGAATTTAAAAATTCAAACATATCCCCATTATAAGCAAATTCCATTTGAAAATATATATACATTGTTTTTGTTTTAAATTTTACCACTCATTGCAAAAAAAAATCAATTTTTGAGTTAATACCATTTTTTTGAAATTTTATCGATTTAAATTTATAGAATAAAACAAATTTTATCAACAAAACAGTATCAACTCAAAATAAAACAGTATCAACTCAAATTGTTGATCAAGTGCGATATGTAAATAGAAAAGACAAACTGATTATTTTGGGAGAAAAGTTGCGATAACTGAGGTTGTTTTTTTTTTAAAGTTGCGTTAACTGAGTCAACAACGCAAACAATTTACTATATACAGTGCACTCGCGATAATATGAACTAATTAAAACAAAGCCATTTCACTTTTGCAAGATTGTTCATATTTGCGAATGTCATTTAATTTACCTTTAAAAACGTTTTTCCAATAAAAATAAAAGTTTCTTATGTTAAATTTTTTATTTATTGTTTATTGGATTAAAAAAAAACAATTAATTTTTGAAAAAGAAACAGTTATTTTGCGAAAAATACGTTAAAAATACAAAAATAAGCTGTTCATAGTTTAAAGCTTTGGCACTAAGTTGTTCATATTTTAGAGTAGTCAATGGAAGAAAAAAAAATGTTCATATTTTCGTGAGTGCACTGTATAATAATCGAGGAGTTGCTTTATTAAGGGTTAAGTTAAATGAGGTGGAACTGTATCTGAAATGTTTCATACAAATATGTGTATTGCTCCCCTTCCCCCACCGAAGCAAACTCCTGGGTTCGACACTGTCTGCAAGGTCCTGTTTAGAAAACTTTTAAAAAAACTTATAATATTAATAGTGTTCACAATGTTTTAATTTAATGTGGTCGTATTAAAGAACCTAAAGACTAAACAGAAACCAAGGTACTCAACATCTGTTATATTTTATATGTCAACTGGTTTTAAGAGAGACAAAATTTTTGTGTTAATTATATAAAACTTATGCAGAGAATACATTAAACAACACAAATTAACTTTAAAATTTAGTTCAAATTATTTAAAAGCATGAAAATTAATTATTTAACACATTATTTTCGAAACTCTCTTTAAACCAGTTCAGTTTTTTTTTTTAGATGAGAGCGTTGGATACGCATTGCTCGTATAATACTTTATTTTTAAGTTGTTTAAAATGTTAATTTTCGTTGTGATACGATAATAAACAGAATGTTTGCGCTGACATAATACACATGTTTTGCCATTTGAAAACACTTTTTTAGTATCGCAATTAGGCCTTTTAAATAATATTTTTTTTTTTTTTTATTAAAACAGTTTTTTAAAATACAAAATTTTCCACGGTATTGAGACAAAATAAATCAGCGTCCTAAACCTATTCGAAAATTATGTTTCGCAAGAGGAGGTCTTTTCAGAAATTGAAATTTGTCGAATAGTGTTATGTAAGGATGACCCATTTTCAGTTTATTTTGTATGTTCTGTAGTTTTACAACTATTGCCGACTTTACGAATTATAATCAGGCTTTAATATTTGCTTTCTGGAAAAGTTATTTCTTAGAAAGTGTAAATGCATTACGACTTTTTTTATACAAATTGCATCCCAGCAAGAACAGTGACCGGTCAAATGACCGACACGGCTGATGGAAATATCCATCAATGCGTAGAACAAAGTTTCTACCATTTTCTTAAGGGCAATGTGAAAAAAGTGATGGAAACTTTGTGTATGTGTGATTTTGCATCTTCCTCTAAATTATAAATTTATAAGTTAGAGGAAGATGCAAGATTTGCATGTGTTAGTTTCTGTCATCCATTTCTTGTAGAGATGTTTTTAGAAATGCCCTCAAAGGAAGATTTTCTGATATTTTTTTATTTGCTGAAACAGCAGCGAAAAATAAAAGAAATAAAAAAAAAAGAACGAACTGTGTTGAAACTTATGTCCAATCAAAAATTTGACTAAACAACTGTTTTTGCTAACAAAATGAATTTTTCTTTTTACAAATAAATCTATTAAGTTTCAATTTATCATCTTGATAAAAATGTTTAATTGTTTTTCATTACGTTTGGCGTAATGAAGCATTTATTTCTTTTGATACAAATAACTGTGCCAAAACTTTTGCCGGGCACTGTAAGTTTGTAATCTATATAGTAGTATAGTATATATTTAAACATAAACTTTGCTAATCAAAGTTGTTTGTAAAAAAAAAAAAAAAACATAATTTGCCATTATTATAAAATAAATGCAATTATGCATATTGTGTATAAATTTCAATAAATGATTAAAGATGCCACAACTTTTTCACTCACAATGGAGGTATTTCGACCCGGACCGGCAGATTTTAATGAACTTCGAATATGCTGTAGAGAATAAACCTCTATGGCCAGTGGTTTTTTTTTAGCTGCCCAATCTCATGTTTAGGGTTCACTGAGTGAGGTCAAAACTTAACCCATTTTATGTTTTTTTCAGGTTTATTTCGTTCTAGACCAGGAGTGCCCAAAAGTTCCTTAGGGAAGAGCAAACACCAATACATTTAAAGAAAAACTAATTTTTATTCAATATTTTTTGTTGTAAAAACCAATACATACAAAGAAAATAGAAAAAAATATTTCAATGTTTAAGCAAAGCATACGAAAGTGTTGTTGCTTTGCGCTTGCGTGTATACAGTGAAGAACGACAAAAAAACTAATAAGACAAAGTTGTTTGTGTATTTCGTATTGCTAGTGCTGAGCGCTCTATATGTGTATTAAAACACACAGCCTATAGCTAAGTGTTTTTACAAAAACAATTGAGTACCAAGCGCATAGGCCGTGGGCACCCCTGTTCTAGACACATTTACTGGTGTACAGATTATGTCTAAAGACTTTCAAGTATTTTTGTTATTAAAAAAATGTGTTTTGAGTAATATTAAATCATGCGTTTTGTTACGGAATTGGTGTTTGTTTTAAGCTTTAAATAATGCATAGTAATGCCTATTTAATTTAATCGAGGGGGTATAGGATCTGTTTCCGATATTCGAAATTGTTCAGTCTCTTCCAGAAGAGCCTTTTTCTCCTATATTTCAAATAATTCAAATATGTGGCAACTCTGTGCCCACTATATAGATAATATGGGTATCATATTCATCTCTGTCCTACACACAGAGAAATCAAGTGCTAACCGAATTGAAAAGTGTATTTCAATGGTAACAACTTATAAATTCAGTTAGTACAACGATCTAATGTAAATAGATTTCTGAATATTTTGGGTGTTGCAACTAAAACTCAGTTGAATTAACCGAACTTTATTGTGAAAACTAATGTTCAGTTGTACCAACACACTGAAATTCGTAATACACGAATTTGCGGCTTAGTAACCGTAATTCAGTTGGCAAATTGGAAAATTTTTTTTTTTATGTTTATGTTTCACATTCCCATTAAAGTGAAATCAATACGACTTTTTGGTGCTTTGTCTTTCACATAACCATTTTTATTTTCGATTTACTTTCCTCTAAAAAGTAAAGCGAAAGCACTTTTTCCTTACAGAAGTTTTTAAAAATCATAAGACTGCTTTATACATAAGTTAAAATTTAGCATTTTGACCAAAAACATATGTTTTCGATAATTTTTAGACATTTTTCGATTATTATTTCGAATTTTATACATTTATGGGGATTAGAAAGCAACATGTGCTGTTAAAATTTATTCGTATTCAAAAAGTAAGGAAACCTAGGACATGGGCGATTGTTTTCTTGAATACTATAACCCTGTGTAGAAATAAATTTAGTTTTCGTTTTGATTTTTAGCCTTGCTTTTTAACCCCTTACTTTTTAACCCTTAAACGTAAAATTGGGCAGCTACAAAAAGGGTCCCTTTTTGTTTGCTCCTTTACAACACATGCAAAACTCATTTAAATTGTCGAGTTCGGGTCGGAATACCTCCCGTGTAAGAATATGAAAAATTTTGTGCGAAATTTATATCCCTATTTTTTGTTTGATTGTAGAAAACTTTTACAATTTAGCATTGTTGCAAGTTTGCAAATGTTGTCATGAATATTACGTTTATAATATAATATAAAATGTCAATAGATGTTTTATGGATAATGTTTCATTGTTTTACATATTTTCTTTCTTTCTTTCTTTCTTACGTTTTTTTAAATGTTTTCGTATAAATAATTGCATTTACTTAAAAGGCGCAAGCACCTTGTATAATTTCTTTATAACTTGGTCTATTTCATATTATTATAATTTTTTTTTATATTAACTTTTTTCATTTTTTATTTCTTCATCAACACCTCAGCATATTTTACCATAACCAATTTTGGTTTTTCAATTTCTTTTTCATTTTGAAAAAAAAAAATAAAAAATAACATTCACATTAATTTTTCATTATATTTAAATGTATAATAATCAATCAATCAATCAATTATCATCATCATCATTATTATTATTATTATAAGTTTTGAATATGTTTTTCTTTTTTAATTTTCTTTTAAATTTAATTTTTATAGTTTTTACTTGTGTTTTTTTTCAATTTTCTTTCTTTTGTAATCATCCGATTTTGAATTTTTCTTTTAATTTGTAGTTAACATTACTTTTAGTATTTAGAGTCCAGCATTTCAAACGCCTTTACCATTGCCTTTGATGAATTTATGATGGCTATTGGAGCAGTTACAGCTGCCTTTATGTACGCACTACGACATGGGTAAACCTTGTACGTCCATCATTTCGTCCTGTGGTGATGGACGTGGTGGAAAAGCTTGCAAATGTGGTGGTGTAGCTCTGGCATACATGCCTCTTGGTGCTAAGGGATATTGTAATCGATAGGAACCATCATGCGCTTGTCTTGGATTACGTCTTGGTGAACGTGCTGGCATACGATTAGCTCTGTGCATTTCTTCTAAAATTGATGGCGCTACATATGTGAAACCCTGTAGAAAAATATTAAACAAATCAAGTAAGTACAAGTTAGTTATAGTAAGGTATGGTACATATATATCCTTTATGGCTAAATGGATTTAGGATAGACATCCTCTTTCTAAAAGCCGTAAACCATTCTTCGATATCTAGTATCAGATCAAAGAAATCGGAGATTAAAGATAAGCAGTCTAATTGTTAATAAAAATTTTAATTATTATTCCATAGCTGCCACATATTGATTTAAAAATCTTAATGTCAAAACTTTTAAAAAGTAATTACTAATTTTTTAAAAAAAAATCTTGATTACCTATCAAAATTTCAGTAATAGTCTCTCAATACTAAGGAGTGAGATCAAATAATTCCCGACACAGATTTTCACTTATCAATTTTTTTATGTTCAAAATTTAACTTCTTTTTAGATTAAGTTATTTGTACAAAATATAAACAAAATCAGATTATTAGTTTGTTTAGAAATTGATAGAGTTGGAATTAATCGTTCATTTTGGTGACTCTGTCATTATCGTTCAATTCGAATCAGTGAACTAGTTCGGTCAAATCGTTAAATCGTTCTTTTTTGCTTTGACTTGTGACAGATCTGCGTGTTGCGTGAACTGTGTCGTTCGTTTGACAATTATTACGCACTATTCATGTTTTACGAGTTTTTTCACAAATTTTACGGTACATAGAAAAAAAGTGTTATAAAATTGCAACTTTTCTAACAAAAATGTATATATTTTGTGTAACAACATTTTATTTGTATGACTATAATTGTTTTTAATAATTTGAAACAATACTATTACTATTTTCTAAAAAAAAAAATAATTGCTCTTGCAAGAAATTTGATTGAAGAGAGATGCAATTGTTCTATGAATAAAAAGAACGATTGAACGACAAGATCAAATATTGGTGAACGAATCATATCGTTCGATTGAGTGAGTCGTTCAATTGAACTAGTTCGTTCATGAACGACACAACTCTAAACAAAAAGTCAGAGCAAAAAAAAAGTAGAATTTAAAAAAAAAATCAAATGATATTAAAAATTATTTTAAATTATTGATGAAGGCTATAAAACAAGTTCCCAATACGGTCACTTTTTTTGAAAATGGTCTGCTCGTATCAATTAGAGCACTAAAGATACAAACAAAATTTTTTTTTACTCACTTTTTGATCAGATTCCATTTGTGAGAGAAATAATGAGCCGATCGCTTTAATATTTTGCTCACATAATCTGAAAACGTTCCTATAAGTAACTTGAGAAGAAAAAATGTGTATCTAAATACATAATAAGCAGTAGTTTTAGGACCAACTTCATATAAATCGGCGTCAAAATTTAAATTTTGTTCGATAATTTCGTTTTTGTAAGTACCCAAGGGCCAGCACTGCCAAAGCACTGAAATGGGTAGTATGAATAGGGGAACCTTATTTAGGGACCTTATTTTAAGTCAAAATCAGGTGCCATCGGCACAGTGGGATATATCACAACATTTTTGGAAATAATTTGGCCATTTCCTACTTTGTAGTCCAATTGCAATTGAAATTTGCATCAGGCATAAGTTACATAATGTCGAGCATAAGTTAAGTACCCATACACCACACAATAATCTTGTGCAACTTTTGCAATTGTGAAAAAAATTACCAGTGTGTATGTAATATTGGAAGGTTGTACAATAAATTGGAAAAAACCAAAAAGATTTTGATTTTTATTGCGCAACTAAGAAATGTGAAAAATATTTTATAGTGTGTTGGTCATATCGTACAATTTTTATATCCCTCCACAACAGAACAAAACAGTGGTACCATATTTTGTGCAAAAGTATTGTACATATTATTGCGCTGTGTAGGGCAAAATGACAATAATATTGCAAAGTGTATGGGTACTTAAGTACGTTTCTTTTATATTAAAATCAGAGCCTTAAAATACATGTTTTTAGTAAATTCGCATAAATCTTGATCCATTTTATGATATGATTATTCTAACGTTATTGATTCGAAAAATTATTTTTTTATTTATTGATTCGCGATAAAGAAAACAATTTCTCTAGTCCCTAAGCCGGATTTTTTAATTTTTGATATGCATTTAAATGGTACGAGGACAAACTCAAAAATTAAAAAAACACAAAAAAACCCGTTGCTTTTAAATTTTCAAAAAAAATACAGGCAAAAATTTAAAAATTTTTCTACTTTAGGGACTTAATTTCTTAGTACTCTACAAAACAAAAGAACTACTGAAAATCGGTTCATCCGTTAAGTCTGGATGGTATATGGTTCACACATATTTATTTGCACTTTTTTCCCACCAATTTATCTATTTTTGATTACCAAGTTCTAGCGAAACCATAAAACCATAGAGTAACTATTTTAAAGAAATTGAATACCTCTCACGTACCTCTGGAAAAAAAGTCGAGCTCAGCCCAACTCAGTAACCAACGTTTTTCTCTTTTAAATAAGGCGAGTAGCAACATATTCTGCAAAAAAAATGTCGAGTTGCAACATTTTGTTGAAAGCTTTTTCTTAGGAGGTTGCCATATTTTTTTTAAAAATAAACAAGTTTCGGCAAAAATTATGACCAATAACAAACCAAATTACAGTTAAATAAACATGCCAAATGTTTTGTTTGTAAAAAAAATCAAAATTCTGTTTTAAAAAACTGGAAAAAAAAAGTTTTTTTAAAATGTAATAACAAACGCAGCATTTACATGAAAAAATTTAATATTTTGACTCATAAGTTTTTTTATCACATTATTTGTGTGGTAATTTAGCATATTATTTAGCAAAATAAATATTACAAGACTTTTTGATTTCTTAGTTACGCGGTTAAATTTGTCCACAATGTTTTAATTTAAGTAACGGTTATACCTCTATTTTTACTGAAACACATTTTTATTTTTGTATGTACTCATTTGTGAAAACTAACAATTTTAAAATCATAGTAGAAAGCACTTCTGAACTTAATCGCATGGGTTCTACAATCGTATTCTAGGAATCAAAATAAGAAACTTTGCCGAAGGAACCATACCTCTTAAACGAATTCAGATGTTACGACTTTTGACTCGTTGGGTCAAATTTTGAAAAGTCCACTTTGATATTTCAGAAAGTATGAGGAATCTCTCCAAGATTATGGGAGCTACTGGGAGACGGGCTAGCAGATTAATGCATAAATCATCATTCTAGGTGACCGTTAAGGGGTTAAAATTTATGTTGAAAGAGGGCCTTTTTAGCCGTGTTTTTATAAAAAAATGTACAAATCTCGGGATAGAGATATTTCAGAAAGTAGGAGAATTCTTTCCAAGATTAGGGTCTCTATTTCTTCTCCGGAAGACGCTCTAGCAGATGAATGTATAAATTATATTCGATTGGGTTGGATTCGATTGGGGCACTCTAAATGGGTCAAAGTAGGATTTTTCAAAATTTCACCCTACAGGTCAAAAGTCGGAACATCAGAATTCGTTTTAGAGGTATGGTTCCTTCGGCAGTTTCTTATTTTGATCCCTAGAATACGATTTTCCTTGTACGTTGATCAATTTTTAAATCGACCCGCCCTAATGAGTACCGTTTGCATATATGGACTCACATATATGTACTTGCATATATGCCCATATATGAGACATATATGTCCATATACGCAACCATATATGTCCATATATAAATATATTTGTACATATATGAACTTTTTTAATCGGGTACTGTAGAAATATTGCTTTGGTAGTTGTTTATTAAAATACTAAAATTAGCTGCTTCAAACAACTGTTACAAAAATACAATATTTTTATTGAGTTTTTTTTTTTAATAACTGCCATAATAGTTGTATTGTATTATTTCATAGAAAAACAACTGTAATTTCAGTTAAAAATAACAACTATTGATTACTACACAAATAACTGTCATGTAGTAGCTGACAAACTTTTTCAAGTGTATATTATTTAAACATTATTAACTCTTAAACAATACTATTACTTCTCTTCTCTTTTTTTTGTATGATTTCTCTTTATTTTGTATTGCTTATTAACGAAATTTGTATTGTAACGGCTTGTAAATAATTTCATCGATCTTGGTCTCAACTTTTTTAATTGCCTTGAAAAAAAAAACTACAAACTATTTAGTTGTTTTGAATTAACACAAGGTTTTACGCTTGAATACAAAATATTTTAGGGTTTTTTGTTGTTGTTGTTGTTGATTTGGAGGTATGTATGAACAAATATTAATCAATTAGTGTTGATCTTTAAATCAAGATATATTTATATAGGTAGTCTTACTAGAACAACAACTACAACAAACAACTACAAACAATACAAAAACAACAGGGTTTTGACATTTCAAAATACTCAAGATACAGTCTTTGTACTGTCAAAACCATGTAAGAAATGTCAAAACCAGGTAAGAGGAAGATAAACAGCTGGGCTACTAAGACTACCTTTTATGCGTGTAAAATGCATCTAATTTGCAAAAATCTAAATTATTTACATACAAAGATTATGTACTTGGCAAAAGAAAAAATTTGATACCCATATTGCCCTATTTAAAACGAAGAGTTACCACCCCATTGCGTTTTTGTCAAAACGCGAACTAGCACGAATTTCAAAAAAAGCTGAGACCCGTATTTAATTAAATTGACTAAAGATTAAAATATGTTAATTTGGTATTTTTATTACAAACAACCCCGAACAAAAAATTCAAAAACCGTTTTTTTTTTACAGAATATCCTTAAAAAAAGGACATGGATGATCGTACTTGGACAAATTGTATATACAGTTGCACGAGCCTTAAAAAAACCTTTCTTATGATACCCATATTGTATATGTTGGTAAGGAAACAGTTTCTTAAATTAACAAAACATGCAAAATAGACCCATTTTCAAAATGGTCCAGCTCACGATAGGTCAAAGCTGGACCCGAAATATTTTAAATGTCATCTTAAAAAAGTCCAAGGTTCATTTTTAGGAGGGTAGATCGAGCACTTTTTTTGGTGAGTCGCTCTAATGTACATATGTAATGAACGCAAAGTTGAGCTTTGTGTACAATAACACAATTTTTTTTTAAATTTTTTATTACAGTTCGAATGTGTTAGAATTCATTAGGTTTTAAAAAAAAAACTTCATATATTTTATGAAATTTTCATTGGGTCAATGAAGACTTTCATTAACATTGATTTAATGAAACACGTTTCATTGATTTCATAAAACATTTCTTTGAAAACATTTTTATGCAAAAAATTCATTGTATTTATGCACGAATTCATTACGCAGAAAATTCAACCAGTGTAGACTTGTGTATTTGGAAAGTACATGGTCCGATCGGCCAGATTTTCAAAAATTATATACAACCGATGAACTAATTTTTAACATTTTTATATTTTCTCATCAACATAACAATCAAAAACATAAAAGATTGGGATTTTTTATATTTATAAAAAATTTTGAAAAAGTTCAAAAATATATTTGTTTTAAATAATTATTTGTCAATTTTGGATAACAATTTTTCAAAAAAAAAAAAAAATTAAAACATCCAGTAAAAAACTATTGCCATTTAAAAGTAATAGGTTGAAAACGGAACACTTGGTCAAAAATAAGTTAATGTCTAAATGACTGATAATCCCTTCATATGAGGACAGAAGGCTGAATGAAATGCGTTAAACACATTTTGTTGTATATTAAGTAGGTCACAGTCGGTCGATCTGGTCTGTAATGTATATTACTGACATACTACAGTTTTAAAAATGTATTACATAAAATTATAAAAAAAAAATAATTAAAGACTAAACAAAAACTTAAATTGTTTTCTAACATAATGTCTTAATTAAATGTTAAACCAGTACAATTAAACTCATCAAAAGTTGCTAATATTTGAAATTTACATAATCGTGATGGATTAAATTTTTAAAACTAAAACAAACTACAATTGGCACCAAAAATACAATATCCAGAGTGGCGTAAAAGGAATTGTACCCCTCAACCCATCTATAAACAAACAACAAATTGAGTTTGCCTATGTAAAACAAACACTTAAGCCTAATAACACTAATCGACAAATTTCACTGCTTTGCAGAAGCTCTCTTTGAAATACATATTTTTTGATGTATTTCAAATTTTTCTCATTAGCAGTTTTTTGAATTTATTGGATTGAGGGTATTTTCCTGAATTAGCAAGGAAGTTGAAAATTTTACATGTGTAGTTTTATCCTTATAAATATTAGGTATGCTAAAACAATTTTAAATTTTATCACTATGAGTAAACTAAATATTCTATTAAACTCCTTTTTAAATTAAAATTCCAAATCCATTAAAAATATTTAGGAAAGAAAAAATAATGTATTTAAAAAATGGAGTATTCCAGCAAAACCTCGGTAATAGGTTGGTATTACGGAACATGTTACCTGGTAATAAGTAACACTCCTTACTCTTGAAGAAAAAAATAACGTCATAATTTCTCTCAAGAGATGAGTATACAATAGGGCGGGTCGATTTAAAAATCGCTCAACGTTCAAGGAAAATCGTATTCTAATGATCAAAATAAGAAACTTTGCCGAAGGAACCATACCTCTAAAACGAATTCTGATGTCCCGACTTTTGACCCGTAGTGTCAAATTTTGAAAAAGCCCACTTTAATGTCTCAGAAAGTAGGAGGAATATCTCCAAGATTATGGGAGCTGCTTCTTTTCCGGGAGACGCGCTAGCAGATTAATGCATAAATCATCATTCTAGGTGACCGTTAAGGGCTTAACATTTAAGTTGAAAGAGGCCTTTTTAGCCGTGTTTTTATAGCAAAATGTACAAATCTCGGGATAGAGATACTTCAGAAAGTAGGAGGAGTCTTTCCAAGGTTAGGGTCTCGATTCGATTTGGGCACTCTAAATGGGTTAAAGTGGAATTTTTCAAAAATTGACCCTACGGGTCAAAAGTCGGGACATCGGAATTCGTTTTAGAGGTTCCTTCGGCAAAGTTTCTTATTTTGATCCCTAGAATACGATTTTCCTTGAACGTTGAGCGATTTTTTTGCCTCCATACAAATTTGATATGATTATGCATGCATACAGTATTATATTGTAGCATATATTATTTTATATTGTTTATATGGCTGATATGGATCAGCATATAAACATATGTGACCATATCAAATTATGTCAATTTCTATAAGATTGGATTAATGAGATAAAATTAGATGAGACCAAAACTCCGATACAATCGAATCAAATGATATATTTTTCTATCTAATTTTATATTATTTTATTTGATCCAATTATACAGAACCAATTTCAGCATCTAATTATATCTGATTCAAAAGAATTATTTTTAACCAGGAATAGCTAACTTTGAAATTCTTAGACCATAATCGTGCTATACGTCCCAAAGTCTATCATAATTTGATGCCTCCCCAATGCATCAATTTTTTTCTGATTTTGTTGAAGTGTGTAATATATTTTTATACACTCATAAAAAAAAGTTTGTTTAAAAGTCTGTTAAACGGTTTTTAGTTCAGTTGATCTAATTTTTTCTGTTGTTATCGCTTAAATCAGTTATTAAGCTAAAGTTATTAGACCTTTGAGACCCAAGCTGCATGCAAAAAGTTCTTGATTTTCCAAGTTCTATGTAAAATATTTTTAAAAGTACTACACTTTCCCTACAATCAGGAAACTTCTGCTTTAAAAATATATAGTTGCTTGGGTTGTAATACAGTTTCTTTATTTTTAATGTAAATGTCAGTCATATGTTTAATTTTTTACTAACCACATCAAATGACTGTTTTATGATTTTACATTCATTTTTTTTTTTTTTTTTTTTTAAATAAAAAATTTAATGTTTGTTTATTTTTTACTAACATATGTGGTTATTTTTTACTACAATTGTTAGTAATTTTTTGAACATTAAAAACAAATGACAAATGTTAGTTGAATTTAGTGAAATGTTAGTCGTCCTTTCTTTAAGTGAAATTTCATTTGTTTTTGACTACAAATGCTGTCGTCTTTACCTACATAATATCCTTAGTGTATATTTATGAAATATATTTTATGAAATATAATTTAATTAAAAATATAATGCAGTTTTAGGAGAAAAAATCAAAGCTCACAATCGTTAGTCTGGGTTAGATATTTAATTTTACCTCAAGAACTAATTTCATCAGTATTTAAACTAATTTTCGATGTAAAATTTAGTAATTCGTGATTCTCAAATTTACAAATTTCGCTAGTTAATTTAAACTATAATTGTTTTCAAACCATTGTTTTTTGTGTCTCCACTATCTATCTCACGTGTATATGGCGTTATTGTCTCATATTTTTTATTTTATAATCATAAAATAGGCTATATCGCGGAAACTAAGAGAGATAGAGCAAAATGGACCAAAACTCGTTACTTCATACTCTGCAGTACTCTTTATTAATTACTTAAATTCCCATTAATAAATATGGAATCATAGCCCACATTTTGAACAAACGAATTGCTACTACTATTGAACCACAACTTCGCAACGAACAATGCGGTTTCAGAAGAGGTAAATAATGTGTAGACCATATATGTAGCCTTCGAATAATAGTAGAGGAATCTGAGTGGAGATCGTGCATTTGATGAACGTGCATTTGATACGTTACACCAACCGGCCATATGGAACGCTTTAAGATGCAAAGGGATTCCAGAATCACTGATATAGCTTGTTAAAGGCTTATATGATAATGCATCCTGTCGAGTTCTGCTCGAGGGTCTTATAAGCAACAAATTTCCAGTGGAATAGGTGTGAGACAAGGTTGTGTGCTCTCACCTCTTCTTTTTAACACCGTTTTAGATGTTGTCATGGAACAATCGATGAAAGGTGATTGTGGCATTGCTTTTGGACTGCAGGGCAAATTTTACGATCTTGATTACGCCGACGACATATGTATACTCTCACACAGCTACAACAGGTATGCAATCAGAGCTTAATATCCTTGTTGAAAATGCATCCAAAGCTGGTCTAAAAGTTAACATATCGAAGACAAAAACATTACGGTTCAACACCAACAATACAGAGCCATTATAAATTTTTGAAAACTCACTCGTAGACGTCGACAGCTTCTGTTATCTCGGCAGCATAATAACTTCAGGCGGTAGTAAGGAGGACATAGCTTACCGCATTGCAAAGGCTAACCAAGCATATGGCGCACTCAAATCACAAAACTCTTCGAACAAAAATCAAACTTTTCAATTCTAATGTTAAAGCAGTATTGTTATATGGTTCCGAAACTTGGAAGGAAACAAATGCGCTAAAGTATTTGTTAACCGTTGTTTGCGAAGAATATTACGTATTTTCTGGCCTCAAATAATTTCAAATAATGATCTTTGGCAAAAACCACAACAAACCCCCATACGACTGACATACGAGTAAAGAAGATGAACTGGCTGGGCCATACCTTCAGAAAAAGCTAAGATGACGTTACCCGAAAGGCCCTAGACTTCCATCCCCAGGGCAGCCGACGTAGAGGAAGACCTGCTAACACGTGGAGACGTCAAATAGAATCCGAACTCAGTACAGCCAGAATGACATGGAGGGAAGCAAAACGACACGCTGAAGACAGAATTCAATGGAAATCATTTGTACTGGCCCTTTGTTCCAACTAGGAATTACAGGATTACATATATACATATATATAATAAATATGGACCAGCCTTCTGTCAGATCCTGAAAGACCTTTTTAGAAGATATTTTCTGTTGATTCAGCTTAAAATTTGTTGATTTAGCTAAATTCTTAGTTAGTTTAACTAACTGTCGACTCAAATTTAGTTCTTCTAAATGAAGGTTACCTAAGTTTAGCAGACTGTGATTCTCAACTTCAAATTCAGGTACTATTTCTGTGGTCGTAGCTGAATTTTCAACTATTTGTACGGACTTTTTTTTTTACTTTGGTATTTAAAGCATGTGAAAAATTATGTAAAATTTGGAGTTCATTCCTAAATATTTCAGGACATTTTCCATTGATTTACAATTTTAATACAAACAGTTTTTTATTGGAATGTATATGCACAATGAAAAAATTTAAAAATTTTTTAACATGCATAAAATTTATAAGGATACAACTAAAAAAGCACAATTTTTAACTTCCTTAAAACACCAGTGCGATATCCTGATACAGATGCCGACATGATTATACTCAAATTAAAGATAATTTAATATATATTTATTAGAGTGTTTTTTTTTTTGTTTGGTTTTTGTTTTTGATTTATGTTATGATATCAACTTTTTAGAATGTTTTTGCGACAATAAAAATAATGGCGTTTTTATTTTTGAAAAATTCCAACTCCTTCAATTCCCGCTCGGCGACTAAAATCGCGAATTTTGGGTACCTTCTTTTGTAGAACAAAAACCGATAAATATATTTAAAATCTGACTTCAAGAATCGATTCTACATGAAAAATTAGGCTTATAAGCAGTTTTTTACGCTTTTACATTACACCGGATAACCATTACAGTGGTCGGAAAAAATCGATTTTTTTATTCTTTAATTTTTTTTTTTTTTTTAATATACACAATTAAAGAGGTTTCTTTCCTGAGAAAAATGGCATACTATACTTATTTCTATTACTATCCGTTAAAAAGTTATTATTCCTTAAACTTTTATTTTTACATACCCACATTTATTTTCTTTTGTTTTAAAATTTTTACTTCAAAGTTTTTTTTTTGTACTAAATGCTTTACAAAAAAGATTTACTGAAATCGAAGAACTTGAGCAAGTGCATAATAATGTTGAAGTAGATACAATGTCATCTTGTACGTATTGAGATTCCTTTTTTTTCGAAGTCGTCGTTTGAATTTATAACTCTACAGAGTTTAAAAACTCTAGTTAATTTTGGAATAAACATCTCATTTATGCTTTTTAATGCAGCAATTGAAACCTCCAGAAATATTCAATCAACACGCATTTATACCGAACAACTTGTTGGTAAAATTTCGCGGTTGAACACTTATGGCTTAGTAAAAAATAGAGATAATTTTAATTGTTTAAAAGAATAAAAAAAATCGATTTTTTCCGACCACTCTAATTGTTATCCGGTGTAATGTAAAAGCGTAAAAAACTGCTTATAAGCCTAATTTTTTATGTAGAATCGATTCGTGAAGTCAGATTTTAAATATATTTAGTGGTTTTTGTTCTACAAAAGAAGGTACCCAAAATTCGCGATTTTAGACGCCGAGCGGGAATTGAAGGAGTTGGAATTTTTCAAAAATAATTATTATTTTTATTGACTCAAAAACCTTCTAAAAAGTAATGATATCCCAAAATCTAAAAATCAAAAAACACTCTAATATACATATCGCACTTGATCAATAAGAGGGTATTAACTCAAAATTTTTAAAATATCACTTTTTTCAAGAAATCAACTAACAACATCAATATCTATCTATTGTAAAAATTTCAACGTATTCCGATTACTTTTTCATCTCGAAAACCACTTTTGAGACCATTTTCATGATAATGTAGTGATTACCTTTATTTCAACAAAAAGGTATTATTTCGAGTTAATACAAAAGTTCAAATAGAAATAAATCGTATATTTTCATAAAAAAGGTATTATTTTGATTTGAGCCTTTATTTATGTTAAAAATAATCAAACTGTTTTATTTATATTTGGTTGTAATTTGAGTTGATACTGTTTTGTTGATAAAATTTGTTTTATTCTATAAATTTAAACCGATGAAATTTCAAAAAAATGGTATTAACTCAAAAAATTGATTTTTTTTTTTTTTGCAATGAGTGGTAAAATTTAAAACAAAAACAATGTATACATATTTTCAAATGGAATTTGCTTATTATGATATGTTTGAATTTTTAAATTCTGTTAAAATGTGGCCATAAACAGTTTTTTGACTCTACTGAAAATTTTAAAATTTTGAGTTAATACCCTCTTGTTAATCAAGTGCGATATATTCTTGAAAAAACAATTTCATTATTTTGCGATAAAATTTAAGAAAAATATACGAAAATATGGGATGATTGATGTAAATATAAAAATCGCGATATTTTAAAAACTGCAAATGATTGATGATTGCCAGATTTGGATTCAGCGTACATAGGGGCCTTTAAGAAATATGTGTTTCAGACAGTTATTTTTTTTTTTTTGACGTCGAGTAGTGTAATTGAAAACAAATGATTCTTTTTTATTATTCATATGCAAAGAGTAGCCTTCAATAGAGTGAGTGGCACAAGACAAGGTGGTTGGTTGGTTGGTTGGTTATATTGTATTAATCCATACATATTTTCTTAGGTGGCTTAAAAGAAAAATACGTTAAAAAAAAAACGTAACTCTTTCTTTGAATAATATTAAAAGAAAACAAAAACTCAAGAGACAAAAACGGTTCATGGCTAATAAAGGCTGATCCATAAGTTTAGTCAGGCGTATGCATTCAAGGTGGTCGGTACGCAAGCGCACGCGACTAGACAATAAATAATAACGGATTAAAATATTAATTAAATAAACAAAAAAAAAAAAAAAAGTTACAATACACACATCTAAGTGCGCGGATAGTAAGCAGCAGCAAAATAATAAAAATAAACAAAAGATTCCAACACCAGCATGTGCTTTAATTGAAAAAATACTCAAAAAAGAAAGAAGAGAATTTGTGGAGAGAGCCCCCCATTGTATTGTTTTGTGATACTTTTGAATATTTTCTTATGAAAGTATCTTCTGTCTGTATTTTACTGCACTACACCATTACCAATTGTAATACAGAAAATATCAAGTGAAGGAAATTGAAAAAAAAAAACTTCTACTCCATTTAGTACGAGTATAAAAATTTTCGATTTTGGAAAATATATATAAAATTGAGATTTTCTATTTGGTATGAGATTGTATGGACAATATTGAATATGAAATTGAAAATATGTACTAATTTCTTGAAATTTGCATTTTTTAAGAATTTTTTAAATCTGTCGTGAGAAATAAAATAGACGGCTGTTTTTATACATTTTGACAGTCGAAAACGGCAACCGTAATACGGAAATTGTAATAGATTTTCTAGCAGTGTTGTACAACCGTAGTTTTCTACAAACGTAATACCGTTTTTTAAAAACGACACATTTTCACTACGACTACGACTACCGTAATCAGGCCGAATGACTAGACCCCAAATAATAAGATGTGCAAAAGCTATGAATTTCCATCATATAACCACTTATTTGGCAATGAAAGTTTTTGCTGGGAACTTTCGAATATTTGGTATTTCAAAGTTACATACTTTGGGATTTGAAAAAATTCTGATTGTTTGAAAATGTTAAAAACTGAATATGGAGATGTGTTATAGGTTCCATAGAGAACGTGTGTGCAAAAAGAGTAATCAAATTTGAAGACCCTCGGCTAATTCCAATTCGAGTTATCAAAGAACTATAACATCGTGTCCCACACAGAAAAAAATTTCAGAATTAACTGAAAATTTAGCAAAAAAAAAAAACAATTTATTATTTTACCAAAAAAAACTAAAGACAGGCTCTAACTGGAGGCTCTAACTTTTCTAAAACTTCGGGTTCTGATGAGATCTTTAGCCAGATCGAAATACTAGTATCAACCTAGCTAATATGTTTGATTTGCTTTATTTTTGTAAATATACGGAGGTTGAAAGCTCGTTATAAATTGAAAATAACATAAAAATAATCTCGATGTATATAAAAACAAAAAACTAATATAACTGTAAAAAATATTACTTGAGCCAGAGTACAAACTAAAAATTTTTTATATAAATAGAACATTTTTGGTCTTCAAAGTTTAGTAACGTCATGATGCTTGTTAGGAAAAGAACCTAGCCACGTGCTTGATTACTAAGAAGACAAGAATGGAGCAAAATTGATTATTAATAGGTTTTTGTTAAAGTTCTGCCTATTATGGAGGCTCTAACTTTTCTAAAACTTCGGGTTCTGATGAGATCTTTAGCCAGATCGAAATACTAGTATCAACCTAGCTAATATGTTTGATTTGCTTTATTTTTGTAAATATACGGAGGTTGAAAGCTCGTTATAAATTGAAAATAACATACTATATAGAATTTGCACTTTTTATTTCCGCTTAGCATTAAACATATAAAAAAAAACTACCAATTTCAAACAATCTCGTTGCTGAAATAGAAAATCTTATTTTTTTTAAATTTCCTGAACTCAAATTTGATACGGTGTAGATTTAAGCACTGCCGACTGACTGACTCATTAAATTTTAAACTCACCAAAAAAATAAAGAGGTCGTTATAAACGTGAGTTTTAAGAACACGTTATGTTTAAAGAAGAAACTTTCCAAAATATGGAACACAATTAAAAGAATGTTACACGATTTGTTAATGTTAACAACTCCAAACGTGTTGGGATGAAAGTGCAATTTCTTGACAATAACTAAAAAAAAAAAAAAACAAAATACTACAAGATAATAAGAAAAATTCAACAAAATAAACTAGCTTTGCGACTAATATACTCTTACCAAGGCGCTTGCTTGCTTTAAATCAAATTGGATTTTACAACTTCAATGACTTTCGTAAATTACAAACAAAAAAGCGCGGCGGCGACAACATAAAAAAACAATTTCTTGGCTAGAGTAAACATTAAAAAAAAAGTGAATCAATGAATGGAATATAATACCCAAGTTATGTAATAACACAGTTTGTGATCATCATCATCAACATCATCATCATCAAGAAGACTTTAGCAAATAATAGTAAACAAATTGTTGTAAGACCGATAGAAAAAAAATTAAAGTGTTTGGTCATTAATTCGGTCATAGAGTTTATTTGACAATTATTTATTAGCTTATTACATAAGAGTTATTCCAAAAAAAAATTCGATTCGATTTTAGTTGTTTTTGGAATGGATGTGTTTGGATTTCATTTAAAGTTAGCACATCGAATATCGAACGTTCCTATGATATATGCACTTAGGCAAATTAGGCATATTGATGATATTGTTTCATAAATCGTTTGTCATTACCCAGCCAGAAAAATACGAACGGCAAAGCATTGGCCCAGTGCTTTCAACGGTGGTATAAGCCTTGGCAGAGCGTTGGATATCTGAAGATATAAGTGCTTTCCCAGCCCCAAAATGATAACACCGTGCAGGGCTTGGCCGTTCCTTTTTTAAAACGTTGGCAAAGCACTAGCAATAAGCGCTTTGCCAGTACCAAAACCAAAAGCGATCAATAAAGTCCAACTTAGTAATTCACTTCAGTAAAGAGTTGTATTATTTCTTATTGAATGATTTTGGTAATTTGAACAGAAATAACAATAGGCTTGCTTTAGCTAAGTTACTTACAAAATAACTGAAATTTTATTTTTATCAAATTATTTTTGTGATAAGTTAACACTATTTTTTACTACAATTTCACTAAAAAAAGAAATTTGAAAATAAATTTCATAACTAAAATTTTAGTACAAAAACTATACTTTGTGCTGACTATAATAGGAGACCTCAATATTCTTATCTTCAAATCATAAATTGCAATTTAGTTTTGAATTTTCCCACTCTTGTTGTGAACAAGGGATGTGCCATTGTTTTTATTAAGGTTAACGGTTGAAAATTTTGTAAATAAGTACTGGCAATGCACTTTTTGCCAATGTTGGGAAAGCGTTCTAAGTTAGTGCTGTGCCAGTGCTTTTTTATTTTTAAATCAAATACTGGCAAAGCACTTTTTACTAACGTTGGCAGAGCGTTCTAAGCCAGAGATGTGCCAGTGCTTTTATTATTTTTGCTGTTGTAAATTTTGTTAATTAAGCATTGTCAAAGCACTTTTTACTAACGTTGGCAGAGCGTTGTAAATCAGTGCTTTGCCAGCACTTTATTTGTTGGATCATTGGCAAATAGTGCTTTGCCAGTGCTTGATTTTTCAGACCATTGGCAATTTCTGGCTGGGTAATTATTCATCATATTTACGATGTTTTCATAAATATGATGAAAAGTTTTATAAAAATTTGTTACAAATGTTTCATAAACTTTGTTTAAGTCAGCTATTGCTTTTTATTGAAATTTTTATTTGAAACTTATGAAATATCATTTGCAATTTAGACTTTTAAAAACTCAAGAACTACCAGAAAATATTTAAAATTCTGAAACACCAATAAAATATGATTAAATGTGTTCTTAATTTAAAATATAATATAAAACGTTTTATAATATTTATGAAGCATTTCATACAAATTTATAATAATTTACTAAAAACTTATGAAACTGCTTCATCTTATTTATGAAACATTTAATAACATTTATGAAGTATTTCATAAAAGGTAATGAAACTTTTTTATCATATATATGAAACATTTCATAAATATTAATAAGCCTGTCATCAATTTGCCCTTTTATGAAACAGATTCATCATATTTATGAAGCTTTTCATAAATATGATGAAACTTTTCCCCAGAGTGCGAGCACTAAATCGGAATTTCGTTTCCAACTTGTTTTTTGTTTTTTATGGAAGCATGATGTAAGCTTTTTTTTCCAAAAAATCTTTAACAATAGATAAACCCCTGGACCCGAAAAAAACAAGTGTTTTTAAGTAAAAGTTCCATATTTTACAAATATGCATGTTTTTTTTTAAATCGAGAGTGGCCAAATTTGAAAAAAGTACATTTAAAAAAGAAATTGCACAAAAATGCATTTCTTTTTAACGCTGAAAAAACTTCAAAAACTTCCGAAGACCGTATCGAAAATTTTTGGAATGAGTCATAAACAATATTTAAAAAAAAAAGTATTTAGGCAACTTTTTGAAAATTATCAACGATATCGCATTTAAAATCAATGTAAACTAAACCAATTTTATAAAGGATGACAAATACGAAATTCCCAGACTATTACAAATGTCGTCAACAACACTTTCTAGTACTTTCATATACAAAACCAACAACGACGACATCGTTGCCGCCTAAAAGTTGTTACAATCATGGTAAAAATGGTAAAAGTAATGGAATTTGTTTGTTTTATTTTGTCTACTTGTACAATTAATATACGCCACTCAAAGTATGGCTCAAGCAGATATATACCACAATGCTGAAGCATTAGTACCTTCAATAGATACAACAGGTGGTAGTGGTGCAGCAGCAACAGCTTCCATTGAAGCTATAAAAGAAAAACTCATACCCAGAGTTAGTAAACGAAGTCAATATGCAACATCATTCTCTGTATTAGACAAAGAAGTAGGTATGGTTGATATCCGTTTAAAAAAAAATTGTAAACCATTAATATTCTTTGCAAAAAAAAAAAAAAAAAAAAATATTTAAAATAACATTACACAGAAAAAAATCGTTGTCAAGTAATTAGGACCAATTCATCTAATAAAGTTTGTTCGCATAAATTATCGAAACATTAAGTAGAAACAAGAAAAAAAACTTGGTAAAATGCTACTAGTTTTCACATAATTATTGCGAATAAATTTATTAGCTGAAATGCTCCTAATTACTTGGCAACGATTTTTTTGTGTATCGAGTTTTAATTAAAATATTTGTTAATTGAGAGTTTAATCGAATTTGGTCCAATTAAGGAAATTGTAGTCTTAATTAAAATAATTTGTAACTATTTAATTAATTTTATTTCAAGATATCTATTAAACATTTAATTGAATATTGTTTTTAATTTAAAAATTGTAGATACGAGTACTATTATAACTTTAAGTAAAATTTGGAGAAAAAAAAAAACAAATTTAAAAAAACATTAAAATTGAACAAAAATCGACAAAATTAGAAAAAATCACCAAATTAAAAAAAAAAAACACCATAATAAACGAAAACAACAACTAAAAAAAAATAGTCAAAATTGGAAGAGAAAAAAAACGCAAAAAAAATCGCCAAAAATTAAAAAAAAAAAAAAAACAGTCAAAATTGCAATATTAAAAAAAACAAAAGTCAAAAACGCTAAAGTTGAAAAACAACAAAAAATTAAAAAGTCAAAAAAAAAATTTAAAAACCACCAAAATTAAAAAGCAAATTAAAAAATTCGCCAAAATTTAAAAAATCGCTAAAATTGAAAAAAAAAGAATCTCTAAAATTTTAAAAATCACCCAAATTTAAAAAATATTTTTTTTTTCTTTTGGCGATTATTTTTATTATGAAAATTTTTTCTATTTTTCGAGTTTTTTTTTTTAATTTTGGAAATTTTTTTAAATTTTAGATTCATTTTAAAATGTTGGTGATTTTTTTGACGCTTTTTAATTTTTTTTTTTTATTTTTTTTATTTTTTAAATTTTTTTTTTTTTCAATTTTAGCGATTTTGACTATTTTAAGCAAAGTTCAAAAATTTTAAGTATTTTTTGTTGTTGTCATTATGGGTTATAAAAACTGACAATTTTGTATGCACCAAATTCATTTTCAATTAAACATTAAATAGATTTTATTAAACTTTTAATTAGAAATGAGTTTGGAATCAAACAAAAGTTAAATTCAAATTTTGTTGACAATAATTTTTAATCGAATAACAGGCGAATATTACAGGTGATGAGAATAAAAGTAATGGGTCGACTCATTACCTAGTAGGGGGTAAAGTAACTGGTTATTTATAGCATATGGTTACCGGGTTATGAATGAAAAGTAATGCGTCTATTTTCATAAAAAAAAAAATAATTATTACAAATATTTTTTTTAATTAAATAAATAACGGTCGCGCTGAGATTCGAACCTGGTGTTTCTATTTGTTTAGTGAGAACTCTACCAACTAAGCTATCGTCACATAATGAGTTGCTTAAAATGTTGTGTCCGACCGAACTCATTTTTTTCGGCGGAAGCCGAAGCCGAACTTCGGCTATAATATCAATGATCGGCCGAAGCCGAACTTTTTGATTTAATAAAAAAAAATATAAATTGTTTTTTTAGATCAATAAATTTAAACCAAAAAGTTATTAAACATAAACAAAATACAAATTTATAGGTTTATTTTTTTAAAAAATCATATTTGGAAAAGTTTTACTATTTTAAGTACAAAAAAGAATAAAATATTTGTACTATATTTTATAGTCAAAGAAACATAGTTGATCGATTTTTAAGTTGATATAGAGAAAAAAAACTTAAACTTTAATATTTAATATTTAAAATTAAAAAGTTTGATATTGTAATGACAGAAAAGTAATTTTTCCGCATTCACACCATGTGAATTGCTTCGTCAATCAGAATACAGCTGTCCGGCAGCGTTAAAAAGTTGTTCGCTAGCTACACTAGTTGGTGGGGCTGATAAATATTTGTAAATGGACTTGAATTCCAATACTCAAATATATTTATATTTCTGGGACTGAAAGGCTCCGTAATAAACATTTTAATTTCTTTTTCAATAAAATTTTCGTTTGGTTCTGCTACTTCTAAGTCTGGTACTGCATCATGTCTATCCCAAATTGATGAACCTATTATTCTCTTTTTAGGATTACTAACCACTCGAATTTTTTTTATTTAATTATATCGAATTAAATTTGATTATTTGCTTATAAGTCTTGTAGGTATATTTCTGAAAATTTTTTTTTTAAACTCTTTTGGCTTTTTGAAATTTTTTCACACACATTGATATTTAAATATCGTTGTTTTTTTTTTTGGATATTCTATCATATTCAACGTTGTATTTTTTATGTAGTTTTTTTTTTTGTAAATTCTGAAAAGTAAATATAACCACAGTTGTTATTTATTTGTGCTTTTTATAAATAATCATAACAAGTTCGGTAGTTTGGCCAAATTCGTCCAAAATTTGGCCGAACACCGAACTTGGCCGAACCTCACTTTTTGGCCGAACTCCGTAAAAATTTTATTTGTTTAAAATATATATATATTTTTGTGATTAGGAAAATATCTTGCTAAAATCAGCAACAAAACTTAGTACAAATTTCAATAATTTGTAAAATCAGCAACAAAACTTAGTACAAATTTCAGTAATTTGTAAAATAAGAATAGCAAAAAATGTTACTTAATTAAAATATTGTACTAAAAATTAGTACAAAAATAGTAAACTGCGATTGAAATTTTTTCTACTAACTTTTTTTTGAGTGTGCCCATTTTTAGTTAATGTGTGGTTTTGCTGGGTAATTAAAAAAAGTTGTCAAAGTAATAAATTATTAGTATTAAAAACTATTAACCCTTGTTGATCGAAGACTAAAAAGTTCCGAAAAAAAATCGTAAACGCATTTTGTACATGAGGTGATGATGATCAGCAATTTTAAGCAAGTCTTAGGATTCAAACAGAGAAACAAAGTGGACAAAAATTTTAATTTTTTGTCTCATTTAGTTTTTTTTTTTAACTTTTTTTATTTGAAAATATTCAGTTACAAACATTTTTTACCTACGTAAAACAGGGTTACCGATGAGCCAAATATTTAATGTTTTGGAACTGAGTAATTGTGATGAAATAAAATAATTTACAATGTAAAATTAGTTATTCACCAAAAATTTTTTTATCAAAAATAATGACTTTCCCCAAATCCATAATTTTTTTTTTTTTGAAATTTTGGAAAAATTAGAAAAAAAAATTTAATCTAACCCAAAGTTTTCCCGACAAAAATTCGATGTTTTAAAAATAAGAAGCAGCCTAATACATACATATAGTATGTGTAAAAGTGAAATTTGTTATTTTTATTTTATACACATGATTTTAATATTTCGGGTTTTGGCATTTTCGTTAGTCTATGTTATATGGGCTATTCTCAAAAATATTTAAAATTGGAGTTAGTATATTTTTTTTTAATAGGATTTTACACGATAATAAATAACTATTTAGGGACTTCAAATCCGTTTGCGTGAAGCACTTTCTGCAAGGGGCGAAAATGTTATGCCGGTTTAAATTTTAAAATTTTAAAAAATTCGGAAAATTACATTTTTTGATTGAACTCAAAAAAATTTCGCACAATTTTTGACGTTTTCATGGGAATTCACTCTCTTATTTTGTGCTTTCCAAAAAATCTTTGTCAGATTTTGTGGTGTTTCAAAAAATTTAATTTTTGACTTAAAGTCGCGGTTTACGTGATATCTAAAAATTATAAATTGTTTTGGAGATTAACGTTTGCGGAATGAAATTACAACAAAACGGAAAACGCTGTAGCCTTTTCTAACTTAAACTTAAAAACAATTCACTACATTAATTTAATGTAAAATAAAGAATTGGCATTTTTCATCCAATTTTGAGGCATCATTATGAAAACTTCAAAGTTGTGATTTTTCTGAGCTTCCTTTCAAAATTGATGATTGGATTTTTGGATATTTAAAAATTAGTTTGGTCCAAAATTTTTAATTTTATCATTAGTAAAGTTATCTCCCTCGAAAAAGTGCTTTCCTTGCCATTTATTGACATCTAAGATTAAATATTACTCATCTTCCATGTTGCAAATAATGGCGTTTTTGACTAGTTTTGACCAAATATGTTAATTGAAGATTTAAGGTTACGTTTTAGCAACAACTCGAATATTTCAAATGTTTTTTCCATCGCATTAAATCCCTTTTTCAAGCTGCCTATACAATTTAGCGATTTATTCAGCAATTAAAGCAGCAATTCAGCCAGGAATGGCTAAATGAGTGGTTAAAATGAGGGTTAAAAATTAATTTGTTTTTGTATGAAAATTTGTCTTTAATTCACGAAAACTAAATTTATTTGTACCCAGCGTTAAAGTACTCAAGAAAACAAAAAATTTTAAACCCATATTGCCTATATAGTGGAGTTGCCACATTTTTGAATTATTTGAAATAGGAAAAAGGCTCTTCGGGAAAAGTCGCATAATAACCGAACGGTTTTGAATATCGGAAAAAGCTCGGAAATGTAGTTACTGCTTACCAAATCCAAGTTATTTTTTTCTGGGAGCACATGTAGACCGTGGTATTGACGTTGGGAAAGCACTTTATTTTTTGCTTCCCAGTACTTTCCCAACGCTTGGTAAAGCATTGGCACCAGCGTGGGACGGTGTTATCATTTGGGCGTTGGGAAAGCACTCGTAGCAAGTACTCATATCACTAATTTCAGTGCTTTGCTAGTGCTGGCCCCTTTGTATTTTTCTACACTCAAAAAAAATAAGTTAGTACAAAAGTTAGTAAAATGTCTTGTAAATCAGGTATACTATTTTTTAGCAAATTTTTTGCTAAAATCGTGTTTCAGCTAAAATTTTTGTTATACTTATTTAGCACTTAACTGTTTTATACTAATGGTTTACTAATATACTAATGTTTTACTAATTAATTTTGCTAAAAAAAAATTGTGCTGATAAGCACATTAATAGTGTGGACGACAACCAGATTGAAAGATATACTCAGAATGAAGCAGATGTCGCGGCATGTCAAGATGTAGTAGAGAAGAGGAAAATGATACTAAAAAGTACAACTCTAATAAGACATATAAAAAATCAACCATGGAAGACTTTTGTATCTGATTTTCATACATAAAACAAAATTGAGGATTAAAACAACTTAAATTTTGCGTTGTCACCGGCTTGTGAAAATAATTGTCTTTTAATTAAATAAAAGACAAAATAAAATATTTAAATTTAATATGTATTTCTAAACTAAATGTTTATAGAATAATAATCTAGTGTGGTCAAATTGCAAACAAACATATACAGCCAAGTAGACAGAGTAAAGCGAAAGACAAAGACACACATCATAGGTAGATTTGTATGGTTCCTTTTTCTTATTGCAATGTTTATGAAATGTTTGTAGAATTGATTAAAATCTTCATAAAACTAATGAAGCATTCCGTGAATGAAGCGTTTATGGAATTTATGAAACAGTTTTATACATTTTTTAATACAAAGTTTCCTTGAATTAATAAAAATAGTCATGAATGTCTTGAAAAGTGCATTGGAACTAAGCAAACCACTTCATATGATTTTTTTAACAATTTCATTGAAGTCCAAAATTAATAAAAGGCTACATTGAAATAATAAAAATAATTAAGAACAAAAATTAATGAAATTTAGCATTAATTCTTTGAAATAATTTCATAGCTCTAAAGAAAAATTTCATTAAATTTATGAAGAGATAATTTATGAAATCGAATGATTTTTTTTTTTTTGAAACTATGAAATTTTATGAAAAAAAGTTTATGTAAAATTTTCTAATATTAATAAAATTTCTTGGATATAATGAAATTCTTCAATGAAGCTATAAAAAAATTGTATGAAATTGTATTATTACTATCATGAAATACAATTCTTTCAGTGGAGTGAAGTACTAACATACTTTGATAACAAAATTAAGCCAGGTCCGTGTAGAATTCCGAAGCTCATCTCATTTTCAAAAGATTTAACCGACAAACTTTTTGAGTGTAAGTAAGATTTAAAGTTTTTGAACTTTATTTGTAGAGGATAGTTGAGACAAAAGTGGGCAGTAATTCTAGCTGGTTTCACATGCCATCTAGAAGTCCTCAAGGGGAAAAGACTTGAGACGCGAAATCCGTTGCCAGAAAAGGGCTAGGGAATAAATTTGGCATACATAACTTTTATTAGGTTGCAGAAAATGGCGGAAATAAAAAATAATTAAAAAATTTGTTTTGAAAAAAACAACGATTTTGTTGGCTTGGTTTAAATATGACATTTCTTTTTCTTCCATTTAATCTAAGCATTAACTCATTTTTGACACAGTGTACCTTTTTTGACCCAGTACTTTTAAATTGCTGTAATTATTCAACATCTTTACTACAATCGTAAAAAATAACAATCGGTTAACTTAAAAATAATTTTTCATACATTTTTGAATTATACAAAATTTTAATTTTTTAAATATCTTCAACCGTCTAGAATCTATGTATATGCTGTCAGTAAACAAAAAAAATTACAAAAATTTCTTAATGAAGCATGATAGAACCATATCTGGAAAGTTTGGTTGAAAAATGTCCAGCGGTGCCATTAATGAGTTAAGAAATATTATGCTACAAACAAATGCAAACGATTTATAATTGTAGATGAATGTCTACCCAATTATCTAAACAATAAACACTTATAGTTGCAACGTCGCGTAAGATCATATCATATCTTTTGTCAACATCACCATATGCACGGAATACAAATTTTAGTTGAATAATAGACAAATTTCATTCCAATTTGCATACAATGAGAGAAAAGAGCCAAATTTACAAATTTTATGCAAAATGTTATAAAAATTTAAAAAAAAAAACTACACATTATGAATGTTGATTGAGTGATTCATTGTGCATAATTGTAACAAAAAATTTGCATAGATAACATTGACATCAAACTCTTCTTCTTTTAACAACGAATAACATTTTTCCACACCCATTTACATATTTTTTGGCTAGTTATAGGACACACATTCTCATGAGTTACGTCCTCTGACAGCAAATGTCAAAGAGTACAATATCTATGTTATCTATGAAAATTTCGAAATAATTTATAATCGAATGATGTGAATGTAACTATTTCACTGTGTTAATGAAAATGAAAGGTCGAAAAACATATTTTTTTTTTTTTAATAAAAATTATATCAAACTTGTAATTTTTAATTTTAATTTTCTATTTGGATTAAAATTTTTTTTAGTTTAAACGTTTTTTTGCACTTATAATTCTATCGAACAAAACTAAAGCCGTTTTTACATTTTTTGTAGCTTTAAAATTAAAATTGATTAATAACAAATTTTTCTCTTTTTAGTTGAACGACTAATCAAACAATGGTCACCTGTAGTATGGTTGGCTCCCGAAGAAAAATTTATGCCTTTAGGTGTGGAAGAGTTTTTAGCTCATGTTCATCCAGAAAGTAAAGATAAATCGTTTACACCTGGAATGCCAGTAGGAGATACTTCTGAAAAGTCTTTTTTGGTAACCAATACAGAAATAGGTAAAGAACATTCTATGAATTCATAACACAGCGCTACAAAAAATTAACCCCTAAAATCAAAAACAAGAGTACCGACCATTGATAATAAATATTTCAGCCACGCTGATTTTAGTGGCAGATTTTTCGCAAAATTGTATTGATATTTTACATGTATTAACAAAGTTTTTTATTTATAAAATTTTAAAAATACGATATTTTCTCTTAAATTTTTATGGTAAATACTGATGAGAGCTTCAACAACATTTAAGTATGAACAATTTTTAATAAATATGCAGCATTAACAAGTAAATCCATGGTTTTCCCCGATTTTACTATATTTTTTACTATTTTTGCAAAAATTTATCACCCCATTTCGCAAAGGATCAAAGCCTTTTTGTGCATAAGCAAAAAGACAAATCTAGAAAATTATTTCGTGTAAATAAAAAAAAGGAAACACACGAATTAAGCCTAAAATTTGCATGAGAGTGGCCGTACATCTCGAAAAAATTAAGTGGAATATTTCTAACCCAAAAACATCAGTTTATAGGCCAACTCCTCGGGTAATTTTTTCGGCTATAGATTATTTTCTTGGGGCGAATAATTCCAAAAAGTTATAAAGGGTCCGCCATCTAACGTCTTTTTTTCAACTAGTGCTTATTGCGTGAATGGTAACACTTAGCTCATGTCTGATTTGACAGATAATTAGTTAGTTAGTTTTATCCTTCCGCTGAACGAATATGGTTGTGTATACACTTGAACAACGCTGGGAAATATTGCGACATTACTTTGAAAATCATGGTAATGTTGCAGAATGTGTGCGAAAATTGCGTACGGATTTTGAAAGAAGAGAAGCACCGTCAGCTCCGTATGTGAAAAAAGTGAAAGAAACTGGCATCCTCATAGATAAACCAAAATTGAAGAGGAGGATATTGGCAACATTTGGTTTTAACAGGACGGCGCTACGTGCCACACAGCCGAAGCTACACTCGATGTTTTGCGCCCTGTTTTTGAAGATCGCAATTTCAGAGCTGATGTCGTTTGGCCACCTCGGAGCTGCGATTTCACACCGTTGGACTATTATTAGTGGGGTGCCGTCAAAGATAAGTGTTACGCCAACAAGCCAGAGACAATTGACGCTTTAAAGGACAATATTCGTGAAGCCATTGGTGAAATACAGCTGCACACAATCGATAATGTGCTTAAAAATTGGACCGATCGTGTAGGCTACTGCATGGCCAGCCGAGGCAGCCATTTCCATTATTAACCGGAAGGATTGTACTTTTAAATAGAAAAAGAAATTTGAGAAAATATTCAGTAGTTTTTTTTTATAGCATTTTCAAAAAAAAAAGTTATTTGGCGGACCCTTTATAACAATTTTTAAAAGGTACGCACCCTTAATAAAAAAAACTCTCTAAAAACATATAAAATTGTTAGAAAATTAAGTAAAATTGATTCAAAATTTGTATTTAAATTAAAAATTATTTTAATTTTTATTATTAAAACGTTTTACGTATCGTTTGAAGCTGCTTAAGGGGTTACTATATGTACTGCCAACTATTTTAATTGCGCGAAAAAAACATGAAACTGTTTTTTGTTGTGCAACATGTTGAAAAAATTGTCCAAAATAGACTAGAAAATATATCAAAGGTCCACTTTAGGGAACGTTATGAAATTTTATTTATTATATTTGTTTATGGAAACAATTGGGTTTACTAAAATTGTGAATAAAATTTTTACCGTTTACAAATATACGACTTTGGAAATTCTTTAAAACTTGTTTTGTTTACGCAAAGTTATACTTTACATAGCGTTCGAAACATTTTTTTAAAATAGTGGTAGCGGAAATCAAACATGATGACAGTTGCAGGTTTGACATATTCATGCAACAACACGAAAAAGACGAATAAAAATTAGAAAACCCGCGGTTTTACTTGTTAAGGATGCAAATTTATTTACGAAATTTGACACCCAAATGTTGTTGAAGGTCTTATCAGTATTTAAAATAAAAAAAAATAAGAGAAAATATATTAATTTTAAAACTTTGTGTATTAACAAGTACATGCATTAAATTTAGTTTAACCAAATTTATTTGTATACCCTCTACAGTATATATGCTTCACATGAAACAGAAAATAAGTTATGAAAAAAACTGTTAGAGGTGAAAAAAAATGTTTGTGGTGAAAAAATGTTTGGGTGTAAAAAAAAATAATTTGTGTAATAAAAACATTTTTTAGATGAAAAACTAATTTTTTCCTAAAAAAATAATAAATTTGTGGGGAAAAAAAGTTAAGGTGAAAATAATTTGAGTTGAATTCAAATATTCTTCTCCTCCAAGTGTCTGGTAAAAAAATATGTCACTATTTTATACAAAAAACGCTACTTTAAAAATGTACTAAGATGCACAATTTGTGTAGAATTTGTATGGAAATTTTAGAGGTACCTTCACATGTTCAATCACTTTTGAACCGATGGACCGATTGCTCATGTTTAACCCACTTGGCGCAATCGTCCTTTTAAAGGAACATTCTGTACATATTTTTTTATATTATTATTGTTTATGCTTTATTATTTAGCTTCGCAGCTCGAAACCGTCAGTTGGTGAAAGCTGTTGCGGGTATTTTAATTGCTTATTGAGTGCTTTGCGAATAGTGATTTTTTCTAATAGTGCGAAATGGAAAAAAACATGTCAGTTAATCATTTAAATCAAGTTAATTGTTAGTTTTTGTTTAAAAATTAATAAGAGTAACATCTCAGTTAAACAAAAAATAAATGGAAAGCTTGCGTAATGCTGTATTGCAGCGCAAAGTGTTACTGTCTTTGGACAGTACTTTTAAAAGGACATCAGATTCCGGGAAATCTATAGGTTAAAAAAAAGGTATTTTATAAAAAATGTTATATAGATTTAAGTTTCGAAATAAAAATTGAAGTTTAAAAAAAAAAATCCGGCGCTATCGGGGTAATATCAAATTTTTCTTGAAAATGTCCATCAATCTAGATAAAAATAAGCAGTCCCTATAGCATTTTGGCGCCTTGCTCGGCATTTCAATAAACATCGCTAAATCGTCTTAAAAATTAATAAGAATCAAGAATATATATACTTTATGGGGTCTAAGACCGATATTTCGACACATTATAAACGGAATGACAAACTGATATATACCCCAATCACAGTGTGTGGAGGGTATAAAAAACTTCGTAAAAACATGCAAAACTTAAATGCAATTTTGAGAAAATCTGAGTACGCGATTTAAATCAGCAAGGTCGAAATATTTAGAATCAATGGTTGGTAACATTATTTTCGATTTTGGGCGGTCAACTTTGTAGCGCTGTGTAATTTATAAATTAGTAAACATAAAAAAGCAACTTAAACAAATTTTCTTTGGACAGATAAACTTTTAGAAAATGAAACATCATTTATATATGGTCGTAATCCCAATATTGCACCAGTACCTATATACGCAGTGGTAACCCTATGTCATCCAGATCCTCCAGAACCGGATATACAGCAACTGCAAACTATGCAACATACAGTACAATCAATGCCTTCTCCCATACAACAACAATTTCAACCAAATTATTCACCTCAATCTAAGCCTGTTCTACAGCATGGTTTTGTACCAACACCTTTAGATATAACAAAACCTACTAGAGGTCCTTATATACCGATTACTTTAGGACCCCAAGATCAATCTAATAGCAACACAATAAGACGTTCCTCACGTTTATATCCCATGTTTCAAAGAGTCAAACGTAATGTTACACCACCAAATCCATCTCAAAATATGCCACCAGCTCAAATACCTCCTTACGATTTAGTAATGGGAGAATCACTACAAAGTTTAGCTCCAGTTGACAGAGGATTAGTAACAACTGAATCAATAGAAACAGATGAAGATGGTCCAGAAAAAGTCAATAATTTTATAGCAAATTTAGCCGATAACGTAAAATTTAGTATTCCCTTTAATGAGCGAGATAACTTATTGGAAAATAGTCAACAGTTTCAAGGATTTCCATATAACGAAGGTACACCAGTGCCATCATTTCATGTAACATATTGGATGTTCTATCCATATAGTCAGGGTAAGAATATGTGTACATTAAAATTGGGACCATTTGGTCGTATACCATTTCCAGCGGTTTATGGCTACTGTTTGGGTAGGAAAAAAGATATTGGAAGTCATATAGGAGATTGGGAGCATATGACTTTATATTTTACAGGAGCTGCAGAACCAGAAGCTATGTATGTTTCAGCACATGATGCTGGAGCATATTATGCTTATAATCGTCTAACTGGATCATTTGAATTTAAACGGCAAGAGACACGTAAAGGTATATTACAAAGGCCAAACTTTCCAAAAACTGTAACAACATTTAATGATCATCCTGTGCTGTTTGCCGCTAAGGTATTAAAATATAAAATGGAAAAAAAATCTGGTATAAATGTCACCACAAATAAAACTTTTCAATTTCAGGGTTCTCATGGCTTATGGACTGCACCCGGTAAACATCGTTTTGTTAAAGTTGCCCGTTTGTATGATGTAAATGGTTTTGGTACGCCTTGGAACACGTGGAAACATGTAGCTATAACATATGAAAATTTAAAATCTTATGGTAAAATTTTAAGCCTCCAACATATTGGAAAATGTTAATTAAAATTTAAAATGTTTGTGTTTAATCGTTTCAGGACGTTCTTTGGCTCCTACTTGGCTATCGTTTAAGGGTAAATGGGGTAATCCCAAAAGTAAATGTCATCCTTTAAGACGCATAGGTTTAAATTTTTGCGAATTTACCGATGGACCTACTGGCATACCCTTAAAAGAACCACATTTTCAATGTGGTGCTACCTATAGGCGTTAATTAACACGAATAATGGATTTAAAAAATAAATTTATTGCAGTATTTTTGTATTTATAAATTATTTTGGTGGTATTTATTTATTTATTTTAGAAACAATTTGTTATTCTGATATTAAATAAAAATTTAATCGATTCAAATTGAAGGGTTTCAGATAATTTAGAAAAATTTATTTTAAACACAAAATTAATATATTTTAAAATGCTAAAATTTAAATACATATTTACTCGTTGCCCTTGTTCTAATTCCGATGAACAAAACATGTTTCTTACAACATAACGTTTGAAATATTTATGAACTGATTCTGTTTGACTGATAAACCGTCTAGCCTTTAGACGGAAGGTAGTAGAAAATGCTATTAATTAAGAAAATTTTATTGTTACGTCTGAGTGTCGGCCCAGAACACGAGCATAGCGTACAACGATTGTCGTTGCGAGAGAAAATGCGCTCAAAAAATAACGTTCGACAGTAACTGCAAAAGTTGTCATATTTATTTTAGTGTAAAGACCAGAGTTCGAAATTAAACACAAGCAAACGGTTTTCTATCGTTCTGTTTTGCTTTTTGCTGAAACTCAACACAATCATTTTGTTGTGCACAGTAAACATAAACACAATATATCTTTATTTTCATTTTGATTTTTAAACAGAACACAAACACTTTCACAAACTAGTTTAAGATGAGAGACCAAACTAAACGATTTTGTTCTGTTTGTCCAATATTTCAAACAGTTTGATTTTGTTGTGTTTATGGAAGGGAACAAAACTATTTGTAAAACATTCTTAGTGTTGATGTCATATTACAATAGAGACAGAATGCTTTTCTGCCTTTTTTACAAGATTTTTACAAGATGTACTACAGGCCGGGTCGATAAAAAAAGTTGTGCCGGTCACCCACTAGAATTAAAGATAATTTGAAGAAGATTTGAAAAAAAAATTTTTGTTTTTTTTGTAACTCCCCTTGACCCCGCGCATTTGGTTTTTTATTTCCTGTGGCTCCATTTATAGTACGATCGTAACGTGTGATATATCATTGTTTTTGGAATGACAACGGCTACATTTTCTACTTTTATCACTTTTGACTCCGACGTCAAATTCTAGAAGTGACTTCTGGAAACTCGATTTCTACCACCCTAATTCACGAGTTTTTCTAAACGATAAAAAAGTTTTTTAAATTCCATGAAATTTTGTCTTTTACAGTATATATATTTATTCAGTAACAAAAAAGTTACGAAGGTTTAAAAAAAATCAATTTGAGTTTTATTCCAACAATCGTTAACAATAAGCTTTGGTCTTTTTGTGGCACTAGTGTGCATTTGTTTTTGCACTATCACACAGTCAAACAGCACAGTCAATTTGCGAAATTTAGTGACGTTCATAGTAAAGGTTTATGCACCTTTTTGGTTTCCTGTAAAGAGTCAACCACAGTCCATACACGGAAGCCGACACATGTTTGGATTCGAGAATTACCATTACAATTACAAAATATTATTCGCCCAACTATTGAACACAATAGTTATTACTTACATCTAGAAAGTCTACTTCTAGCAATGATAACAGATCCGGATCCAACAGTTAGATTACAGCCTTACGAGAAGATAAGAACTGCTCGGGGTGACCCACCCGCAAAGGTTCGAGAGTTCCACGTTCCAAAACATCAAATAAATTTTGATTGCAACGTATACACGGAAATAATAAATTGGGACAATCTTGAAATAACCGAGCCACCATGCCTTACTTTCTGTACGGATAAGCAATTGGTTCAATATCAATATTCGCCTCATGAAATCATTGAAATTCCAGGTATATATATTTCAAAATATATTTTACAATTTACGCATCCATAATTAAAATATATAATTTTTTTATTAGAATTTCCATGTCATTCGCAAAATACCGAACGCTTTGTGCGAGTTGTTAGTGAATCCGCAAACAAGGTAACGGACGAAAAGCGCATGGGGTATATATTTGCTAAAATAAGAAGTCGAGAGCAGTATAAACAGCTGGAGTCTCGCCAAAATTTAAATTAATTTATTTAAGGAGAATACCACATTAAAAAAAACCATTGTTTATACTTTTAAGAATAGAGATTCTCTCAACAATATTTGATAGAAAAAAGAGTAAAAAGAGAGCACTTTAAAAATGGCCACAAAAACAATAACCACAAAAAGACCAAAGCTTATTGTTAACGATTGTTGGAATAAAACTCAAATTGATTTTTTTTAAACCTTCGTAACTTTTTTGTTACTGAATAAATATATATACTGTAAAAGACAAAATTTCATGGAATTTAAAAAACTTTTTTATCGTTTAGAAAAACTCGTGAATTAGGGTGGTAGAAATCGAGTTTCCAGAAGTCACTTCTAGAATTTGACGTCGGAGTCAAAAGTGATCAAAGTAGAAAATGTAGCCGTTGTCATTCCAAAAACAATGATATATCATACGTTACGATCGGACTATAAATGGAGCCACAGGAAATAAAAAACCAAATGCGCGGGGTCAAGGGGCGTGGCAAAAAAAAAAATTTTTTTTTCAAATCTTCTTCAAATTATCTTTAATTCTAGGGGGTGACCGGCACAACTTTTTTTTTTGTATGGGGTGCGGCTCACTCTAATGTACTATAATAGTTTAAAAGATACAGATTTATTACAACTTCATTTTATTTTTATTTTATTAAATCGTCTAAAATTATTTCTTTATTTTGCCAACAACAGCGTAACAAACGCGTTTTAATGTTTAAGTTAAATGAACACAAAAAAATAACCACTACGAAATAATAATGTTTGACGAAAGAAACATTTTCGTGTTGTTCCGTTTGTTATATTACAAACAACAATTTGAGCACTTGTGTTGTGTTTATAAATACGAACGAAACAATAGAGATCGTTGTATTCGTTTTTTTGATAGGAACGTTATGTTAGTGGTACATAAATTTTCGAACTCTGGTAAAGACTACCCTAGAGGTTTATTCCTTCTCCTGTATCTCTTTCGCTTATTGACAATATAATATTTTTAGTTTTTACATATAATTCTTTTCAAAACAATAACAAAATAACAGATTTGTATGAAATTTTAGGAATTGGACATATTAAGTTGGTTTATATTACATTGTACATTTGCTAGTACACTAACTTGTTATCTACAAAATTTAAATTACAAAAATGAGACATTGAAAAAGAGCTCTCCAAAAAAATATTTTTTTTTAGAAATGTTGAGGATAAGAAGAAGAATAAACGTTTTTCTCTAAAAATTATAAACACTATTAATTTTTAAATCAGACTAGACTAGTTTCTGCCTTTTTATGGACAGGCTCATCAGTGATTTTCCATTTAAATTGTATTATTAGTTGTGTCTTATAATTGTCAGATTGTCTCTAAATGATAAATTTTTCAACAACCTGCGGCTGTAAGAATCAAACCTGCGCTCATCTTACATTACAAACGTAACAATACGAAGTCATGACCGTTTAGCGATCACACCCAAGTAGGGCCTCGAATCTAATGCAGCTAAATTGCAGGTTTCTTTCCTATTAGCTTTTTCTGTTATTGTATATTATACTCAGAAGTGACAACACTAACAAACACAAATATTCTATTTTTAGATTTTTGTTTATTTGTCTAATCTCCTCCGTCTCTATTTCACAATGTTACCAGATTGATGTATGGTTTTTACGTTCAGGGTTAACAAGTTTTGCGTTTTAAGTTGAGACATCGCCACAGGTCACATTTTATAATGTACAGTGTTATTTTAACAGTCGCAATTAATTTTTAATTTATATGCATTTTTTTTTTTTTAAATCAGTATTAAACTTTTTTGTATTATTAAAACGAGCCTATTCTTTAACAAAAAATAAATAAATAAATAAAATTTTTTTTTTCTAAAAACATAGATAATACTGAACACTATGATGACAAAATCAGACCATTCTGATAAAAACTAAGTTACAGACTTTTTCGTTAGACATAAAAGTAGAGATTACAAGAATATGACTTTCGGCACTTCCAAGAAAAAAGATGCTTGAAAAGTTTGAGTAAAAAACGGTTATTTTATCGAGTTCTCCGAATAAAAAAATATACAGAAAAAAAAAAATTGAAATCAATTAACATACTTTTTCTATATATTCCATTAAACTGATGATATTTTGAAGCAGTCAACAAATAAAGATAGTACTTTAAAGCTTCACTAGATATATGCACTACAAAGTTTTTTTTTTCAAAATTAATATTACCGTTTTGTTGTTAATATATTCCAATATAAAAACTAAATCACAAAAAAAAATTTTTTTCGTCAACTTTTTAAAAAATTCAAAAATTCACTTTATTTATTACAAATTACTAGTGAATTTTTATTGTTGATCTATATAAATTGTATGTGAGTTGTTGGTTAGTTCGGTTAAAGATCATGAATATTTTTCCATATTAACAGAAAAATTATAATTTTATTTGTGATAATTTACTTTAATTAACAGAAAAAAACAATTAGAAAAAAGTTATTTGACACCTGCATGAATGGAGTTAACTTTCTAGCCCGCAACGGCCTTCATCAACATTCTTCGTGCCTTAAAGTGTTAAATTGTAAACATCATCTATTTAACTCAACTAGTTAGGTTAATAAAAATATAAATTCACTATTAACCACTCACAAGGTACAGTGCGAACAAAATTCGCTTAATATATATGCTCGACATATGTTGAAAAACGAATAAAATCTTCAATGTTTGATATTCCTTCACTTACAATGTAAAGGATAGAATATGATGACATTTGAAAATAACTGCCAGTCAAATTTCAACTTAATTAGTTGAACTGGCAACTGTGGTAATAATTAACAACTAAACATAGCTTTATAGAAAATAAGTTCGCAGTAAATTTCGTCATACTCAAACTAAGTTACGGCACATTTTTAACCTAACTAGTTGAGTTAAATAGATGATGTTTACAATTTAACACTTTAAGGCACGAAGAATGTTGATGAAGGCCGCTGCGGGCTAGAAAGTTAACTCCATTCATGCAGGTGTCAAATAACTTTTTTCTAATTGTTTTTTCTGTTAATTAAAGTAAATTATCACAAATAAAATTATAATTTTTCTGTTAATATGGAAAAATATTCATGATCTTTAACCGAACTAACCAACAACTCATATTACAAATTACGTTAAAAATTTACCGACATCTTGTGCAAACACAATGAGCTATATCACAAAGGATACTTTTTGTAAGTTTAAGCAATTTTAGTGTGAATATAGCCAAAAAATTAAGAAATTATTTTTTTTTTTTTTTGTTTTTGTCCATGGAATAGTTTAAAAAAAAAAACCTCACATTCTGAACGAGAAAAAAAATTTTACAACAAATGTTTGTTAATAAAATTGGAAATGGATGACAAAATTCGTGTTCGGTTTAACTAAGTCAAGTTTAACTGGCATTCTAAAAATTTGGCCTAAGTTTTTATTAATTTATATAATTTACCAGATTATAATTATAATCAACCAGTTTATAATTATAGTCTTAGAAGATTATAATTAGAAGATTATGTTAGAAGATTATAATTGTTTGAAAATATTATGTTTTAAAATTACAGCTATTAATTAAAATATTTTTTGCTTAAAAACGCTAAATGTGTTTAAAATCATTCTTTTTTTTAATTTGTGAATAAAAACATTTTATGTTTTTTTTTTGGCCGAATAATGAACACAATATTCGGACATTGCTTTTTGGTCGGATTCCGAAGTCGGGTACTCGGTTGGACACTTAAAATTATTTCATTAAAATGTTTACGTTCATATTGAACCGAAAACTAGTAGATTTCAAATTTATTTAGTTTTCGACTTTCAAATTCCATAAGTTTTTAATCAAAATCTACTATTTTAGAGTTTAGTATAAACGTACAAAACTTATTTTGAGTAATTGAATGCCTCTCTCGAACAAGGGTATAAAATTGAAAAACCAAAGTATTTCGGAGAGATAAAAAATGTGGGAAACGGTAAAAATATTGAGTTTTGATAATTTTTTTTTTTTTTTTGCTATTTTGTAAATGTATTTCATTTCAAAAAATATAAAGCAGAAGTAGCAAAAAGTTTCACGTGGTACAATTTTATTCGTATTTTCATAGATTTTCTAAATAGTTTTTTAAAATATTTTTGTTCTTTTGGATTTTTGAAAATTCCTAACCGTTAGATTGCGTACTAAAAATAAAACATGCATCCTTTAGTTTTTTTAAAGTTTAACTCACTAACGAATTTCATTAAAATTTGAGCAAAACTATGGGACCCTTTAATTTCCCGCCTTAACAGGTTACAGTTAATTCTTTAGTTTATTATCGTCAAAATTAAAAATATCTTCAAAATAATAGTTAAATAATGTTTAATTTATATGTGGATATATACTAGGGCGTCCCTTAAAAATAGATTTGACATTACAGAAATGGTACCAAATGGAATTTTTTTTTTTTTTTTTTGGAAAACGTTAACCCGTGTCGCAAGACAGCCGAAGAAAATAGTGTTTTATTATTAAAAATTCCAAAAATTTTAAATTTTGAAAAAAATTACTTTTTATATCAATTATTCATTTAATATACTCAAAACTAATCAGATATGGAATTCTCACTTCAGCGGGTATCATTAACCCATTTTAGCCAGGCATCCAATATGACCCACGAATTTGTAAAAAATGAGGAAACCCATTTTTATTTCAATTAATTTTAAAGATTTTTTAAAATGCTTAATTTTTAGATGTCGATTGCTATTTTTATAATATAATAGTTGTTATTACAGAAAAAAATAATTTGAAAAAATTATAATTCGGGTTTTTATGATAATAGGACAGGACATTTTATTTTATGATAATAGCTTATTTTGTCAAAATTTTAATGTTTTAAATCAAAGTTTGCATATTTTTCGGAATAATTATTACTTAAATTTGTTAAGAATAAAATTATCTTTATTGTTTTTTAAAAAATATGTAACCCTTAGTGGCCTGGGGACAAAAAAGAACCAATGAAACTTAATTTGAACAAAAATGAATAAAAAAAAATGTTTTCCACTTAACAATTTTTATTTTGTGTAACTTTGTCCATATAGGGTAAATACTTTCACTTTTCACCAAAACAAGCCCACTCGGAAATTTACAGAATAACATGTTTTTAAGTTTTAAAAACGTTGGGTCAAAAATAACACTTAAAATAAGATTGGGACTATAAAGAATTGCGATTGTTGTGTACTATCGGATATTCGAATTTAAAACAAATCTAAAAGATGTTATTCCGTAAATTTCCTAGTGGGTAATTTTTATTGGAAAGAGAAAACATGAATCAAGTTACACAATATAATAGTTTTTATACAGTGGAGAAAAAATGTTTGTAATCCTTTTAAAGGCTTTATAATTTGGAAGTCATAATTTAAATTAAGTTCTGCGGGTCTTTTTTGTCCCCGGCCAATAAGGGTTAAAGATTTTTTGAATAAAAGTAAATATAATTATAGTCTTATCAAATGAAAGTGATATTTTTCCGAAAATTATTAAATGTATTATTCTGTAAATTCTCAAGTGGGTATTTGTTTGGCCAAAAGTGTAAAATTAAACCCTATATGGATCAAGTTACATAAAATAATTATTTTTATCAAGTTGAGATTTTTTTAATCAATTTAAAAGGTTTACAATTTTGTAAATCATAATTAAAATTAAGGTTCAAAAAAATCAATTTCTTTCATTTGGAACCGTTTGCAATAAAACTGGGGGGAGTAATGAACGAAAATTGAAAAATTGTCATTTTTATGTAAATATTTCACGATCAAACGAGTTTTTTACAAATTAAAATATTAATAATATAACTGCAAAATACACAAGTCTACACTTTAAATTTGATTAAATTTCTGAAAATAAAAATATATATTCTACAAAAGTCGTCTTTTGGTCCAGAAAAAGACAAAATTTAGACAAATTATTGGTATAGGTATACATATTAAAGCTTTATGAACCATATTATGCAAAAAAACGAGTTTTCAAAAAAATGTCGCTTATACCCTTATTCGAGCGAGGCATTCAATTGTTAACAAACGAGCATTTTTTTAATGCTCTTAAAAAGTTTCACTTATTTCAAGATAATACAAATTATTCTACTCACTTGAAAAATTAAATTGGCACTTTCACTAAGAGTTGTTTCATCTGGTGAATCAACGGGAATTTGTCTAGTAAATCTGGTATCGAATTGTGACACGTCATCTTCACTGCGCTATAAATATCAAAAGAAACAGAAATTAATAAAATATGAATTTGTCACCCGCCAACTGTATAAAAGAAAATCACTTACCAATAAAGGTTTAATAGGTGGATCCAAGCGTCTGGCAAGTACATCATCCCAATTAACATGTTTAAAGAAGGGATGACCCTGCACAGCAAGAGCATCTTCAGGACCGCTACCTAAACGTTGCGATTCTTGACGTTTCATTAAGCGACGTACCAAATCTCTAGCTTCGGGTGTTAGATAAGCAGGCAAATTAAGTTTAGCTTTTAAAATAGTCTCTATAGTTTTTTTACGATCTTCAGCAGTGAAGGGGGGCTATAAAGGAAAATAAAATCGAGTATTAATTAGTATAAAGATTTCGAATATATGATAATAATACTTACAACACCAGTTAACATGTCAAACATTAAAGCACCCAAAGACCACCAGTCAACAGCCTTACCATGACCTCTACGTGTAAGAATTTCTGGTGCCCTATTTAAGTGTAAATATACAAAAATGTATCAGATGATTTGGTTTGATAATCAATTTGTAATATCTTACATATATTCTATGGTACCGCAAAATGTATGTGTAACAATACCCTCCTGTATATGTTCTTTGCACAAACCAAAATCTGTTAATTTTACATGACCTTGGGCATCTAATAGAATATTTTCCGGTTTTAAGTCACGATATATAATGCCCAATTTATGTAAATGGCCCAATGCCATTATAATTTCACTCAAATAAAAACTGAAAGTTAAAAATAAAATAGAATGCATATTAACATGGATTACGATTACACAGTGCAACAGTGAAGAAATACACGGACATGGCAGTATATCTTCGATTCTGCCATCAAAGTGGATTTAAACCCTATACTCGGTTTGGCGACCAATTTGTTTTTATGGAACTCTAAAGATTCTGAAAATCAGTGGCCCCTCGAAAAAAGGTGTCATCAATTTTTGTCCAACAGCTGATTCAGACTTGGTGATAGCGCTTAATACTAGCTTTGGCACTATTTACATATGTTAATATATCAATTCTAAAAAATCTATAATTTATATATTTGTGAACCGCTTTGGATATGGTTTGGAGTTACAAGGGAGGTATCCTGACTCGGACCGGCAGATCATAATGAACTTTGGATATGTTATAGAGAATAAAAATTTAAGGGACCCGTGTTTTTTTAACTGCCCAATCTCACGTTTAGGAGTTACTAAGTGGGTTCAAAAACTACCCCATTTTTGTTCTGTTTAAAGTAACTATCAACAAATTTGGTATTAAATGAAAGGTTTTCTGAAGGCACATTCACTGGTGTACAAATTATACCAAAAGATATTTTGTTATTCAAAGAAATGTGTTATAAGTAACATTAAATCTCGCGTTTTATTAAGGCAATTTAGTTGTATTAAGCTAAAAATTATGCACAGCAATGCCTATTTAATGTAATCAAGGAGGTGTCTGAGCTTTTTCTGATATTCGAAACCGTTTGGTTTTTATGCGACTTTTCGAATATATTTCAAATAATTCGAAAAAGTGGCAACTCTGGGTCCACTTAAGGGTAAAAATCAACCAACTTTCTTTTTTGGCAACACTGTTTTTGGCAGGTCAGCTGTTTTCGTATAACATGTTACTGTTAAACATGTTCAGTTTGGTGTTTAATTTAACCATGAATCGATTTACAAACGAACAACGCTTGCAGATTATTGAATTTTATTATCAAAATTCATGTTCGGTTAAGAAAGTGCATCGAGCACTTTTTCCAATTTATGCTCAGTTTGGGCGTCCTTCTGAGGCTGCTATTCCCAATCTTGTGACAAAATTTCGCACCAAATGTACATTATTGGACATTAAACCACGAACACGCATACGTAGAGTGCGGACAGAGGAAAATATCGCAGCTGTATCCGCCAGTGTTGTGGATGACCGTAAATTATCGATTCGGCGCCGTTCACAGCAATTGGGCCTCTGTCACTCCACTACGTGCAAAATTTTGCTGAAGGATTTGGGTGTAAAACCATTTAAAATACAGCTGGTGCAAGAATTGAAGCCACGCAAACCACAACGGCTAACTTATGGTGAATGGGAGTTGGCAAAGTTGGATGAAGATCCACTTTTTTATCGGAAAATTGTGTTCAGCGACGAAGCTCATTTCTGGTTGAATGGATACGCGAACAAGCAAAGTTGCCGTATTTAGTGTGAAGAGCAACCAGAAGCATTGTAAGAACTGCCAATGCATCCCGAAAAATGCACTGTTTGGTATGGGTTATGGGCCGGTGGCATCATTTTTTTAAAGACGACGAAGGCAGGAACGTTACTGTGAATGGCGAGCACTACCGTGGGATGATTACAAATTTTGTTTTGCCCAAAATGGAAGAGCTGGACTTGGGTGACATGTGGTTTCAACAAGACGGTGCCACATGCCACACAGCACGCGAAACAATGGCCCAATTGAGAGGCGAGTTCGGTGAACAGTTTGTTTCACGTTTGGGGCTGGTCAATTGGCCGCCTAGATCGTGCGATTTAACGCCTTTAGACTTTAGGGACAAGCCCGCAATTATTGACGCACTAGAAGCCAATATTGAAGAATTTATTCGTGAGATACCGGCCGATATGTTGTAGAGAGTAAGCCAAAATTGTACCCAGCGTATGAAACATTTGAGGCGCAGCCGCGGTCAACATTTAAATGAAATCATCTTTAAACATTGAATTATATAGATCGTTCTATCGACTCAAATAAAGATTTCATACCTTTCTCTAAATTTTATGTTTTTTTTTAATCAAATCCGAAAGCTCTTAAAACATCACCATTTATATAGGCAATAAGGATATCAAAATGTTTGTTTTCTAGAGTACTTGAGTCGTACAAATAAATCTAGTTTCTTGTAGGTGGTGGATTAGAATGAGGCTGAAGATGACCCAGTCATAATGTTATGGTGACATTATTAGTTGGGCTGGCAACCGTGCCAAATAAAAAGCTTAAGGACTTAAAGCTACTGGCTAAACTCGGGTAATCAATTAAAATCACCGATTTTCTGTAGTTTGTTGATATATATACCTGATCAAAACCTTGAGTTCCTTGTGGGTGATGGATAAGAGTAAGGCTGAAGATGACCTAGTCGCTTGAAGATGACCTAGCGCTGAACCCTACAAGATTTTTTCATCTTCTCTTAGATTAATTGACAATTGGTGTTTTCCATTTGCAATAGTAACATTTAATTATTCAAAATGAAATAAAGGCAAATTTTCACACAAAAACAAATTAATTTGTAACCTTTAAACGTGAGATTGGGCAGCTATAAAAAAAAATACGTGTCTGTTTTTGTATGCTCCTTTACAGATTATTCAAAGTTCATTAAAATCTGCAAGTTCGGGTCGAGATAGCTCTCTTGCCAGTGACTTATTTTTAATTCTTTTCGTGTTAATGAAAAAAACTACAAAAAAAATTAAGTACTCTTCACTATCTGGTACTATCTACATTTGCAAAAAATTTGGGAGGATTCTTGACAAGATTTAAACGCCCAATTGTTGTCCTAGCAATTTACTATGTGATTCATGTATAAATTGTAAGGACCTGTTCCCGGGAAGTTTAAATTTCTGTATTAAAGGTTCGAACCTTTAATGCAATGCAATTGAAAATGGCAATTGAAATGGCGCGCCATTGTAAAAATCTAGGATCTTTATTTACAAGATTTAAAGGCTAAATTGTGTTCCGGGAAACTTTCTAAGAGATTAATGTACAAATTGTTAAGAGCCATACTAAAAAGTGTAAATTTTTGCAATAAAACTATGAAATTTTTTGATAATTTAGCAAAAATGGGGTTCGATTGGAACGCCATTGTGGAGAATCTAGCAGGAATTTTTACGAAGTTTAAACGCCAAATTGATGCCCGGAAATGTTACTAAGTGATTCATGTATAAATTGTTAGTGCTGATGCCTAAAATGTTTAAATTTTTTATTTAAGTTACGACCTTCTCTGACGTTTTAGTAATTTTGCAAAAATGATTCGATTGTTTGGAAGGCCATTGTGGAAAATCCAGAAAGAGTCAAACGGAACAGCATAAATGCAAACAAGAATATCGCTCTCAAGACATTAGAGCATACAAAATGAAATATTTAAATTTAATATACATTAAATATGTGTATGTGTAAACTAACTGTGATTATTATTGTAATGTGGTCAAATTGCAAACAAATATGCGTTCAGATAGACAGACTAAAGCGAAAGACACACATCTTAGTTAATTTTGTATGTTTCTTTTTCGTATTGCAAAAAAGGGTTGTATAGTTAGACAAACATTAATTTACGTATTTGAAAGTCATATATAATTGATGTTATATATAATTATTTCTAGTATGAACATTTTTATATTTTGTAACGTATAGTATTTTTTTTTTCTAAAAAATAATCACAACATTTTTTTTAAGATTTCCAGCAAATAAATTAACTAAATATAATTTTTTTACAAATTTTTTGAGTTTTTTTTAGTCTACTTATGTTCAGCAAAAATTTTATTAACTTTTAGCAAGGATTTTTTAATTTTTAATCAACTAAGTGTTAGCAAAACTTTTTCTGAATCTACTTATTTTGGTGCTAAAAATCAGCTCGCTTATTTCCAGGAAAAGATTTTGCTGACATTAGCATTTTTTTTCAAGCACCTTCCTGACTAAAATTTTGCTGACTTTACAAACTTTTTTTTGAGGGTGCAGATTGGTCTTTATGGGCTATTTGGGGTACCTAGACACTTTCAGATTGTAGCGATATGTTCACAAAAGTTGTTCAGCTTTACCGAGGCGACAATTTTAGTTAATGAAAAATTTGGAGTCTCTGTAAGTTATGGAGTCTCTGTCTGTTATTTGGAGTCTCCGTCTGTATAAAGTGAAAAAATAACTTTTTCCTACGTTTTTTTCAAAAAAAGTGAAAAAAAATTATTTTTTTTCAAATAATATAATAAAAACAAAATCTTTTCAATGGATTCTTAGCCACATTATTGCCAAATATAGTTATGCGGTATCAGCAAGTCTGAATTTGCTGTTGGACAAAAACTGATGACATCTTCTTTCGAGGGGCCCACTGATTTTCAGGATCTTTGGAGGCCCATAAAAAAAATTGGTCACCAATCTTGCCAAATCGAGTATAAGGTGTTACTAGTAGTAGAATCGAACCTATACTGACGAATCTTTGCATTTAGTGTTATTGATTCAAATTTAAATTGTTACTTACCATGTAGTATCTTCTAGGAAAATACCTTCGCGTTCTAAATGCATAAATAATTCACCACCACTTAGGTATTCTAAAATCAAATATAATTTGCCATCGGTTTGAAAGGCATAAACTAATTCTACAATAAATGGATGTTTAACAGCTTCTAATATATTACGCTCAGCACGAGTGTGTGCTGTATCTTTTTGATTTGTGACTATTGAGGCTTTTTTCAAAACTTTCATGGCAAAATATTTATTAGCATCACGACCAGAGGTTTTACGCACCTAGAATATAAAAAAAAATTTTTGAATAATACCAAATTTAAATATAATGTCAGGCTTTTGTGTAAATAAGTTATCTTACCTGAAATACTTTGCCATAACCACCTTTGCCTAAAACTTTCTTCAATTCAAAATCTTTTGGACCTAATTTTATTTTACCGGGATTTACATTTTCTTCTGACAATTGTATAGTTTCTTGACCTTCAGCTCTGTAAAACAAAAATAAAAAAAATTAATTATGTGTTATTTTTAGTGTCCGATCGAAGATTTCGTTCAGAAAACACTTTATGTCGGTATTCGGTATTTTAAGAACATGTTCTGAATTATTAGTGTAATAAAAAATAACAGTTATCTAAAAAATGGTACAGACTTTTTTAATTTTTTTATTTATAAATAAGGTGGGATGTTTTTCTATCGATTCAGAAAGTTTCATCGTTTAACTCTGATTGGTTTTGACGAAAATATTCTAAAACAAAATACAGTAGGTGTAATCCAAACTGGGACAATAAAGGACATTAGTCTATTTTCAAATAAAGAAAAAAATAACTTTAAAATCATATATATATATATATATATATATATATATATATATATATATATATATATAATTTTTTTGTTTACGATAATGCATTTAATCACTTTTTATTTGGTGTAACCCAAAATTAAATCTTTTAAATACAACTATAAAAATTCAGTCTTAAAGTAAAAAAGTTTAAAAAAATAAGTCTCAAACCAAACTGGGACACTTAGTTAATACGACCACGACCCCCGCACAGATAAGCCAGCACGCTACCAACTAGCCTACCGGGGCGCACATATATGCTATTATATTTCGTTTGAATATATAAAAATTATTTGCATTTTTTAATTCTAAAGGAATTTCATTAAACATCCTAAGACCTTTGTATAACAATATGTTTTGATTAAAATTTGATCTGCTAAAATTCAGCCTGAAGTCACTAGCATTCCGCAAATTGTAGTGTTTAACATCAGCAACATAAACCAACTGCTTTCGCATATAATTTCACAGCCTTCCAGTTTTCATTTTAAATATGAAGATTAAAACATTCATCACAAGTCTTTGATTGACTGAAAGCCATTGCAATTTCTCTAAGATATCACTGCTATGTGTTAATCTATGACACCGTAGAATATATCTCATACCCCTATTCTGGAGCTTTTGAAGTCTTTCTTTCATCTGCTGACTACTAAGACATAGAAAGTTGAACAATACTCAAAATGAGGTTTTATTGTTGTGTTATAAATTGTTATTGCTGTGTTTGTTGATATTTTTCAGGGAAAAGCTTTTGTTTACAGATGCGAGCAAGTTTAAACTTTTAGGTTCAGATGAACGAAAGCCCAATGAAGAGCTGTTGCCGAAAAATCTAAAACCAACATTTAAACATGGAAGAGGCTCAGTGATGATTTGGGTCTCGTTTTCTGCCACAGGACCATGGATTCTTCGTTTTATTGAGGAAGTTATGGATCAGAAGGTATACTTAAACATTTTAAACGAAAATTTGGCTAGATCGGTTGAAAAACTTAGTCTTGGTATTTCTAGCAAAACAACGATTCAAAAAACAGTACAATCAATGCAAACACGTCTAAGGATGGTAATTTTAAATAAAGTAATGCACACAAAATATTAAAAATAGCAGTAAGTATATGGTTCTTTATCTTTAAATATATTGTCCCAGTTTGGCTTGCTCATGAAGGATCATTTGATGGAACACGTTAATGATCAACTTTTGTTGAATAATTGTCAGTCTGGCTTTAGATGTAATCGTAGTACTAAATCATTGCTTATTGGTTTGACGGACAACATTAGGCAGAAGGTTGCGGATAAGAAGGTTTGTGTTTTATTGTCGTTGGACTTGACAAAAGCTTTTAATAAGGTTAATCATTCTCTTTTGGTTCAAAAGCTGAATAGGCTCTTTAGTTTTTCTGGATCTTCATTAGGGTGGGGCAATTAGTATGGAAGGAAAAAAATCAAAATGGGCGCTTCGCGTTTCTGATTCTTGGGATTGTACTGAGCAAAAAAGTCCACTGGACCATACGTCTACGGTGAAAATCGAGCTTCCAGATTTTGACTTTACGGCAAAAAAGCCCTATTTTGAAATTAAAAATTAACCCCTTAAACCCCACCCACAAATATGATTGATGCATTAATCTGCTAGAGAATCTTCCAAAGAAGAGATTGATACCATAATCTTGGATAAGCTCCACCTACTTCCTGAGATATGTCCATCCCACACATTGTTACTCTCACAAAATACGGCAAAAAAGCCCTATTTTGAAATTAAAAATTAACCCCTTAAACCCAACCCACAAATATGATTGATGCAAAAATCTGCTAGAGAATCTTCCAAAGAAGAGATTGATACCATAATCTTGGATAAGCTCCTCCTACTTCCTGAGATATGTCCATCCCACACATTGTTACTCTCACAAAATACGGCTAAAAAGTCAAAATCTGGAAGCTCGATTTTCACCGTAGACGTATGGTCTAGTGGACTTTTTTGCGCAGTACAATCCCAAGAATCAGAAACGCGAGGCGCCCATTTAGATGTTCAAATCGCCCCACCCTAATATGCATGCAAATTAATTTCTTCTTATCTATCAGATAGAATGCAATATGTTATCAGTAATGGCACTTGTTCTGGAATACTTCCTGTTTTTTAGTGGTGTTCCCCAAGGATCTGTACTTGAGCCTCTACTTTTATTTTTTGATATTTTGTCTGCGTTTGCAGATGATGTTCAGATTTTATTAAAAGGATATAGGCGATTCCCTGATGTAATGCAGAATATGATAGATTATGCTGTTAATTTACTTGGTAATTGGATGTCTTCCAATTATCTTTATGTCAATTCTAGTTAATCTAAGGCTAAGTTGTTTGGTGATCGCGATATACATTTATCTCTACCATCAATTTAGATAGTAATGCAGTTGAATTTGTAGAAAAATTTAAATGTCTTGGAAGCTAAGATTTGCTTTTAATCGTGTCATGAGATATTTATACTCTCTTAGATTGCATCATCACATTTCGTCTTATGTTTTAAAATGTTTATGCTGTTCGTTCGATAATTTTGTTCAAATATAAATTGCAAACCCCGAAATTATTGTTTAATATTTTCAAATTTGGTAGCTCTATTAGGGTAAGTTTCGGTTATTCCGAAACTTACCCCACTTTTGGGGCGATCTTTTTTAGTTAGAGTTGCCCGTGAGTATAACAATTTGCCACTTACTTTAAAATCGTTCGATTTTTCTATTAATACGTATAGGAAGAAAATGTTTCTATTATGTTCACAAGACACTTAATTTTTTAGGTATGGGTTTTTTTTAACTAAGGCTTGCTCGTGTTTTTTTTTCGTAAAACTTGGGGATTTAACAAATAAATGAACTATTAGTTATCACTCCTTTTTATTTATATATATTTTTGTTTTGTTTACTTCTAGTATTATTGTATTTTAATTATTATCTCATTTTTTATTATTTTATTTATATAAAATTTTATTGTATACTTTGTATAATTTAGTAGAAATTTGTAGCCGATTATGGCCTTCAGGCTAGGTTAGTGAACTGAATAAATAAATTAAATATCATCACATTTTTATTTAGAAAGTTTTTGATTAAAAAGTTTCTTTTACTGCCGTTGTATAGTAAGCAGACATTGTTAGGAAGAGTAGATGTAATTTGAAAACCATAAACGTAGAAAAAAGGAAAAAACGTTTCTAGATTCAAAAGTTTGAAAAACCGAATACAATATGTCAAATTTCGTAACTGTGACTCTAAATCTATAAATGTTCCATCAGGCGTCCCGCAAGGTAGCCATCTCGGTCCATTGTTGTTTACACTTTTTATTAATGATCTCCCAAACGCTATAAAATATTGCCAAACTTTAATGTATGCAGATGATGTGAAAATATTTCTTTCATTCAATAATCTAAACGATCAAGCTTTACTCCAGTACGATATTTTAAATTTTACTACTTGGTGTGATGACAACTTAATGGATCTCAATACTGGAAAATGTAAATATATGATTTTTTCAAGATCAAATCCTACTAACGGCTGTTACTTAATGAACAACGAATTGTTGCATTTGGTGCAAACATTTAATGATCTCGGTATATTACTAGACAAGCAATTGGATTTCAGATGTCATGTTTCAACTACTATAAATAAAGCCATGGGCGTGCTTGGATTTATTAAACGTTGGTCAAAAGAATTTTCCGATCCTTACACTACTAAGCAGCTTTTTACAACATTAGTCAGACCCATTCTAGAATATGGATCAATTATTTGGGATCCTTCTTGTAAAACTCGTACTCAATCTCTTGAATCTGTGCAAAAACAATTTTTGTTATTTTGTCTACGTGGTCTCGGATGGGATTATAATAATTTGCCTTCCTATACTAGTCGGCTTGCACTTATAAAACTACCTACTCTTAAAAGCAGACGACAAATGCTCAATGTAACATTTCTCCTAAAATTGAGGAATCTCCTATGGATTCCGAATATCTTTTGAGCAAAGTTAATTTACATATTCCAGTTTATTCAACAAGGAACTACGTGCCTTTACGTCTATCTGCTTTTCGAACAAATTACGCCAACGCTGAACCTTTTCGAAGAATTTGCGATGAGTTTAATCAACTATATTTTGTAGTAGACTTCAATAAAAGTATGGATGCTGTTAAACGTGATATAATTCGCCATCTTAATGAACTGTAGAATAATATGAAATAGTTTTTTCTTTTAAATAGTCTGTAAGGTTTAAATCTGTAGACTGAAATAAATAAATAAATTTGCAAAGGTTTCCCCAAAGAGTATTTTATATTCATATGCAAAGGGTATAACAAATGGATACTTTCCACTGATACTTCCTTGGATTGATGGTAGATTTTACATTAGATTTTAAAAATCCTAAACTGTTTTCGAAGTCAAAATCCTAGAATTGGGATATAGGCGCTCATATATTAATAACATCATCCGCAATGTGAATTAATTTATAAACATTCATGGTCTGTGAATTTGGGCCATGAGCTCAATAAAGTCTTTTAAAATGCAAGTTTGTTATAATTTTTATTAAAAATAAAAATTATGTTTTTTTTCTTTTTTCCTTTAAAATGTTTTTGACATAAGTTTCGTTAAATGTTGATAATTTACTGAAAGCAAATGGTTAATTTCCGAAATAAACTACATTTTATTTCCATAAAATCACTATAGACGTAACCAACGCCATTTCCAATTGTTTTCAGAAGTTGTCAATTTTATTTAAGACTAATCAATTGTATTTCAGAAATTGTTTTCAATCAAATTCATCAATTGAAGGGCTTAGTGCAAAAACATGATAAGCCGTCCGTTTTCAAAAAAATGATTTTATGTGTTCATTGCATTACCTAACGTGGTATCAATATCCACTTAAATGATTTAAGGTATATTCCAAATACTTTCAGATCTAGAGCAAATGTTACTTTTTACAATTCGACTATATTTCAATATTTTTTTACGCAAGAACATGATATGCCACACCAATAAGATACATTTCTGAACAAAAAGATTAACTCTGAAGAAAATAAAAGCAAACTTGATTTTTTTTGTAAATATATTGATTGATGAAGTATGGTGGATAAAGATTATTTTCCAACAGATGATCTAATCATTTAAGAAACCATCGATGTATGATTTATTTTAACTTTTGTGGCTTATCAAGTTATTCTAAATAAATTTTCTGTAAAAACTTGATAAGCCACATTAATTTAATCAAAAGTTTTTTACTGACTTCTAGTCTCCCCGCGAGGAACATGTAAAAGAAACCACATCTTTGCAAGTATATTTATCACGAAAATCTGTCAAATCAGCCATCTATTCTTTAAAATAAAAATGTTTTAAATAAAATTTCTGCAACTTGATAAGCCACATTAATTTAACAAAATGGGTTTTACTGTCTATTAGTCTCCCAGCGATGGACATGAAATAGGAGACACATCTTTGCACTTAAAGCAAGTATATATATCATGAAAATCCTTCAAAAAAGCTACCTAGTCTTTAAAATTAAATAATTCCAAATAAAATTTGTGCAAAAACTTTGACGTAATAAAATGGTTTTTACACTCTTCTAGACTTCCACCGACGGATATGTAATAGAAGACACATACTGCCACTTATTACAAGCATTTATAGCTCGAACATCTTGCTTAAAAGCTGCCTAGAAGTCATTGAAAATCATTTCTTTAAAATCAATGTGGCTTATCATGTTTTTGCAGAAATTTTATTTAAGATTTTCTTATTTTTAAGAAAAAATCGCTGTTTTTCTGGACTTTTATATTCTAGATACTTGTAATAAGTGCCAAGAGGTGTCTTCTGTTACATGTCCATCGCTTTAACACTATAAGGCAGTGAAACCCATTTTTTCAAATCCACGTGGCTTATCAAGTTATTGCAGAAATTCTCTTTAAGATTTTTTTACTTTGAGGAAATAGTTGCTATTTTGAAGGATTTTCGAGCAACATATACTTGTAATAAGTGCTAAAATATCTTGGCATTTATTACAAGTTTCTACAGCACTAAATGCCTGAAATACAGATATTATTTTTTCAAATTAAAAAATTCTGAATAAAATGTCTGCAAAAACTTGATAAGCCACATTGACTTAATAAAATGGTTTTTACTGTCTTATAGTCTTCAGAAGAAGGTCATGAAATAGAAGACAAATTTTGGCACTTTTTACAAGTATCAAGAATCAAGAAAGACCATCTAATTTGCTACCATTTTTAGACTCTGAACTTTTTTACTTATCTTTGGGCAATAACTTGATAAGCCACACTTTTTTTTTTGTAAAAAAACAGTTTCCAATGGATTTCTATCATCCATGAACGGGTATGTGATGGGAGCCTTCCTTAAGCACCTATTATGTATGCTTACAGTCTGGTTTAGTTAAAGCCTTATTTTCTACATTGTTTTTAAACTTTGAAGGCGATTATTTCTTATTTTAATTTTGTGGCTTATCAAGTTTTTGCACTAAGCCCTTCAATTGAATTTCAGAAACTGTGCGCCCCGGTAGGCTAGTTGGTAGCGTGCTGGCTTATCAGTCTGTTTTCGCTACAACGCGCCGAAGGCCATATAAGCTAGTGCTCGGTTAGGGTAATAGTATATAATTTGTAATTATATGATTATTAATTAATAAAATAAAAAATAAATAAAAAAAGAATTTCAGAAACTATAAAATGTAATTCATATCAATTTTATTTCAGTTTTATCAATTGTTTTTCAAAAATTACCCATTGTATTTCAGAAATGTCAACTTTATTTGAGAAATTGTCAATTATATTTAAGAAAGAGTTAAAAATTCGCATTTTTGATCTTCTTCCAAAGAATGAACGATATATTTTGCTGGAAAAATGTCTCCTTTCAATGGCTTTTCTCACTATTATATTTTTAATTCTACGATATCTATAGTCCTTTCTATATCCTTGAGGATTTTTTTTTTTATAAATAAAGGAGCTGTTTTATTATTCTTGTATATTTTTTAATGACAGACTGCTCTCACTGAATGTTAAAATATTTATTCCATCCGTTGGACTCAAAAAGGATGCAAAGTGGATTTTTGCAAATAAAAAACTTTATAAAGGGTTCGCCATCTAACGTTTTTTTTTCAACTAGTGCTTATTTCGTGAATGGTAACACTTAGCTCATGTCTGATTTGACAGATAATTAGTTTTATCCTTCCGCTGAACGAATATGGTTGTGTATACGGTTGAACAACGCTGGGAAATATTGCGACATTACTTTGAAAATCATGGTAATGTTGCAGAATGTGTGCGAAAATTGCGTACGGATTTTGGAAGAAGAGAAGCACCGCACCGTAAGCTCCGTATGTTCGTTATCTTGTGAAAAAAGTGAAAGAAACCGTTGGACTATTATTTGTGGGGTGCCGTCAAAGATAAGTGTTACGCCAACAAGCCAGAGACAATTGACGCTCTAAAGGACAATATTCGTGAAGCCATTGGTGAAATACAGCTGCACACAATCGATAATGAGCTTAAAAATTGGACCGATCGTGTAGGCTACTGCATGGCCAGCCGAGGCAGCCATTTGAATGAAATTATTTTCCATTATTAACCGGAAGGATTATACTTTCAAATAAAAAAAGAAATTTGAGAAAATATTCACTAGTTTTTTTTATAGCATTTTCAAAAAAAAAAAAGTTATTTGGCGGACCCTTTACTAGCGATTTTAAAAAAATTATACAATTCAGTTTTTCTTAATTAGTATGTTTCCAACAGACTGTATTTTATTAGCTCCTTTTTTGTTTGTTTGACACATACCTAAAACAAAGTTAAGTAATGCTTTGGTTTTTCGTTTTACAAAGAAATTTTTATTGAAAAATCCACGTATAATTAAGTTGAACGTTAATCATATAAAACTTATTTATGTAGACATTGGATCTTACATCATAACAGAAATAAAAATATTATCAAATTTCTAATGATAACGAAAAAGAAGAAAAATTAATTTTAATTTTGCTGTGGTTCTTGCGTTGACTGTATCAGAGTCTGAAATGTTTCTATAAAATCTGAAAGTTTAAAAGTTTGAATTTAAACGCTTAAATTTACAATATAAAATGTAAAAAGGTAAAACAAGTTATTTAACCCATTAGAACCCAACCACCTTTAAAACAAAAATATTGGGTTTCTTGTTAGAATTTCTATCGTATAAGGACTTAATTAATAATAAAATAAAAAATAAAATAAAAAATTGGAAAAGGGTTTTTTGGGACAATACGGATGCAAATGTTACTACATTAGGCTTACTTTAAATGAATATGTATTTTAGTTGAAATTAAATTTTATTCACATTTTGAGACATTTTTGGATATTACATAAATAAAAAAAACAAAATTAAATAAATTATCATTCTACGCTAAGTGTGACGTTGCAAAGCTCGCAAATCCATCGAATTCTTTGGTGATATACTTTGCATTTTAGCTGATTTTGGATACGTTTCGGGAAGTGGTTGCCTGCTGATGTTGCTATTGATAATGTAGTGCACCATCTTGGTTGTATTGTGCGAATAGTATGGTTTCGTAGGTAGAAGCGTACTATTTCTCGTTGAAAATTCAAGATATCTATGTTGCTATTGTAGGGCAATCTTATAAAGCTTCCAGGCGTTTACCACACACGAATTAATCATTAACGTAAAAAGAGGCTTCCACCATTTCTTGCCTCTGAACTTTATGTTGTGTACTTCTACAGGTGTTTTGCCTTCCAGTGCAATATTCATTTCATGCTTAGAAGTTTCAAAGATATTGGTACTAGGCATATCCATATTCATTGCCCTTTTTCTCCATTTTATTGCTGATGGTGCTAATATAGATTTTCTTAAATCTGCAAGTGGGACATCATCTTCACTGTCGCTACTGCAAAGTAATTCCAATTCACCTGGAATATCGTGTGGTAGATCATCACGCAATAAATTGCCTTCATCAATGTCTTCCTCATCTGTTTCATGGCCAGTATTTGGAGGAATGATAGCAAAATCAAAGTTTGTGTGATTCTCATGAATAGCATAGTCAGTAGCAGCGACAATGCTTTCAAATCGCTTACCATAAAACGTTCTAACATCCATCGCAAAAAACTAAAATCTAAACGAAATATATTATATATCCCATTGTACTCAAGCGAGTACACCAATATTTATGCTCACCAAAAACACTTTTCACATTTTTTTTTAATAATTTTTTTTTAATATTAAAGTTTTAATATGTTTAATTTCTTTTTCACATAAATTTTACCACAATTAATTTAAAGCAAAAGTGATATACATCAATTTACAACAAGTACTGCGAAAAATCACAAAAACGGAAAACACGGTGGACAAAAAAGAATTTAAAAATTTATCGCTTACATTTTTATGTTTACCATTTATGTATATTTAACATTAACACTCTAACGTAACATAAAAAACAAAAAAACTCTTAAAAAAAATATTAACATGTGAGATATAGCATCACAAAGATGACTGTTTTTTTGTACTCAAGCGAGTACAGTGGGATCAAATGGGTTAAGGAAACTATCTCTTCATATTTGATCACAGCGTTATTAACTGAATCATAAACTATAAATCCCCTAAAACTATGACTATGCATTAGCAGTTTTGTGTTCAAATTTTTTTCAAACAAAAACTTAAAGTTGGGCACTCCCTTAACAAAAATCCTGGCTACGCCGCGGATAACATATTTACAGTAAAAATGAAATAAATAACTTTGTTTGGAACCAAAAGATTATAAAAGATAGTATAGAAAATACATATTCACATTCTTTACACATATATGGATCTAGTTTGGATTATGCCTTAAGGCCCACATATATTTAGCGAAGTTGAATTAAGGGAATAAGTGATTGTATGAAAATACATTGAAGCACCCATATTTAGCTTAAGCCAACTTACGAAAATTTCCAACTCTATTAATTTGGTTAATTTGTAATCAAAATTCATCGTATCCAACTTAACCAAATTAAAAACATTTCAAACAAGCAAAAGAAATTTAATAAATAACAAATAAAAAAAAATAAGAAAATTTATAAAAACATAAAAAAAAAACACAGAATTAATTCGCAAATTTGGAGAAAAATTTTAAATTGAAATAAGTTAAATATGGTCGTTCTTAAATTTAAAGAAAAATTAAACCAAATTTTGAACCAAATTTTGAACCAAATTTATAGAAGGTAAATCAATTGTGGTTAAAGCTTTAGATTTAAGGGGGACATGACATTGGCCCTTTTTTTAAATCGACTTTTTTTATAATTTAGTATTTTAGTAAATATTTTCAAGATTCTAAGAAAAAAAATTTCATGGAAAAATTCCTACGGGTTCAAAAGTTACAGCCGGATAAGGGAGAGCGCATTTTTAATTTTCGCGCTACCTACGTACGGCAGCTGGTATATACTTGTTTTACTTGCTACCATGCAAATCGTTTGAAATGCGCCAGAGTGAAGGCATATGAAGCTTCAAAAGAAGCCCGAATTGCTAAACGATTGAAAAAAACTGTAAGAAACAGCACAACACAAGATAACGAAGGCATACAGTTCGAAGCAGGCATGGCAGATTGAAGGTAACCTTTTTTCTTTGTTCACAAACTTTGAACGCGTTTATCTCGAAACCATGTTTTTCCTACTGGTTGCACTAGCGGGTTAATTTTTGACGAAATTTTTTGACGAAATTTTTTGTATTTTTTTAAACTTAATTCGCTATTGTATGACACGAGCTTTTTTTAAATTTTTTTTCAATTTTTTATGAATTTTTAAAGTCAATATTTTTTTCGAAAAAAACACAATTTTAAATTTTTGACAAAAAAAATTTAAAAAAAAAAGATCAAATTTTGAACGTATTTATCTCGAAACCATGTTTTTCGTACTGGTTGCGGCACTAGCGGGTTCATTTTTTAACGAAATTTTTTGTATTTTTTTTAACTTGATTCGCTATCGTAGGACACGAGCTTTTTTCTAAATTTTTTTTCGATTTTTTATGAATTTTAAAGTCAATATTTTTTTCGAAAAAACACACTTTAAATTTGGATCATCACCAAAAATTGAAAAAAAAAATGTAAAAAAAGATCGTGTCATACGATAACCAATTTTGTTAAGATTTAAAAAAGTCTTTTTTCAAGATCGGACAATTTTTGCGACTCCCAGCGCTGCAACCACGAGGCCCCGTTTTTTCTCTGCCGCCAGTTTGGGGCTCTATAAAACCATGCTGAAGTGAAAAATATATTTTTTGGAAAATTTGGAAAAATGTTTGTTTTTGACTGAGTTATGAATTTTTAAAAAAAGGTCTGTTTTCTCTGCCGCGAATGTAATATCCCCCCTTAAATAAAGCTGCAATTTAACTAATTTATTGATTTTTTCCAATTTAAAAATTTTTTTTTAACTACATGTCATTACTTACTCTTGTTGTACATTTATGCTTAATTCCGGTTCTAAATCGACCTGAAAATAGAGGAAAAAATATAAAATTATTAACAATTTATATATTTCAAAATAATTCAATAGATTATAATTTTATAAAACAAGTTTTTAAGACAAGTTCTATTATTAGTAGAGTACGACCGAACAGTTCGGCCAAAAAAACAATATTTTGTCGGTTTTTTTGATATCTAGAGGCAATGATGACAAATTTTGGTATTGGAAACAAGTTTGTTGAGCCGATTTAATTCGATTTTGTGTATAAAATTTAAGAGAAAACCCGAAGTTTAGCTATAAAGTTAAAAGTTCGGCCGCCGAACTATTTTCAATTTGGCCGAACTTTCTGAGGCCAAACAGTGAATTCATTGCTTAACTATAGACTTTTCTTCAAATTTGACACTCAAAATAGCATCTAATCAGCCCAATAAACATTTTTCCATCCGCCAAATTTGTCCATAATGCTTTAAAATACCGAATACAGACCAAATGCATTTTCTGGCCGAACTGTTCGGTCGGACACTAATTATTAGTTTAATAATTTTCTCAAATTTAAAATAATTAACAATCTACGTTTTTTTTTCAATGCATTTATAAAGATCTTTTAATTAGCATAATAATCACAGACTTCGTGTTGTAGAAGATTATTTACTAATATTTGTCATACAATGTAAACGATATTGTTAAGTTTCAACAATATAAATTTACATATGCAACTATAATATAATAGTAATAGTAGTAATATGTAATTATTAGGGCAAGGAATTTCATTTTGTGGGCGTTGTGGTGTAATGGTTAGCGCGTTGGACTGTTACACAGATGGTCCCGGGTTCGATTCCCGGTGACGACAACATCAATTTAGAAAAATAATTTGTATGAGTTTTCTATCACTTATATGTATCGCTGCGCCCACCTTCGGTGTTCCCATAGCACTTAACCCCACCGAAGTAAAATAATGAATCAGGGCTATGAAACAAAAATCTTCAATGAATTCGCCAACTCTACATCAGGTGGCGAGCAACAATTGTTCTAAGACTTATCACCTTGCGCAATTACAGTGTTGCCATGTTTGAAGCCCTTCATCTTTTACCACCTTTCATCTCTCCACTATCCCCTGTCCAAAGAAAGCAACACATTAATTAATAGGAAGAATTTCCTGAGTGTTGCTTTTCTTTAAAAAAAAAAAAAAAAAAAAAATGCATGTTTGTTGTCAGTAGCCCAAAATCGATTTTCACCAAAAACTTTTCCGAATCAAAGAATTTGCAACAAAAACGATTTGTTGTCGCATATTTTTGCATATTTTGTTATAAATGCATATTTTGCTATAAATGCATATTTTATGGCATATCTTGGCATTTTTTGTTTTTGTTGCATATTTTGTAAAAAATAAAATTAACTTTTAAAATAAAAATAAACAAAAGAAAACATTTGTAACCCTGAGTGAAGAATCAAGTTTTATTAGTTTTGTTAGACATTTAAATTTGATTTCATTTTTAAACCAACAAGCTCGGTTAATAAATCGATTTTTCAAAATCCAAAAATTTAAGTGCATATTTTTGTGGCTTTTAGAGCATATTTTTTTTATTTTTAGTGCATATTGTTTGGTCTTTTGTGCATATTTCAATTTAAATGCATATTTTGGATACTTTACTGCATATTTTAAGCGCCTATTTTAATTTCTTAGTTGCATGAAATTCCTTGCCCTAGTAATTACTTTTTAATGATTTAGTGCAAGTATTACTTTGAAATATTCATAAATTAGTTTAACGAAATCTTGCACTGCACAATGGTAAAATGTGGTCAAAAAAAAAAAAAAAAAAAATTTTGGAAAAAATACGACCGGCAAAGCATCGGCCCAGTGCTTTTAACGGTGATATGAGCGTTGGCAGAGCGTTGGATTTCTGAAGATTTAAATGCTTTGCCAACCACATAATGATAACAAAGGGCAGGGTTTGGAAGTTTCTTTTTTTAAAACGTTGGCAAAGCACGCATTGCCAGCGCGCTTTGCCAGTACCAAAACCATAATTTTTAAACGTTGGCAAATCATTGGGAGAACAATTAATAAAGTTGAGAAAGCGTTGTGCCACTGTTTTTATTATGTTAACGGTTGTAAATTTTGTAAATAAGTACTGGCAATGCACTTTTTGTCAATGTTGGAAAAGTGTTCTAAGCCAGTGCTGTACCAGTGCTTTTTTATTTTTACGGTTTGTAAATTTTGTAAATCAAGTACTTGCCAAAGCACTTTTTACGAACGTTGGCAGAGCGTTCTCAGACAGGGCTGTGCCAGTGCTTTTATTATTTTTACATTCGTAAATTTTGTTAATTAAGTACTGGCAAAGCACTTTTTACTAACGTTGGCAGAGCGTTGTAAATTAGTGGTTATCCAGCACTTGATGTGTTGGACCATTGGAAAACAGTGATCTGCCAGTGCTTGATTTTTCAGACCATTGGCCATTTCTGGCTGGGCGGTTTAACTAAACCAAGTTTAACTGGCATCCCAAAAAGTGGGCTTTAATAAATTTTATGATACATCAAAGTTGCAACTTTTCTTATATAGATTGCCTATTAAAAAAAATTAATTTTCAAACTATGAAAACAAAGTATTTTATTTTTATTAATTAATAATCACATAATTACAAATTATATAATATTACCCTAACCGAGCACTAGCTACTATGGCCTTCGGTGCGTTGTAGCGAAAACAGAATCGAAAAGGGAATCGAACCCACGACCCCCGCACTGATAAGCCAGCACGCTACCAACTAGCCTACCGGGGGCGAAAAAAATATGCCGCCAAAAAGTCGTGGATCATTTTTTGTTTCTTTCTTTAGTAATATTTTCATCCATACATGATCTAGAAACTAAATTCGCTATCATATTAGAGTTACCACAAAATTGCATTTATATATATTCCAGAGCACCGTGTAAAATGCATCTAATTTGCAAAAATCTAAATTATGTACATACAAAGATGATGTACTTGGCAAAAGAAAAAAATTGATACCCATATTGCCTTGTTTAAAACGAAGAGTTACCAATCCATTGCATTTTTGTCAAAACGCGAACTAGCACGAATTTCAAAAAAAGCTGAGACCCGTATTTAATTAAATCGACTAAAGATTAAAATATGTTAATTTGGCATTTTTATTACAAACAACCCCGAACAAAAAATTCAAAAACGGTTTTTTTTTTACAGAATATCCTTAAAAAAGGACATGGATGATCGTCCTTGGACAAATTGTATATACAGTTGGACGCGCCTTAAAAAAACCTTTCTTATGATACCCTTATTGTATATGTTGGTCCAGCTCACTAGAGGTCAAAGCTGGAGCCGAAATATTTTAAATGTCATCTTAAAAAAGTCCAAGGTTCATTTTTAGGAGGGTACATCGAGCACTTTTTTTGGTGAGTCGCTCTAATGTACATAACTTCTGAATTCGGGGACCAAATTTGATAATTTTTGATATAAGGCATTACGCAAAGTTTTATAAATACTTTGCCCAAATATCGGACAAATTGTTAAACATTTAAGTACTTCTTCGATACATTTTATGTCATGCCTATACTAACTTGGACAACTCCTGTATTTATTGCACCCAAATTAAGGTGACAGATAAGAAGGTACATCCTTTATTTATGTACCAAAGTTCAGTAATTAAATTTAAAACCAAAATTTACCACTGTGCACTATAGTAAATTACGAAATTATAGTTGTAGTTCACAAAAAATATAGTTGGAATATTAAAAAAAAAAAAAAGATAAACAAAAACTTAATTAACATATTGATCATAATTTATATCGTTCATAATCTAAACACGATTACCCTACTAACAAACTAATAGCAACACAGAAGCCCTATGAAAAAAAAATTACAACAATTCAAAGCATATTTTCAAACTATTTACATATTATTATTACACTATTTAGTTAAAATAGCATTTTTTTTTTGTATGAGATAAAATAATCAGAGATTTACAACCTAATGAGAAGTTTTAATATAAAAAAGATCAACTTTTATATTATCTAAATGAATATTTAATACAAAGTATATTTAGATACATAGGTCGTATGAAAGTCTATGTATAAATAACAGATGTTTCTAATTGAACAACCCCAGACAAAAAAAAAATGTTGATAACATTTTCATATTAAAACATCAATTCAAAGGTGACCAAATATTAATTTTGAAAATACATTTTTCAAACAAATTTCTGTAAGCAAATTCATTTGCTAATAAATCGTTTCATTTCTTTTTATCAAAGATTAAATACAAAACTAAAGTTTAGAATAAGCGTGACTAAACGAAAAATTAATATGTGTTTTAAAATCGAATTAAAAAGTTATTAAATTGATTAAATTTTTTAATGAGACTATTACAAAATTGATCTAAACTTAATAAACTTCTATATATGATGAATTTCATATCAAAACCTATAAAAAAAACGCACATTTTGAACCCGACCCTCTCAGAATTGGATGAAATTTTGCATACAGCTACATTTTACCTATACAAACACAACCTCATATTTAGAAATTGCATTTTTGAAAATATGTGGGCGTGGCAAGGTATCGAAGTTTTTAAAAAATGACGATAATATGTACTTTCAAGCTGTGATTACTACGGAATGGCTGAACCGATTTCAAAGATTTTGGTACTAAAAATTTTTTTTTGCCAAAAATAAAACTTTAAACTGGGAAACACTTCAAAGGCCAAGTGTTTTTTTTAGAAGGGTCTATTTAATATATATAACATATCTAAAAACTAAAGTGGCGTTTTTTTTTTAAATTTTTTTAAGTAAATGCATCTCTTGTTAACTTCCTTATATTTTGATATCATTGTGTGACAAAAAAAAAAAATAAAGTAGCTATACTTTGAAAGTTATACAGATGTTTTTGTAATTCTAACAGATTAGAACAAGAATCGTATTATCAAATTTTTCAGACACCCCCAAAATATGGACTTACCCTTGGAAAATTTTTTTTTTTATTTGTTTAGATTAAATATACGCAAATAAATTACGCAACCAGCCATGGAAAATCAGCATGTGATAGTATAGGTGGGACATTAAAAACCAAATTCAACCGGCGAAAAACCTTTATCATTGGGCTTCACAAACTTATAAGACCTCCATAGAAGTTGCTTATGCTGACGCTGACTACTATAACAAAACAAAAGAAGAGCTTTTGTCAAGGTATAAAAATGCTTAAAATATTACAGGAACTCAAAGCTTCCATTCTTTTATACCTTTAGATGAAACTTCACTAAAAGTTAGCAAATATTCCGAAAGTCAACAGTATGAGCTGCGCAAAATTATATATTAAATCTAAAAAAATAAAAAAAAAAAAAATTCCAAGGGTAAGTCCATATTTTGGGGGTGTCTGAAAAATTTGATAATACGATTCTTGTTCTAATCTATTTGAATTACAAAAAAATCTGTATAACTTTCAAAGTCTAGCTACTTTATTCTTTTTTGTCACACAATCATATTAAAATATAAGGAAGTTAACAAGAGATGCATTTACTTAAAAAAATTTAAAAAAAAAGAAAAAAAAACGCCACTTTAGTTTTAGATATGTTATATATATTAAATAGACCCTTCTAAAAAAAACACTTGGCCTTTGAAGTGTTTTCCCAGTTTAAAGTTTTATTTTTTGGCAAAAAAAAATTTTAGTGTAATATAAAATTTTTACAGTATATGTTTTCGAAAGCTAATTTAAATACCTTTCTAATGGTACCAAAATCTTTGAAATCGGTTCAGCCATTCCGTAGTAATCACAGCTTGAAAGTACATATTATCGTCATTTTTCAAAAACTTCGATACCTTGTCACGCCCACATATTTTCAAAAATGCAATTTCTAAAAATTAGGTTGTGTTTGTATAGGTAAAATGTACTTGTATGCAAAATTTCATCAAAATCTGAAGGGGTCGGGTTCAACGCATATCGGTTTTGATATGAAATTCATCATATGTATGTGGATCCGCAGAACAAAATGTACTTTCTTTTACAAATTGTTTTTTTTGATATTTTCATAATATTTGGGTTGATTTTTCTTTTAGAAAAAATTTAGTTAGCATATATTTTGTTTTTGTTTTTAACCAAGAAAATGGGTTCTAAACAAATTGGTGCATAACAAAATGTACTTTTTAATTTTTTTTTATCAAAACGTAATTTTTTCATAGTCTCTGCCATTTTTTCTTGTAGTTGCATTTTTTGCTTTAATGAAGGATACAATCCATAAATCAAAAACATAAACTTTACTTTTTGTTGTATTTTTATTACTTTGTTTTAATAACATTTTTAATATTCTCAATTTGTTTGACGTTTATTTAAGTCATTACATTTTCAATACAGTGCACTCGCGAAAATATGAACACCCTAATATATGAACACCCCAAAATATGAACATTTTTTTTCTTCCATTGACTACTCTAAAATATGAACTTAGTGACAAAGCTTTAAAATATGAACAGCTTATTTTTGTATTTTTAACGGATTTTATCAACCTACGCATTGTTTAAATCTAAATCAACAGGGTAGTGGTTAAATTTTTATTTAACTGCATTATAATTTGGGGATTTCCCTAGCTGTTTGCTTTTAAATTGTCTTCACCTGACGATCAAAATTTCTAACATACACGTTTTAGTTAGTGCTCAGATTCAGCTAGAATTCCTTATTCGTTTTGTGAATATAAATTTAACGTGAAAAGTTCCTAAATATGCATAAAAAAAGCATAAGTTTTAAACTTTAAAAGAAACAGCAGAAATTTTAGAACATTTGGGAAAAGGTGAAAGTTTAACTTTTAAACTGTAACTTTTTTAAACAAGTAACTTTTAAATTTTGTTTCTTTTTCAAAAATTAATTGTTTTTTTTTTTATCCAATAAACAATAAATAAAAAATTTAACATAACAAACTTTTATTTTTATTGGAAAAGCATTTTTAAGAGTAAATTAGATGCCATTCGCAAATATGAACAATCTTGCAAAAGTGAACTGGCTTGGTTTTAATTAGTTCATATTATCGCGAGTGCACTGTATAGATCTGTATAAGTAAAGGGTGTCCCAAGAAGAGCGCAATTTTTAAATTTTAAATAAAACACAGATATTTAAAAAAAAATCGTGAAACTTTATTATATCGTAAAGTAGACAGAATGAGGTTATGTATGGCACAATATATCGTGCAGATGGCCGCCGCGGCTTTGCTGGCATGCACGCGATCTTTTAATGAAATTTTCAATGACCGTTTTGCATGAATGCTGCGGTATTTCATTAATGCAGCGTCCAATTTCCTCTTTTAAGGCTTGAGTCGTCGTCGGCTTATTCGCGTAAACCATCGACTTCAAAAAACCCCAAAGAAAAAAATCTAATGGTGTTAAATCGCACGATCTATGCGGCCAATTCTGATCTCCAAAACGCGAAATAACACGACCGGGAAATGACTGATGCAGCAATTGAATTGTTTCTCTGGCTGTATGACATGTGACGCCGTCTTGTTGGAACCACATGCCCTCCACATTCATTTCTTCAATTCTAGGCAAGAAAAAACTGGTTATCATTTCACGATACCGAACACCATTGACTGTTTGCGCTTGACCTGCCTCATTTTCATAAAAAAAGGTCCAATGATTGCCAGAATGTTGCCAGAAGAAACAAATGTTTTAATTGCAATTTAATTTGAAATAAAATATTTGAGATTTTATTTTACTTTTTTTTTATTTTGAGTTAAAATTGACATTAAAAACAGATATTCTAACATTTTATAGCATTCAATTTTACTTAGATTATTTTTTGAGTGTAATTTTGAGAAAAATTTTGTATTTCAAAGTGTTATACACTGTCGGACAAACATTTTGAACAAATATCATATGTATATAGTTTAAATATTGGGCACCAAAATATAAACTTTGACAGCATAAAAATCCTATACGGTTGAAGACATTTTATTAAAAAATTTTAGTTTGTAAAATTTTAGGAAAAAATATATGAAAAATTATTTTTTTTTTAGGTAAACCGATTTATAAAATTTTTTGGAAAAAGAGAGTGGTTTTTTAAACATTTTTTAACATTGACATATGGCAACCCTGACGATAAATTTCTATAAGTTTAGTAGTATTTTAATAAAAACCATCCATTATTTATGTTTTGAGAGAAAACGGAAAAAATTTTGGAAATATTCATCGTTCGAGCGGTCAGATTTCAAAAATTATATACAATCGATGATCCAATTTCTAGCAGAGAAATACATTTTATACTTTTTAGCATAACATAACAATCAAGAATAGAAAAGATTGGCTTTGTTATATTTTTAAAAAAAGGTCCCATCAAAAAAGGTAAAAAATTGATTTTTTTAAATAAATTTTTTTTTGAACTCTGGATAAAATTTTTTTACAATTTTTTTTATTAACGATTGTAGTCAAGATGTTGAATAGTTTTAAGGTTTTTAAATCACTTTTTCCATTAGAAGGATATAGCTGTTTAAAAGTACTGGGGCGAAAAAGATACGCTGTTAAAAATGCGTTAAACTAACATCGTATGGTAGGTACACTAGGCAAGTGATAGTGTTGTATGGAGATTCTTATTAACAAGATTTGGATGCTCTTATCATGTGAGGTTCGAAATATGAATGCTTGAGTCAAAAAATGAAGGATGAGGAGTGGGGGCAAGTGGCTTCTCGTCGGCGTCAAAGATGGTGGTAAAGGAAAAAAATCCACAAAAAGCCACGCAACTGCCCCGGAGGGTAGCACGAATGTCTTGCAAGACATTCGCAAAACATTTTTGTATACAACATTTTTTTTTGCTCTAATAATATTAAATCTTGAAAATTATAAAACATTAAAGTATCCCATGAAAAAAATAAAACCTTTTTTAAGTGAATTAGTCTGGTTTTCGATATTTTAGTATAAAAATCGTCAAAACTAGCATCAATCACAGCACGCAAGAGAATATTTTTCATAACATTCATGCTGCCCTTTAGAAGGTACGTTCAGAAAAAATGTAGGGGGAGAAAAATTAATGTTGGTCGGTTCCACATTTTATCCCTCTAAGGACGACTCCGGGGCAGTTGCGTGGCTTTTTGTGGATTTTTTTCCTTTACCACCATCTTTGACCCCGACGAGGAGCCAACCAAAATTTGATTAAACGATGCATTATTTTTTCTCAAGATGTTATTTGACAATTTCTTAAATATACTGTGATTGTAATTTAACTTTTTCCCAACACTCCTTCTATTTTGAAAAAAAAAAAAACTAAAAAGGCTTTTTAGAAAGGAGATTTGCTTAATTTTCAATGTCGACATTTACATTTTTAGTATTTATTTAAAACTGTCACAAAAAATTTCTGATATTAGCAATTTAAATATTTAAAATACCGAAAACCCCGGTTATTCGAAATGGTTTTAAAAAATGCTTTTTTTTTATTTGAAAACCGGTTTTTAAAATAGTCGAATATTTAACAACTCTAATGTCAATGTTAACTATAATTTTCGGTTGATTTTACTACATACAAGTTTTATAATTAAAATTTATGAATATGTTTAATAAAAACATTTATTTATAATTACTTTACATATATAGGGGAAGGTGGGGTAAGTTGGGATTTATCATTTTCTCCTACACTAATACATTTTTAGAATTTCCAACTATTGTGTCTTGTTCCCTTAATAAATTATTATCACTTTGAGCCATATCCATATTTTTTAAGGCGTATTTTTTATTACTTATACAAAAAGTTTCAATTGGTGTTTTTGTTTTTTGTAAAAAAAATATACATATCACGAATGATGTATTGGGTTTTTCAAATATTTAAACATTGCAAAAATGATGGCTGTTTTTGTGACTTTGATCATAATGGGGTAAATTAGGACGTGCGAGTGGGGTAAATTGGGACGTGTAATTTAAGCAATTTTACGCTTCTTCGTGTTGTTTGTATGGCATATGTTGTAAATTATTAATATATTTTGACATTACGCAATTGCGCAATTTTTTTTCAACCTTTTTAAAATAAAAAGATTAATAATATTTAGTATATCATTAGTTTTTTAATAATTTTTAGTAGTATATCACAAAATAAAACTAAATTTATAAATCGTATAATCGCACGCAGAAAAAACTTTATTTCGCGAAGCCGCCCTGCCACGTTCTACGGAGGAAAAAACCCCTAAGAGCGGCCGAAGGCCGCCACACAGAAAAACTTGTTTTTAAGAAAATGAAATAACACCCCAAAAATATTATTTGGGGACTTATTTCATTTCTCATATTGGGGCCTAATTTCATTATGAAATAAAGTCCCAAAAAAAAAATGAAATAAAGTCCCAAAAAATGAAATAACACCCCAATTTTTTTTTATCGAAATTTTTGGGGCCTTACTTCATTTTTGGTTTGGGGCCTTATTTCATTGGGGTCTTGTTTCATACCGCCTACTAAACCACATATTAAAAAATCACACCTGTTATCATTTCCCTAATATCTTTGGACATATATTTTTGCATAATTGTACAAGAGGGATGTTCATTTAAAATGTGCTAAAATAACTGCCAGCTTTTATAACTGCATTCATTACAACTCAGAATGAAGATTAAGAACTTTTCTCTATGATTTAACATATTTAATTTTATTTTATAGTTTTATTTCTTTGTGTTACTTTTTTTCTATTTCAATCATCTCATTAATTATCATGGAATAAACAAGAATTACCGTTAAAATTACTTTTTTTTTAATCTTAGTACATTTGTTACCCCACTTTTTCGTCATTGAAAAAATCGCCTAAAAAAGAATCCAACTAACGAATAATTTAGTCGTGTTATTTTGGGTTAAGAATATACACCACTAATCACTCTTTGGAATGGATCTATCACACAACTAACCAAAAAAAAAAAATGTGAGTGCTTTTTAGTAGCTAAAAAAAAACTAGTCCCTAATTACCCCACCTTCCCCTAAATTTTGTTAAAAATAAGTTAATTTAATAGACACTAAGTTAAAGGCGGGAGCAGTGTAAAAACAACAAACAAATTGAAAAATTCTTATCAAGTGGCTAACAAAAAAGTGTTGTATGTACTTTTGATAAGATTTTGAGTTGTACTAAAACAAAATGAATTTAAATTTAGTTGTAGTTTTTGATATTCTGTAAATAGTTAAACAATATATAGAATAACGAAAAAAAAATATATGTACCATAGCATTCCAGGTAGAAAAATACAAACGGCAAAGCGTTGGCAAAGTACTGTTTATCGTGGTACAAGCGTTTTCAGAACGTCCGCTTTTCAAAAATTAAAGTGTTGGACCAAACTATAACTATATTATAAGGTCAATCTTCGGTTGGCCGTTTGTTTTTTTAAGCGTTGGAAAAGCATTGGCAACAATAGTAATGTAAGTGCTCTGCCAACCCTGACCGTTTGTATTTCGAAAGGTTGTCAAAGCGTTGGCAAAACAATACGAAAAGTTCTATAATAGTGGGAAAATAGAGTTTTTCCTTTTACTACCAGAAAAAAGTCCTATTTAGCCCCATTTTCGCAATGTCCCGATATCTACTAACTGTGACTTTAAGTGACACATTTGTTGTTGTTTCCTAAATTTGCAATGTAACTGTTTGTTAAATTTTAACTGGACATTCAGTAATCAATCGGTCCTTTGAGTTTATTTATGTTTGTAGTATATTTTTATTTATTAAATAATTAATTTAATTATGAAATAAAGTGGAAAAACAAAAAAATTGAACTCATATTCTACATATTATTTAGTAATATTAAATGATTTCGAATTGAAATTGACCAAATTTTAAGATTTTCTTTTTGATATTTTGAAAATTCAGATAAATATAAATAAGAGTGAGGTAAGTTTCTAAAAATAGAACTGTTGTGTTGTTGGAGTTGTACTTCTGAGATTATGTATGCAAGAACAAAAACACCGTGTATTGAATAAAACTAGTTCTAATCACAACAATACTCGACCTGACGATAGCTCAGAGGGCTAAAGCGCTCTGTCTAACGTGTAGTGCGAGTGCATGTGGCATTAGAAATCAGTTTATCTATACCACGGTCAGTGATTGCACAGAAAATTTCATATAGACGCAATCGAACAAATAAAAAACATAACAAATATTACATTATTCAAAAATTCAAAAAACAGTGTCAATGACCAAGGTTCAATACCAGAAACTGCGCAGTCTGATTCAGAAAAAATTGAAAATTTGCAATGTAGTTATGATTTTTAGAAAATACACTCATTCTTCTCTACCACGCCTTTCACAATTAAATTAAATAAAATTGCATATTAATTATAGTATTAATTGCAACTGTCTGAAAAAGACGTTAAAATTCAAACTCAATCATAAATAAATTCAGTTAATATTTATATATATGAAATGTAATGAACAGTTTTTTTTTTGCCAAAATAAAGAAAACTGAAATTTGTATTTTTTATTTTTTATATTAAATTGAAAAGTGTAGAAGTGTAGAAGTAAAAAAACGTTTTTCACAAAAATTATATTTGAAATATGTTTTTATGAAAAAACTATTATAAAAAGTGATTTTTTTCTGAAAGTCTGGATTTGCCAATTGCACATATTCCAACCAAATTTGTTTTTGTTTAAAGTTTATAAATTTTTGATTAACAAGATATTCTTTACTTAAATTTTTTTCATAAACAATAGCAAATTAAGTAAAACAAGTTAATTTTTTTTAAACGTTGCTACAGCACTTTAAACTAATGTTTTGCCAACAGTATTTTTTCACATACAGTCGTAAATTTTTGTGAAACATGTACTGGCAAAGCCGTTTTAGTAAGTGTTGGTAAATCGCTGTAACTCAATGTTTTGCCAGTAGTTTTTTTTAATATACAGTCGCAAATTTTTTAAAAGAAATACTGGCAGAGCGCTTTTTATAAACGTTGGCAGAGCACATTCAAACGATTTTTTTCCCAGCAGTATTTTTTCATATACAGTCGTAAATTTTGTAAAACAAGTAATTTTTTAAAACGTTGGCAAATCACTTTTAGCCAAGATTGGCCACCAAAACGAATAACGGCATTGGTATCGATTTTTTTTTTTTTTTTTCGGTATAACCGATACCGAAACATTCATAGTGGTATGTACCGGTATTATTAAAGGAAAAGTTCAAAATATATAAAAAATGTTTTAAATTATTAAAAATTTATTCATTTTTATATAAAGTACTTATAGTTTAAATATCATAGGTTGTTTTAAAATATAAACATCAAATTATAAAAACTTATTTAATACCCAGCCAGCAAAGTTTGGATATTTTTTTGAGTGTTTGTATTCTATGAGTGGAAAATGGATCGAACAGAGAACATATTTTTGAAATTTAAAAATTTTGTTGTCAAAAACTAAAAATTTTTTGTACGAAAATATGAGCTTTCTGAAAAGAATCATAAAACACACAAAAAGTTTAAGTAAAATATTACATCCAAAAAATGGTTCAGAATTGACACAGAAATTTAATTAAATTTGAATATTTTATGAACAATTCAGAAAAGGCTACAAAAAGGATAATTTTTGAATTTTTTTAATATTTTTTTTTGAGTATTTTTTTAATCAAAATAAAGGCTCTTTTGGATGAACCACTTTCATACAAAAATTTTAATAAGTAACCCTCAACTGGTACACTACCATCCAGCATACGTAAACGGTACACAGGTGCGAATTGGGATTTTTTATTTTCATCTTAGGATTTGAATAATAAAAAGATGGATAAGGTGTAAAGCTATGTACAGATGGTTGTCAGATCTTACAATATTGTCAGAAAAATGTTCAGAAAATGTCTAACAACAGTGTGAACTTACAACTTTTGTCTTGCAAGCATTGTCTGTACATTGTAAGACAATAATTCGTGTGAACACCCTACGTTGTCATTGTCAGATAAGAGCAAGACATTGTCACAGACAAGATATATTTATATAGGTAGTCTTACTAGAACAACAATTACAACAAACAACTACAAACAATAAAAAAACAACAGTGTTTTGACATTTCATGGTACTCAAGATACAGTACAAAGAAATGTCAAAACCATGTAAGAAATGTCAAAACCAAGTTAGAGGAAGATAAACAGCTGGGCTACTAAGACTACCTATATAAATATATCTTGGTCACAGAAATGTTTCTATTGCGTCACTGTCCATAAATAATGAAAAAAAAACAAAAGTTCATATTAATAATATTCAAAATCAAAAGTGAAACAAAATAGCAAATCAAATTAAAAAAAAAATGGATGGCGATATTTAAATTAATGAAACCTGCGTCATAGATTGCAGCTATGAGCCAACTGACTTGATGTTTCGTACCCAGTCGCCAAGAGGCTCCCAGCAGCCAAGAGGCTCCCAGTCGCCAACAGGCTCTAAAGCCGGGGAAAACACCAACACCCAAACAAAAATCCTACCTCAAAAAGGTGGAATCCGTGTGGTCACACGAAAGTATTATCAAACTTATCGAGGAAGTTGAGGTATGGCGAAGTTTATGGGATGCTGGTTGCGCTGAGTATAAACTTCCCAAAGATACATATTTTATGGTAAGATGGTAAGAGGTCGCAGATGCCATCCAGATAAGTGTGAACGATTGCAAAGAAAAATGGGCAAATCTCCGCACCTCTTTCAACTGCAATTTGCAAAAATATTTTGTCTTCATCCTCGCTACTTTCTAATACATATGCAGCTAAAATCGTTGCAATTTCTTTTTTTGTTCCATGACAATTAATATTATTACTTTTTCAATTTAATTAAACACACAATTGACAATTTATAATTTCTTTCAAATGCTTTGACAGTTCTGGCAAAGTCTAACAACAGATCTGGCAATTTTTGCCATTCAAGAATCTGACAACCGTGTGAACTGACAATTTTCGTTGGCAGATAAATTTATTGTTTGACAATTGTCTAACAATGAAATTTAAAGGTTTTCTTACAATCGTCTGAACTGACAATTTACCTTTTACTAAACATGTTTCATTGTCAGTACATTGCCAGCACATTGCCAGATTTTACAATATTGTAAGATCTGACAACCGTCTGTACATAGCTTAAGTATGATATATGGACATTCAGAATGCCCTCCCAGGTAGAGAAATACAAACGGCAAAGCATTGGCAAAGTATATGGTGTACAAGCGTTGGCAGAATGTTCGCTTTTCAAAAAGTGTTGGGCTAACCAAAATTTGATGAAAGGATAAATTATTTTTCCTCAAGATGTAATTTTACAATTTTTTTAAATATACTGTGATCCAAATTTTACATTTTCCCAACACACCTTTTATTTTGAAAAAAACTTAAAATACTCTTTAGAAATTAGATATGTTTAGTTTTAAATGACGACATTTAAATTTTTAGTACTTTTTTAAAAATTTTACAAAAAAATTTCATATACAAATTAGCAATTTAAAGCAATATTTAAAATACCCAGTTATTCGAACCTGTTTTAAAATAGGTCGAATATTTGACAACTCTAATGTCAATGTTAACTATAATTTTTAGGTGATTTTACTACATACAAGTTTTATAATTAAAATTTATGAATATGTTTAATAAACAAATTTGTTTATAAATACTTTAGATATATAGGGGAAGAATTTTGGGGTAGAATTTAGTTACAAATACGAAATCGTAGTCTAAATTTTGTAATAGCGGCAATAAATTAGTAACAAATCAGTTTTAAAAGTGTAATTTTTTAAAAAATACGATTTTAGAAAAAAAATATATATGTATATTTTTTTTTTTTGTCAAAAACATAACTTTCTTTAACCGATTCAATACCGGTATCGTACCAGTATTAAGGGAAACGGTATTGTATCGGTTATTAATTATAAAAGGTTTTGAGACGGATAATGTTATTTAATAGGTATTTATGGCAAACCTTGCTTTTAGCTGATGTTTTGCAAGTGGTTGTTAACACTTAACTAATTTGAACTAATGTTGTAATGTAATTTTTTACTAATGTTTTACTAATTTATTTTGCTAAAAAAAAAAAGTTGTGCTTATAAGCGCATTAATAGTGTGGACGACAGCCAGATTGAAAGATGTTCGCAGAATCAAGTAGATGTCGTGGCATTTTAAGATGTATTAGAGACGAGGAGAATGAGACTAAAAAGTACAACTCTAATAAGATATATAAAAAAATCAACCATGGAAGATTATTGCATTTGTTTTTCATACAAAAGGACGCTAACAATGTGAATACAGATATGGTATGTTAAATTAAAGACAAATTAAAGACAAATTGAAATATTTAAATGTAATAAACATTAAATGTGTATTTACAGTTACTGCGGTATTCATAAGTTTAAGTTACAAATTCGATGTGATCTACACACAACGAGTTCACCATTAGAATGTTTTTTAGGCTTATTCACTGGTTGCTCGTGAGTCTGTTCATAAGCCTTTTGAACATCCACACATTTTAAAAACCATGTTTTTTTAAAAAAAAATAATAAAATTTTCGAGTTAATACAACATTAAAAAAAAAGTATATTTTAACATTTTTTTTTATTGTTGTATAAAATAATTATAAATAAATGGAAAAGAATAATATAACTTAAATCAGGATAAAAAAATGAGTTTTGTGCATATCTCGAACAAATTTTTGAAAAATATACCTTCACTTAATTGTGAATAAAACCGAAACGCGTCCATCGGTTTTCATGATCTATGTCTCATTTTGTTTAAAGGTTATGTGACTTTACGTAAAGTAATAGGACTTGACACTTTTTTTACCGTTTTGGATTTTTTATGAATTAAAAATAAAAAAATTCAATTTTTTAGGCAAAAATTAGTTTTTTTCTTCATACATTTATTTATAACTGCGAAACTGTTGCTTATGTAACGAAACGTTGTATGAGCAGATTAAAGGAACTGCAATTCCTAATTTTTTTAAATTTTTTTCAGCAAAATCGGACTAGTGGTTCTCGAGTTATGTCAAAAAAAGACCACCAAAGGTGACAATTTCCCCTATATGATAGTTACTTACTTCAAATCGATATATCTCGATTCCTAGCGTGACCCAGCGAAACGCAGGGACACGTATAACTTCCCGATCACTGACCCCTACCATTTGTCTCACAGTGTAATTATTTCTATATATTTTCAGATATAAAATTAATTTATGTCGTCAATGTGGGAGTATGAACATTTTTATATGTTGTAACGTATTGTAAATTATTGTTAAAAGAATCACATTTTTTTTTTTAAGATTTCCAGCAAATAAACTAACTAAAATATTAATTTTCTACAAATTTTTTTTTTTATTTTTTTCAATCTACTAATATTCAGCGTAAGCCGATAGCCTTAGTTGCTAGTGCTTTAGTTTTAAGATTTATTGTAATTTTAATTATAATAAATATCTAAATAAATAAATAAATAAATAATATTCAGCAAAAATTGTATTAACTTTTAGCACGGATTTTTTTTGTAATTTTTGATCAACTAAGTGTAAGAAAAACTTTTGCTGAATCTACTAATTTTGTTGCAAGCTGACATTAGTAATTTTTTTGCAAGCACCCTCCTGACTAAAATTTTACAGACTCAGCAAAATATTTTGCTGACTTTACTAACTTTTTTTTTTTTTAGTGTAGAAATTGACTGACTGCAATATTACGGTAATCATATTTAGGCTGCTGGTTTTTGTACATACATATGTATATCATCAGCGAATATTGATAATAGATAGACTAAAGCTTTTTCTGTTGGTAGTAATCAAATTTTTTTGTTTTTTATTTTTTTCATTTTAATAAATAAAATATAAAACAAACAATACTCGTATATTTAACTGATTGTCATTTCTTATCACCTAAAAGGATTCCATCGATGTTAAAACATGTTTCAACAAGTGTTTATTATATTATGGTTATGACAAGATAATTGTTTCGTGGGAAAATAATAAACGATTAAGTATAATTTATGAAGATTTTCCTATAGCTGAGTCAATATATTGTAGGGAAATGCTTACAAAATAGAGCAAATTCTTAATGTTATAATGACTATTTATATTCATTCATTAATCCACCTATGTTGGTAATCACTTGGGTGTTTATGTAACAAAATCAATTTGTCTGAAAATAACGCAACACTTAACCTAACAACGAGATTCTCCAGTTGGGATTTCTCGGATCTTAATGTAAACCGGATATGTAAAAAAGGAAGTGTTAAAACGTGGGATTAAAATTATTACTTTTTTGTATTGAAATTAGGGTATTCAATCAGTAACCCGTTACTCGATTAATCGATGAATTTTAATTTTTTTTTTTTTAACCAATACTCAGGGGATGCCCCTACTCATGCAGTGCATTGTATTGATCAGGAAAATAGGGTATGGGAGGGAGGAAAGAGGTAGTAGTGTTTGTGGATATTTGATTTAAATTTTTCTAAATTGTAAGTAACAGGGAAGACTTCTGCGGGAAGTTGTAATGCGTTGTGCGAAACACAAGACAATCAACTACAAACGGATGTGATCTACTAGATAAGCGAGTATTACTAATAAAAACTCGGGCTCGAGGAATAAGTTCACTCATCTCAGATGAGCATCTCCCATGGTAATATCGATAGAAAAGTGTCACACAACCCACATTCCAACGATGCTCTAATGAATCAATAGAGTTGGATACACTACTGTCACTACCCTTTCGAACACGGTCCAGAAGCTTCAGAATAGACACTGAAGCCCCTGCCCATATATGAGAGTTGTATTAAACAATTGTTCGAGTAAGTTTAAATTTCGAATAACGAATAACTCGAATAATTTTCGTAGATTAATCGAGTTATTTGAGTAAATCAAAATATGTCCATTTCAATTTATATTTTATAAAAAACTTAAATTGTTTCCAATTTTTGAATTTTTTTTTATTATATAAATCAATGATTCAGTTACAGTTTTAGTTTACATATTATATTTGTATAACATTTTTAAGTTGCACCACGATATGGGCAATACTGTTCTCATCTAAAAATGTTGTTGGTCATTTTGGAAAAAAAAACGTTCGGCACCGAGACCAATGCCTAAAATATCACATTTTTAGCCATTTCAAAAGATATTTTTAAAATATCCTTGAAAAATTACCCGGCATAAAAATACAATCGGCACAGTGTCGGCAAAGTTTCGGCGACAGTCGGTTATGCGTTGGCAGAACGTGGGATTAACAATATTGACAGTATTGTCCTGTTACCCGATTGATAACAGTGGCCAACCGTTGGTTTGAACGCACTTGCCACCGTTGGCATAAAGTCGGTAATTCAAAAAATTTAGTAGCGGTTTTCATTCTTGGTGTTGTATTTACTTCGTGTTATATTTACTACGATTTGTTCACATCAAAGCGTGAGTGTATTTTTTTAATGTATGGTAAATGTACAAATCAGCTGGTTTTTGTTGTTCGCCACATACACAGAAAAAACTAATATCGGGTTTCAATTAAAAAATTTATTGAATCAATTAATATTTTAATTGATTCAATAAATTTAATTGATAGTATCACGGCAATGATACTATCAATTAAACTTTTTATTAAAAATAAGAAGAACAAAAAGCTATAAATAACTTCTACAAAAAAAAAAATATGATATTCACAAAAAAAGTGTGTGATCTACACGTTGGTATGTGTGTTTTTTGCAATGCTGAGTCTGCTTGTTTTGTTTGTTAACTCCAAACGTATTTGGTATGTACTGAAAATTTTCTATTTGTGCATAAAATATGTATTTATATATTTAAAAGTCAATTAAAATATAAATTTATTCAATTAAATATTTGTTTAGAAACAAATTAAATTCAAATCAAATCTTTAATTAGATATTTTAGGTTGATAATATAAGAAAAATTACAAAATTTACAGAAAAAGAAAAAATCACAAAATTTTTTATTCCAAAATGCAAAATGCTTTCGTTTTAAACTGGGTTTTTTGATATTTTTATTAATTTTTAAGTTTTTCCAATAGTTAACACAAAATATATTTTTTTTGACGGCAGAACAGTCAGCTGTTTTATTTCTGACAGCGTGGTAAGTTTTAGTACAATACATTTTGTTGTTGGTTCTGGTAAATTCTAATAAATTTATCAAACGTACACCATTAACCAGATCTACAAGGGTTGTTTACTACCAAGAATGAATACCGCTATTGCTTTTAAAATAGCTTAATTTAATTTTGAGAACTATGTATAATAAAACACATTTAAAAAGCAGCAATACAGTTCGGTCTTAGTATTATACATCACATTTAAAAGTGTGAATTATAATAAAATATAAAAAAATTGAACTAATTGGTTGTAATATTGGTAAAAACAGTATATTGGCAAACAATTTTGCGGGTGGTACTGGCAAAACATATGCTTTGCAAACAAAATAGTGTTTTTCTAGTACAATATTAGTTGTTTCTTTGGCTATTTTTAACTCGATAGGTTTTACAAAAATAGCAGTGTTTTGAAAGTACTATTTATTTGGTACGGTTGGCAATTTCTACCTGTTTATTATTATTTTACTCAACATATGCCTAAAAATAAAATATATAAATCCATGTTTCCATGTTATATTAATAACCCTCTCTTGACCAACTTTTGCATTAAAGTCGCCATGTATAATGGTAATCTCATGGGGCTTTGTCATTCCAAGTAGTTGTCCGATTTCGATATAAAATTTTTCGATTTACTTGTTATTTCCTCACATGTTGGAGCATATAATTGGATAGTGTTCATCTTTAGTGGTTTTTCAGATATTTTGATCATCATGGTCTTATTAAACATTGGAACACGGGCAATGAAAAGTCCATTTAATTAAAAGACATATCCCGGAATTTGTTAAACCAGGTCCTATTGTAGAACTGTTTTTTTCCTTCTTCGTTTTTAAGTTTTGCATTTACGAACTGCACTTAACCTATTTTTTGTTGTTGGAGTTTTTTGGTTTACATATGTTTATGTTATTGTATTGGTTTGTTATTTATATATTAGTCGTTTGTATTATAACGTCCCCATATAAAAGATTACATGCTTGTTTGCCAGCAACTACGCACAAGCAGAATTGGCTGAGGCGGCAGCGCGCTTGCTTTGTGAGCAGGATGTTGTGGGATCGAGCCCCGCCGGCGGCAATTCATAAAAGGTTTTTTGTAAATTTAATTAATTTAAAAATCGATTTTTGGACAGGTGCCCGAAATGGGCAACTACGTCACCTCTAATGACAACGCCATGTGCAAGTGATATGTTCCTTTCATATAAAAAAACCGATCCCGGACGTGCCCCCATCACCTTGGTACATATCCTGCGTATAATCCGCGACATGTCCCTTTGCCCGTCAGGTTTCTACTTTGTATTTGCCTTGTTCACGACTTCTGGTATGAATTCTAGTGCGTTTAAGGAATCTTAAGTCATCGTAGAAATCATATAAAAGTGTTGTGTAGTATATATATTTGACATTTAATATTCTAAGATTTTTTGCAATGTTGTTTTCTCTGAGCGATTGTTGTTGACAGTATTGATGTTATAGTTGTTTAGTTGAAGGTTGTTGTTGAGTTGAATGTTGTGGTTATTCTGGTTAATAGAGTTAGCTTTGCGTCTCTGATTGTTAAGTAAGATTTTTAGGATTCGGTTTTGTGCTTCTTGCATTGTGTTGCAATATGTCGCATTTCCGCATGCAGTAATAATCATGCCTTAAATGTGATTCAGCAAGTTAAAAATAAGCTTGTTTCAAAACACTAAAAGTTGCACGGTTGCTTAAGTGGTAAAGCATGTATGAAGATTTCCGACTTTTTTAATTCATGTTAGCTATATGAGTCTTCCTTATAAAGTTTTCATCAACATAAATACCCAGGTACTTGTAATTATTTAGTTAACATTATTATTGGTGACGTTTTTTACTGCGCTGTGAAGACGTCTGTATCATGAAATTTGTGTATTGGCAAATAGTGGTGGTCTGATATGCATTAATTAAGTTTTGAATGCATTAATGATCAAACCATTGTCGTGACAACATTTTGTTACTATGTCTAGTTCCGTTTGCAAAATTTTGATTGCAATATTAATATTTTTGTGGAATGGCGAAGAGCTATCCGATTACTTCGAAACAACGTCTGGTGTTAATCAAGGATGCTTATTATGCCCTCTTTTATTTTCTCTCTATATTAATGATCTGAATGAGTATCTTGGTGGTGGTTTGCAAATTGATCATCTTAAAATCCGTCTCCTCATGTACCCAGATGACATTGTAATCTTATCAGATGATATAAATACTTTGAAAAAAATGATAATTAACTTGGAAAATTACTGTTAATTATGGAACCTTGAGGTGAACTTAAGTAAATCAGAAATATTAGTTCTTAGAAAAGGCGGTAAATTGAGTAGAAATGATATATGGCAGTTTCAGGGAAATTATATAAAGATAACTAATGAATACAACTACCTTGGAGTAATCCTTACACCTAAAATGAAATTCACTAAGCACTTAGAAAAAAGAAACACGCAAGCTAAAAATGCTATTAACTCCACATGGAAACACTTTATTGCCAATAAACAAATTCAGCTAAGACAAAAATGGAACCTTTTTTTAGCTGCAGGTCGATCCAAACATATGCCGCTCAAGTTTGGGGTTTTGGTTATTTCGATGCGGTTGATTTATTACAACGATACTTTATGAAGAAAATTTTAAAATTGCCTGAATTTAACTACGCACTAATGCTTGAAACGGGGGCTGTGAGAAATCATTTGTACTCCCTAGAACTAAACCTACAGTATATATCTCGGGTTATGTTTCAATACCATCCTAATAGGCTACCGTTTCAAATCACTCATATGCTAATAAGGAAGGATTTGTTTTGGGTTAAAGAACTGAAAACTATTGCTAACAACATTAATACTCCGTGGTCTGTTACACAGCCTGACGAACATCATTGGTTTGCACAAAATAAGCTATTGCTAAGCAATATTAAAGAAAATCATCATAAGCAATATTACCAAAGTCAAGCTGTCTCTTCAAGATTATATAAATATCTTGATTATACCAAAGGTCAATGCTATATCCTTGATAGTTTAAATTCAGAAAATATAACGTGGATTTTTAAGGCCAGATGTGGACTAATCAAATTAAATTACAATACTTTTGGTGCAGTTGATGATGACAAAGTATGCAAACTCTGTAACTTGGGTACGATGGAGATCTTTGAACACTTCTTATGTATTTGTCCTGTTCTTAAGGAATTCAGACTAGCGAGTTTTGGGAATCCCTTTTTACAGCATATGGAAATGATACAAATATTAAATGGTTCAAATACAATAGATTGGAAAAAACTAGTTTTATACTTAAAAAAATCTTTAGAATATAGAAACTTTTTGGTACAAGAATTTAATTAAATGCTTTGTAATAATAATGATTTTTAATTATTTGGTTAATCGACAGACATTTTTTATAAAATATTGTCGAAATTTATTACCTTTTCTTTTTCTTGTTTACATAAAATATATATGAATATATGTAATTAATTTTATAAATTTAATTTATTGTAAATAAAGAAAAAAAACTACTACTACTACTATTAATATTTTTATGTACCACAATTAATGCTGTATCGTCCGCATACGCAAAGGTCGTGAAATTTTTAGCATATGGGTTGTTTCATTTATAACTAACTGAAAAATATTAAATTTTGCGCATCACTCCTTCCAAATTAGTTAAAATTTGGCACAAATATTATCTTTTATGCAACTAAGATTGACACCAATTTTTGGCTCACTAGACCCCTTGGATCGCGGGCATTTTACAAATTTAAAAAATCGTAGCAATGGTATTAAAATTACTTTACAAAATTAAGCATATAATGCAAAGTGTTCATGCTATGTGAAAAATTTAAATTAAATATGACAAAATTACCTTTAAAATAATATGTCACATGATAAATTTTAAAAAGTTCTAAGGTCAACTTTTAGTGACATAAAAGTTTGCGGATGAATATTTACACAAATTGTAGGTTTAAAATTTTTAAAAAAAATATATGTTAATGATGAACTTTTTCTCAATACTGTCCCTCAAGTGTCATGATGGATTTGAGATTTATTGAGAAAAAGCACAAAAAATACATATATATTTTATAAACTTGGTATGTCATTTAAATTTAATAGCATTACATAAAATGTTTTACATTTGTTTTAACCATTAATCCTATATGTTTTATCTATGCTGATTTCATTGGTGAACTTTGGTTCTAAATTTCGCTCATTTTTATGCATTTTTTCATAATCAAAAATGTTTCGAGTGTAAGAAATGTAACATTTTCTTATTTTATGGCGTTTTCTTTTCTGGCATAAAATGTAACATTTTGTTTGCCCTTTCTAAAAAATTGCACTTTTTGTGTTCTTTTCTAAAAAATTGACAGCCCTTTAAAAAGGAATCATGTTCTTTTAAAAATATGTCGCCCTATTAACATGCAAAAATGTTGCCATTTTCACCCTTTATAAAATGATGGGGTAAAAATGTTGCACTATAAAACAGCTGATTTTATAGTTTTGTTTTGAAAAAAAAAAAAATATTTAAAGACGAAAATTAACAAATTTTGTTTAATAAATTATAATAATTTTAAAAATATACATTTAAATTGCTAAAAATGGAAAAAGCTGCTGTAGTGATATGCGTAAACAATGTTGTTGGGGTACTAATGGATTCTTCCTCATCATCAGATGAAGAGGAAATGTGTGTTCTGCAGGAGCGAAATATTGTGCTTGCATCAATTCCTGAATCCATTTTAAATACAAAAAAAAATAATTAATTAAAAACAATTTGAATGCCAATTTGCAACTTGTTTTCTTTTATACACAAATCAGCTGTTCTAAAGCAGGGCATCATTTTTTGTATAAATTCATGTTTTATTGTGACTATGAATATGGCAACATATTAAGAGGGTTATGACAACATTATTTAAATGTCACTTATAAAAATGCAACATTTTTTTGTCAGAAAAGAAAACGCCATTAGTTTAAATAAAACTGCAAATTTTTTGCAAATTTATTTAAAACTACAAGTTTGATATAATTTTTATTAAAAATAGAAATTATGTTTTTTCGACCTTTAATTGTGCAATGAAAATTATTCAAGTTCGAGGCCATACTCTTTATTTCTTTATTAGAATATTTTCCTAACAAATAATCTAGAGTTTTAGGAATGTGTTGATAGATCTATTTCGGGAACTTTCTAGGTTCCCATCATCAGAACTCGTTTTGAAAGAAGTGACTGGGAGACCAATACGGTCCATTGTGATTCCCTTCAGTGAAAAACAGTAAGAAAGAATAGAAATATACAGCAAGATAGATTGAAAGACAGATATAAAGAAAGATAGAAAGGATATATACTCCCCAGAACCAGCTCCTATCGTCCCCTTGCTAGAAACAGCCGTCCTATTTCCCTGACAAATCTTAGCAAATCTACTGGATTGCGTCCAGCGACACACCCAAGTTCGTCGTGAAATCTATCTCCTAGCCGTTTCTGTTTGAGACCCTGCAACCTAGGACAGTGGCACATTATATGCTCAACTGTCTCCAGTTCCTCAACGTCCTCGCACAACCTGCAAAAATCCGGGATGTCCCTGTCCCATCTGCTTGTGAAAGCCCTAACAGAACAATGACCGGCCAGGAACCCCGTAAGGGTCCTGAGACCCTCCCTGTCCAGTCCCAAAAGAACCTTGGTTGCCCCTGCGTCCAAGGCGGGCCATAACGCCCTAGACACCCTGCAATCCATTCTGTCCCTCCATGACTGGTTAACGGTTTCGCGGAATCCCTTCCGTATAACCTCAAAGTAGTAACATAGGGGGGCTTTACCCCCCTGTCCCTTACCGCCAAGTCCAGATTCGAACCCTCCCTCGCAAGTTTGTCCGCGAACTCATTGCCATCCACCTTGCAGTGTCCGGGTACCCAACACAGCCTCACTGTGAATGCCTCCATAAGCTCCCTCAGAGCACACCTACATCGTGCGACCAGGCGCGAGCGCACCGTGTAGTTTGTCAGTGCTCTGAGCGCTGCCTGACTATCGACATAAATTGTCACCCTAGATCCCCCAACGATGTGACCCAAATGTGACAAACATCAAACATTCATATAACTTAGTTATCCCACTAAATGAGAACTAAACTAAAGTTAATTTTAAATTTTTAACTTGACAAAAATTATATTTAATTTTGTTTTACTTGGAATGACATTTTTCTCAATAAATCAGAAATCAAAACGTTCTCCACCATGACACTTACTGACAGTATAGAGAAAAGATTCAACATTGACCTTAATTTTTTTTCAAATTTTTAACAATAAACAGTCGCCTCGGATTCCAATATCTTCAAGAATTTTTATCAAGTTTTTGTGTGACAAAATGTCAATAGCTTTGCTAAAATCAGTAAATAGTACTAGACAATGATTTTGATTGTTAAGATTTCTATTTATATAATTTGAAAAGTTCCCTGGTAGTTTATTAATGTTTTTTTTTCCTTGAGAACCCCGAATTAGCTTGTATTTATTATTTTATATTTGTCAAAGAATTTATTAAGCATTCGAACTACTGTTTCCACTTGTTTCACTTTTGTATATAGGTCGTATTATTGAAGTTTTTAATACATTGAGAATAAGTGCGCTATCTAAGCTTGAATTAATAAAACAAGTTAGAACTCGAGTCAAATAAGAGGTTGGCTACCTGACGTATAGATGGCGGCTGTAGTTAAAAAAAAAATTACTTTGGTGTAAATTTAATTTAATTTATTTCAAAAAACCAACCAAGCCCTTCGGGCCATATATAGCAAGTTTAACTTACAAAAATTTAAGAAAAAAGTTTAAAAGAATTATTAAAGAATAAAGAATATGGCATAAACTCACTCATAAACTCAAATTGGCAACCGTACAAAACATATCTTTTAAGTTTCAAGGCGCCACGTTGTTTAGTGTTTTTTTAGCCATAAAAAACGAACGATCTCAGCGAATTTGTAAACATGGAAAAAATTTATTGGATTTAATATTTATATAAAACTTACAATAAAATGAGAAGTACATTGCCATGTTAAATTATAAGAAAACTTGATTAAAAAACATTTTATAAATAACAAGTAATGTTAAGTTTCAAACAATAATTACAACACTTTCCCTTGTTTGGAATTTAACATGGATTCAATCGATTACATAAATTTCTTAAACGAATTCTTGCCAAGGGTTTCGTCATCATATCCGCAACATGTTCTTCAGTGACTTTTTCTCTAATAAAGAAGTGTTTAATAGCTATATGTTTCGTTTTTCTATGAAACTCAGGATTTTGTGCAAGTCGTAAAGCGGCTGTATTATCTATTTGAACCACTGGTACTTGATTTAAGTTATTAACATCACCAAAAAGTCTTTTAAGCCAAATAACTTCTTTTGCTGCCTCGTTAGCTGCTACAATTTCAGCCTCAGTGGTTGATGTGGCGACCATTTGTTGTCTTTGGCTCAACCAAGATATTGCTCCTCCAGCGTATATCACAACTACTCCTGAAGTAGGTCTACCAGTTTTCAAGCATCCTCCAAAGTCGGCATCACTAAAGCATTCTATCGATTTCGGACCATTTTTGTTGTATGTTATACCAACATCTAGAGTTCCTGATATGTATCTAAATACACGTTTTACTCTCTGAACATCTTCTTGAGAGGGGTTTTCTAAAAATCTTGACAGAAACCCAACTGCATAAGCCAAATCAGGTCTGGTGCCCAACATTAAATACATTAATGCACCAACTGCTTGTCTATACGGAAATTCTACGTTAGCTTTCCCTGGTTTTGAAGTTTCTGTGATTTTATCCATAGGAGTTGATACGGACTTGCATTCAGAGAAATTGAACTTTTGTAAAATTTTATTAGCATAAGCTTTTTGAGATATCTTAATACCATTCTCATCCCTCTCTATCTCTAAACCAAGAAAGAAGCTAACATCTTTTACTTCAATTTTAAACTCAGACTTCAATTCATTTAAAAATATATCAAGTTCGTTTTTATCTGATGCGGCAACTAGACCATCATCTACGTAAAGCGCGAGAATTAATTTCTTACCATTTTTCTCCCTTATAAAAAGACATGGATCAGCAGTGCTTGCCTTTAGACCAAGATTTTTCCCCAGAAAGTTACCCATTCGTTTATTCCAGCACCTAGGTGCTTGCTTAAGTCCATACAAACTTTTCTTAAGTTGGCAAACTCTACCAGAACCATCATCGAATCCCTCAGGTTGTTTCATGTAAATTATTTCGTTTAATTCAACATAGAGAAAGGCAGTCGAAACATCAAACTGCACCAAGTGAAGCTCTTCGCTTGCTGCCACACTTATAAGCGACCTTATTGTTGTCATTTTTGCCACAGGACTAAAAGTCTGATCATAATCCACACCTTTCCTTTGTGCAAATCCCTTTATAACTAACCTTGCCTTGTATTTTTCGATACTCCCATCTGGTTTCATTTTCACACGAAAAACCCATCTACCTGGAAGTGCTTTGGATCCTTTAGGTAAGCTTGTTAAAACCCATGTGTTATTGTCCAATAACGAATTTATTTCAGACTGCATGGCTTTTGTCCATTCTTCCTTCTGAATACTTTGTATAGCCTCATTGTATGTTGATGGAGTTTGAATTTCAGACAAAATGTTTTGAGCTACCATAATAAAATCATCATACCTCGGATTTGATATTAAAGTACGGTCTCTAAGTCTTTTGCTTAATGGTTCTTCATCATCAGTCTTTAATTCGATTACGTTTAACACTTTTAACATCAACAATATCTTTGGCATCTTGAAACTGTTCTTCAAAACCTTCAAAATCTTCCATATCGTCTTCTTCCTCTTGAACCAACTCATCGGATGCTTCATGATTTTGGGAACTAGGAGGATCCCTATTTATCATCTCTAAATCATCAACTTCAACATCTGTCACATCTTTGTCACTTTGATTATATTTATACGTTATTACGACACCATCTTGCTTTTCATGATTTGATTTATTATTATCTTTGACATCTTCTGAACTTCCTTTGATTTCAAACTGATTTTTGTTGTCACACTGTACTACTTTCTCCTGGAATTTAACGTCTCGAGAAATTTCTACTTTTTGTTGTTCTTTTATATATATTCTGTATCTTTCATCTCCATCATAACCTACTAGGTATCCCTTAACAGCTTTTTTATCCATCTTCTTACGTTTTTGACTTGGTAAATGAACATAACAAGTAGAACCAATAATACGTAGGTGGCGAATTCTAGGCTTCTTACCACACCATAACTCAAATGGACTTTCTTGAGGAATTGACGACTTTCCAGAATTCAGCCCACATAGCATCTGGAAAAGCAGCATCTGGATTTGAATATTTAAAGGTTCTTGCCATTTCTACGATCGTTCGATTTTCACGTTCTGCACCTCCATTTTGTTGCGGGGTATATGGAGCTGTTAACTTTTGATTAATGCCATTTTCCATAAGTATCTTCTTTACATAAGCGTTGTTAAACTCTCCACCATTATCACTTAATAACGTTTTGATAGTATGACCTTGTTGTTTAGCGTTTGCTAGCATTTCCAGCAATGAATCTTTAACATCGGATTTATGTTTAACAATATAGCCATACCTGTACTTGGTGAAGTCATCTTTGAAGACAATTAGGTACTTGAACCCTTTAAATGAAGGAGGAAAAGGACCACATACATCAGTATACATAAGCTCCCCTGGAGCTGTTGCAGTTTTGCGTCTTCCAAATGGCAATCGGCTTAATTTACCATAAACACACGGTTCACACACTTCATTATTGTATTTCACATTTATACCTATTTCTTTCTCTAGCTTCTCTTTTACGTGGCGTTTATCTTGGTGTCCCCATCTTTCGTGAAAAAGTTGTAGCATTGAGTTATCATTAACTGATATATTTACGTTTTCTGTTTGGCGGCATGGATATAAATCTGCTTTATATAGGGAACCATTTCTTGATCTTTGGCCACATAAAACAATATTACCATTAACTGTTAACGAGGATCGAGTTGTTGTTGATTTAAATTCACTATTTGGATTTCTGTCTTGTGCTGATAAAACAGAAAATAAATTCTTGGAGACGTCTGGAACATACCACACATTTTCCAAATTCATTGTTATTTGTTGACCATTAACTTTGGTAACTATTGGAATAACACCCGTGCCCACTGCCTTTAAGTATTCCTTTCCAGCAGCCTGTATACCCAGGGTTGATCAAAATATTGAAATTCGCTGAAGATTTCAAAACTTTTCGTTATATGCCTTGTAGCACCATTATCGAACCACCAGTCCATATCAGTATCTACTAAATTGGCGTCACTGGAATTAGTAGGAAGAGCAATTGTTGTGTTATTTACATTACCAGTTTTGTTCCTTGTTGGCTTTCCATCAGCAATCCACTTTCGACAATCCTTCAACCAATGGCCTTTCTTTTTACAATAATTCCATACGTCATCCTTCTTGTTATACCTTTCCTTGCGGTCATTTCTAACGTTTACCTTTAAAGCTTGTTGACTATCTCTTTCACCTTGTGCTTCATTACTCTTGAAGTTCCTCTCGAACATACACAACTGCATTGAAAGTTCTTCGATAGTTTTGTCTTTCTCACCGGACATCATCATCCAATTAAAGCGAAACATTTCAAAATTCTTCGGTAGTATATGGAGAATCTTGCAAACTAATAGCATATCCGGCAGTTTATGCTCACCCTTCATGTTCAAGCCATTATTTAGCTCATCCCACAGATTACGAATTTTTGAAATATGTGTTGAGACGTCTTCATTATCTTGCCATGTAAAACCAAAAAGATCAGAACAAATTTTGAAAAGCTGATCCCTGGATGTTGCTTCGAAAATGTTCTTTAATGCTTGCCATGTTTCAAAAGCGCCATCCTTATCCATGATTTTCTGATATATTTGATCCGTTATGCAGCTCGTGATAATTGTCTTTGCATACGAATTTGCTTTTCTAAAATATTTAGAATTTTTCTTGTGTTCTCTTATTTGTGCCTCTGTGGCACCTTCAGATAGAGGTCCCGGCTTTGTAATTTTCTTGTCAATCACGTCCAGGGCTCCCTCATAGAAGTCTAACACATCACGGATTTTCCTTTTTCAAATTGGCCATTCACTTTCGCTTGAAAGCGGTTATATATTTTTACAGAATTCGATTTTTACCTTAAGAGTTTTGGTTATTCCTGTTCGAGCTGAGTCTTGAAATCTTGATTTTCCTTAATTCAATACGTGGACTCTTGATTAAAAACAAAAAATTTTTGCAAATCTCTGATAAACAATTGTAATTAACAAAAAATTATTTCACAATCTTTTTTTTTAAAAAAATTTTTCAGTTTTGTTTATTCTTCTTTTAAATAATTTTTATTTTTGAAATTTTTCAATCAGAGCTTGCTGGGCTCATAACCTATTGGATTTAATATTTATATAAAACTTACAATAAAATGAGAAGTACATTGCCATGTTAAATTATAAGAAAACTTGATTAAAAAACATTTTATAAATAACAAGTAATGTTAAGTTTCAAACAATAATTACAACAAAATTGGCCTCCCTTATGTAATTCAACACTTTCATTTTAAAGGTCTCAGTTCAACCAATATTAAAGCCGAGCTGGACTCTAGCCTGGGGGAGTCTGCTCCTTTGTTTACGACTATAAAATATTGGGTGGCAGAGTTTTAAACGAGTCCGTATGAGCTGCCAAGACGAACACCGTAGTGGTCGACCAATTGAGGTGTACACGCCAGAAATGGTTAAGAAATCCACAAAATGATCGGCTGAAGGTGCGTGATCTGACTGAATGATATTCATTACAAAAAGTGTTTGACATCGCATATTTACCAAAAATTTGGAGATGAGAAAACTGTGCGCTATAATAAAAACAGCGTCGTGAAGATGTTTCAATGGAGATTATTTATTTATTTATCGTAGGGCATTGGTTTGAAACAAATTACATAAAAATAAATATTTGGCAATGCATTTAAAAGAAAGTTTAAAACATAGGTTAAAAAAAAAGTCCTAGTGATAAGAATCAGTATTTTTCAACCATTTGGTGGCAGCAGGACTAACGCTGATCAGTTCAGATAATTCCCCCATAAATTTTCGCTGAGGACATTCTCTTATAATATGGTGAATGGTTTGTACAGTATCACTTCAATCACACAGTGGGGCATCCGCTGAGCTCCATTTATAATGAGTAGCTACGCATCGTCCAGAGTTCTTTCTTATACGTTTAAGCCTGACCCATAGAAGTCTTGGTAGTTCTGAACCTGGTGGCATGCAGGTTAGGTATTGAATTTCAATGGCGTCATAGCACGAGGCTAGATTACAATCGTCTTTCCAAGTGTTCTGTGGATCGTAGTTGTTGTCTGTGAGCGTATCGGCAAGCTTTAACTATGGATTTCGAGATTGAAGGCGATCGTCATGGGCTGTTTCGATATATTGATGTTTTCTATGGCTAGTGCATTTTGTCGTCTTATATTTGGTGGTTGTATGTTACTAAAATCAGCTAGAAATCTTTCTAGGTAGAAATTGCAAAGCACTGGCACAACGTTGGTCAACAGTAACACCAAAGAAAAAGAATTGGGAAGCACTTATTTTGACAACGTTTGCTAAAGGTGCTTTGCCTATTCCTGTTTTACAAACTTTACAACGGTTTATGAAAACCAACCACTGTCAAAACATCAGTTAAAAGTGATTTGCCAACGGTTTCAAAAAGAACTTTGCATGTACTTTTTTTTACAAAATTTACAACTGTTTATGGAAAACAGCCACAGGCATAACATCGGCTAAAAGTGATTTATCAACGTTTTCAAAAAGGTCTTAGCCAGTACTTGTTGTAAACAATTTACGACCATATATGGAAAAATACTGCTGGAAAAATACTGCTGATGTTTTTTGGCAACTGTAAAGTGAATATTGAAAGATTTCAAATTATACTAATAAAAAAAAGAGCGTATAGAAAATGCAATTGCATTAAAAACGCATTTATGCACGAAATATTTAAATTATGGGGACATAGACTAAAACTAGTACAAACAAAATGAGCTTCGGATAGTTGAAATGCGATAAAAATGGCTCAGATAAAGCTGATCAAAGATAGACAAGTATTGAATTTGTCTCAATTGGCTTCTGAAAAATATAAAACAATTTTCTGATAGATTTGGGCATTCTAATTCATAGTTCATTTCGTTCATCTGCATTTATTGAACTAGTTCGTTATTTTAGTTCATATGTTTGTTCGACAATTATTTTCAATTATTCATATAGTTATATCGGTCAATTGTTTGTTTAACAAATCTGCACAGTATTAGTGAAAATTCCACATAAACGTTTAAAATTTAACTAGTTAATTTTTAACCGTTCATTTGGGATTTTCTCTCATATTATGCAGATTTGTTAAACAAACCATTGACCAATACAACAATATAAATAATTAAGAAAAAATTGTCAAAATAACAATTAGCTGATCAAGTAGTATTGCATTTGGCTTCGGAAATCAAAATAAAATTTCTGAAGTATAAAAAAAATTACGTGCTACAAATATAATCCTAAACTATAAACGGAAATTTAGAGAAATTGGATTTGGATCTTTTGGCCTCAGAATAGCTCATATACTAGCCCATATATAACTCTATATTCTATATCTACTAATATACATGACCATATAAAATAATATATTGATATACAGTGCACTCGAGATAATGTGAACACTGTATTACGTGAACACCGCTTAATGTGAACACATTTTATTTACATTGACTACTCTAAAAGGTGAACAAAGTAGGAAAGCCCTATAATGTGAACCAAGATAAATTTATATAGGTAGTGTTACTAGAACAACAACTACAACAAACAACTACAAACAATACAAAAACAACAGGCATTTTGTTGTCAAAACCCTGTTGTTGTTGTATTTTTTGTAGTTGTTTGTTGTTGTTCTAGTAACACTCTTGATGTGAACAGAAGAAAAAAGTCAATGTGTTAGTTGGAAATGCGTAAATACGTTAAGAATTAAGTTTTGGGATTCCCCTATTTCAACTGTTGCACTGCATTAAGGACAGAAGATACATAGAAACTATTTTAGTTGCTATTTTTACTTATTGCTGAAAGGTTGTTTTTTCGTATTTACATATGTAGTATTTTTAAATAAATCTGCATACAAATTTATGTAAATAATTTTCTTAATAAATCATTTACTTCTTTTATTCTAATAAAATGTCAATTATTATTTTAATACGTATAATTAGTCTAAACTTATGGCATTATTGATACATTTTGCCTTAAATTTTTAGCATTCAGAAAGGTGAATAGCTCACAAAGGTGAACACTCCCGGTTTTAATTAGTTCACATTATCGCGAGTGCACTGTGTATACCAACATATACATATTTTTGAGACAACACAAAGCTATATACAATTAGGTACGAATATTTATGCTATAACATAAATGTTTATATGCCTATATAAATATGTATATTGAAACATTTAATTGTATAAATTTGTATCTGAATATATAAAAACTTTTTACTTGGGTAGGTATTGGGTATACAAGTTAATAATATCGATTTGGACAACATATGGCATAACTATCACATATAGTTTGTGTCAATAATAACAAATATGGTATTTTGGAGGGTAAACATCTGTCATTATAATTCAGCATTCGATAGACGCCAAAGTGTAAACACACATTTTTTCAATCGCTATAATAATGTCGAATTTTGTGCCTAAAAAAATATGTTTTGCGGGGAAGTCTGATAACCTTCTTTCATTTGAAGAAAACGGCTGCTGAAAGTTATCGATTGTTGGTAGAAGCTTACGGTCAACATGCACCAACTCAAAAAACTTGTGAACGGTGGTTTGCGCGATTCAAAACTGGTGATTTCGACACAGAAGACAAGGAGAGGCCTGGTGAGCCGAAAAAGTTGGAAGATGAGGAATTGGAAGCATTACTCCACGAAGATCGTTGTCAAACGCAAGAAGAACTCGCATTATCATTGGGAGTCACACAACAAGCCATTTCCCTACGTTTAAAAGTATTGGGATTCATTCAAAAGCAAGGAAATTGGGACCCATATGAATTGAAGCCGATTTTGCATGTCGGAAATGCTGCTTGAACGCTGCAAAAAGAAGTCATTTTTGCATCGTATTTTTAATGGTGATGAAAAATGGATACATTACGATAACCAAAAGCGCAAAAAGTCATATGTAAAGTCCGGCCAACCAGCCAAATCAACGCAGAAGCCGAATATCCATGGCGCCAACGTAATGCTCTGTGTTTTGGTGGTATCAGAAGAGTGTTTTGTATTAAGAGCTGTTGAAATCGGGTCAGACGATCACAGGGGACCTGTACCGAACACAATTGATTCGTTTGAAGAGAGTAATCAACGAAAAACGACCAAAATATTCGACCATACACAATGCCATAATCTTCCATCATGGCAACGATGGGCCACATATTGCAACACCGGTCAAAAACTATTTGGAAAACAGTGGATGGGAAGTTTTGGCTCACCCGCCTTATATCCCAGACCTTGCCCCTTCTTACTACCATTTGTTTGGATCGATGTAGAACGCCCTTACTGGAATACGCTTCACTTTAGAACAGGGTATCAGAAATTGGCTTGATTCATTTTTTACCTCAAACCGGAGCAATTCTTTTGATGCGGAATCCATATGCTACCAGAAAGATGGGTAAAAAGTAGTGGCTAACAATGGACAATACTTTGAATAATGTATCAATTCATTTTGTTATTATAATAAATACATTTTTCAAGCAAAAAATCGACATTATTAACTTGTATACCCAATAATAAACCATAAAATGTATTTAAAATGCGAATCGAGCTGATAAATGGTATTCAGGTTTCAGCAAAATTAAAAAAAATGTAAAAAATCAAATTTTTTCAAAATTTCAGTAGCTTTGAGTCAACTCGAAATGTCTTTTGATTGACTCAAAACTTAGTATTTCTCCTCTTTTATGCTATTCGTATTTTTCTAGGGGCTGTGATCTTAAATTTTAACACTTTTTATTTAAGGGCCATCCTAATGTATACCTCGGCCGGATTTTTTATAGGAAACGTACATTTGCAGTGTTTTTTTAGAATTCAATTTATATTTTTAAAAATTTTGTACTGATTTCTAGTGTCCAACCGAACAGTTCGGCCAAAAAACTATATTTTGTCTTTTTTTGATATCTAGAGGCAATGATGACAAATTTTGGTATTGGAAACATGTTTGTTGAGCCGATTTAATTCGATTTTGTGTATAAAATTTAAGAGAAAAGTTTAGCTATTAAGTTAAAAGTTCGGCCGCCGAACTATTTTCGATTTTGCCGAACTTTCTGAGGCCGAACAGTGAATTCATTGCTTAACTACAGACTTTTCTTCAAATTTGACACTCAAAATAGCATCTAATCAGTCCAATAAACATTTTCCATCCGCCAAATTTGTTCATAATGCTTTAAAATACCGAATACAGACCAAATGCATTATCTGGCTGAACTGTTCGGGTCGGACACTACTGATTTCATATCAGAAAAAAATGGTGATGGTTAAAATAGGGTTACCTGTTGGTCACGTTAGAAAGGTATCAAAAATAAGTAAAATATATTAGTGCCAAACTTTTTGCCTTTTGATGTTAACAATTATAATTGTTAGCATAAAAAACTTGTAGCTTTTCACAGAATTTAAAAATCCATAATAACGACAACTTTTAAATTGCGCAATCTAGGGCACTAAAGAATCTATCCAAAATAAAAGGTGTATTTTAATGTAGTATACGGTTGTATTCCACAGGAAAACTTTTTATTCACACATTAAAAAGAAAATATGTTTTCCACAAAATGCATGATTAAGAAATTTCACTGATTTTGTTTTTTATGACACAATGAATTTACTTACAAGGAAACTACACAGAGGTGAATTCGCAGATTTTTATGAAACTCGGAGGACAAAAAAAAATTAGATACGTATTTTTATTTTGGTGCGCAATCGCAAGCTTAGGAATAAAAAAGGTGGTCAAAATTACAATATTTTTATATGAAAACATCTTCAAAATTTAATAAATGCAGGTTTTCTGTATGCATTATTAAAGTACTTGAGGAAACAAAAATTTTGTTACCCCTATTGGATATGCTGTGGGTCCTGTGTTGCCACTTATTTGAAATAGTTAAAATATGGATTAAATAAGCTCTTCGGAAAAAGTCGTGTTAAAGCCAAACGATTATGAAAACTGAAAAGAGCCCAGACATAGGGTATTCAATCAGTTAACCGTTAATCGATTAATCGATGAATTTTAATCAAACAACTGTTCGAGTAAATTAAAATGCCCAATTTCGAGTAACGAATAATTCGAACAATTTTTTTTGATTAATCGGGTTAATCGAGGATGTCAAAATATGTTCTATTTGAGTTTATATTTCATAAAAAAAACTATATTTCATAAACTAAAAAACTTAAATTGTTTTATTTTTAATTTTTTTTTTTTTAATATAAAACTACATTCACACTGAACCCCAAAATACATATTTTTGTTTATATTCTAAAAATAGAACTGTTGTGTTGTTGGAGTTGTACTTCTGAGATTATGTATGCAAGAACAAAAACACCATGTATTGAATAAAACTAGTTTTAATCACAACAAAACTCGACCTGACGATAGCTCAGAGGGCTAAAGCGCTCTGTCTAACGTGTAGTGCGAGTGGATGTGGCATTAGAAATCAGTTTATCTATACCACGGTCAGTGATTGCACAGAAAATTTCATATAGACGCAATCGAACAAATAAAAACATGGTTAGGTTAGGTTAGGAAGGGTTATGTACCCAAGGGCACAACTCCACTCGGAGACCAATACGGTCCATTGTGAATCCCTTCAGAGAAAAAAAACGGTGAGAAAGAGTAGAAATAGACAGAAAACATAGCTTGAAAGATAAAAATAAAGAAAGGTAGAAAGTATATATTTACTCCCCAGAAACCGGATCCTAACGTCCCCTTACTAGAAACAGCCGTTCTATCTCCCTGACAAATCTCAGCAAATCAGCTGGATTGTATCCAGCGACACACCCGAGTTCGTCGTGAAATCTATCTCCTAGCCATTTCCGTCTGAGACCCTGTAACCTAGGACAGTGGCACATTATATGCTCAACCGTCTCCAGTTCCTCAACGTCCTCGCACAGCCTGCAAAAATCCGGTATGTCCCTGTCCCATCTGCTTGTGAAAGCCCTGACAGCACAATGACCGGTCAGGAACCCCGTAAGGGTCCTGAGACCTTCCCTGTCCAGTCCCAGAAGAACCTTGGTTGCCCCTGCGTCCAAAGCGGGCCATAACGCCCTAGACACCCTGCAGTCCATTCTGTTCCTCCATGATTGGTTAACGGTTTCGCGGAATCCCTTCCGTATAACCTCAAAGTAGTAACATAAAGGGGGCTTTACCCCCCCGTCTCTTACCGCCAAGTCCAGATTTGAACCCTCCCTCGCAAGTTCGTCCGCCAACTCATTGCCATCCACCTTGCAGTGTCCGGGTACCCAACACAGCCTCACCGTGAATGCCTCCATGAGCTCCCTCAGAGCACACCTACACCGTGCGACCAGGCGCGAGCGCACCGTGTAGTTTGTCAGTGCTTTGAGTGCCGCCTGACTGTCGACATAGATTGTCACCCTAGATCCCCCAACGATGTGACCCAGTATCACCTCCGTCGCCCTCCAGATCGCCAGGATCTCCGCTTGGAAGACACTGCACTCATCTGGGAGTCTGTATGATCTTTTCACGTCAGTGCCAGCAATATAAACACCGGCACCCGTGCCCGTGTCCATTTTGGATCCGTCCGTGAATACTGCCCACCCCTCAAACAGCACATTGGATCCACGCCAGACCTCCCTAATCGGGAAGTCCACCGGAGGTGTTCCACCGAAGTCTAAGGTCAATATCATATGATCCGATATTCCCTCGAGACTACTACCATGATCAAGCAGTCCTACTTCGTACAATATTTTTGTGTGGTCATCTCTCCTAGGTCTTACCAGCGCAGACTCGTAGAGCCTAAATAAGTTCCTAGCAGCCACACTCCTCACATAATGTTCAATTGGGGATAGATGCAGTATGATATCCAACGCTGCCTGTGGAGTACTTCTCCTCGCACCTGTGATACCAAGAGAGGCACTCCTTTGGGCCTTGTTGAGCAACTTCCTACAGCTATCCACTCTCAATGCATCCCACCAGACAGTACATCCATAAGTGAGAATAGGTCTAACTACCGACGTGTAAATCCAGTTTACCATATCCGGTCTTAGTCCCCAATTCTTACCGATGGAGTTTCTGCATGTGTAGTAGGCATTGAGGCCTCTCTTCATCCTTTCCTGAGTATTTCTCTTCCAAGACAATTTGCTGTCTAGGAAGCACCCCAAATACTTCGCACAGTCCGATAGAGGCAACTCGACACCATCTAACACTGGCCTCCTAAACTCCTCTATTTTATATTTCCTGGTAAAAAGCACCAGTTCAGTCTTATTGGGGTTTACCCCCAGTCCCCTATCTTTCGCCCATGCCGAGAGCTCGCCCAGCCTCACCTGCATAATCTCGCTGATCGTGGGCAAAAATTTCCCCCTGACCAGCAGTACTATGTCATCCGCGTAGGCAACGAATTTCCCTCCCCTGGAGTCAAATGTCCTGAGAATTCCGTTAACCGCTAGCAGCCACAGAAGAGGAGATAAAACTCCCCCCTGAGGCGTCCCTCTGGTAACCCTTCTCCTTACGTTATGATCCCCCAGGCTCGAGTTGATGATCCTGCTACTAAGCATACGGACTATCCACTCAACCAGAAAGCCCCTAACACCCAGCCCCACCAGCGAATCCCTAATGGCCTCGATCCTAATGTTGTTAAAGGCCCCTTCTATATCCAGAAACGCAGCAAGAGTATACTCCTTGTATCTCAGGCCGTGCTCAATGTAGCCCACCTAGACGGAACAAATAATGTGTATCCCGTGACCCTTAGTCCACAAACCTTATTTTTATTAATCCAAGGTTCCTGGATAAGGGCCACGTCCGCCTGATTTTTGATGAGGAAGATTGCTAGTTCGGCTGACGCTGCTTCACAATGGTGCAGGTTTATTTGCACCACTAGCAACCTCTTTGGACCTGTCATGTTTATGGTATCTAAATCTGACATTTCCAAGACCGAACTTAACAACCCCCCCCCCACCTCATCCAAGAATTCCTTCGACTTACGGTCCACGGCGAACCGAAAGTCCTTACCAGCATTCTCCTTGCAAGCCATTGAGGCCACAAGCCTCCATTGGTCGGTAAGGAGCCTGCCGTTCTGGTTGCCCAAAACCGCCAGTATGGTTTCCACCGTGCGTACGGGTGGTGGAATCCACACTGTCACTATGGACCTGAGTGGCAGCTCGGAGGCCTGTATCACTTCAAGCCTTGCTTCTGGGTTAATGTCGCTGCACTTGCCGATTGTGGTTCTTAAGAATTCCAAGGAATTCTTGTTACCACAATTGACAATTTTCACTCCCTTAGCCCAGTCTAGTAAAATAAAAACATAACAAATAATACATTATTCAAAAATTCAAAAAACAGGGTCACTGACTGAAGGTTCAATACCAGAAACTGCGCAATGTAGTTATGATTTTTAGAAAATACACTCATTCTTCTCTACCACGCCTTTCACAATTAAGTTTATTTTTAGTTTTCGACTTTCAAATTTCATACAAAATTTTAAATCGAAAACGTATTTTAGCGTTCAATGTGTCAGTTGTCGCGTTAATTTACATATTTTTTATATATTTGGAGAAAAGACGTTCGGCACTCAAACCAATGCCTAAAATATCACATTTTTAGCAATTTCTAAAGATATTTTTAAAATACCCTTGAAAAATTACCGACATTATTGTAGTCAAATAAATGGTCGAAACTGCAAAAAAAAAATTAAGACCAAAAGGTACGATTTCCATAAATTAAATGACATTTTTAATTATCTAAATAAACAATAATCGCAACAATCGCAAAAACATTAGATTGTGCTAAAATTTTTTGCAAGATTCGAAATGTAATAAACTCATTATCATTTTTGGGCCGTTCACTTTTTCCTTCAATTCGGATCTATGTATATTCACTTAATCAAATAAATTAAAAGTGTATGTAATTTATATGATTTTTGCTCTATATATTTTCCGAAACTGCGATGCCACATATTTTTTCTGACATTTACAAAAATTATAAGTTATATCTCTAATCTCTTCCTAAAGTCGAACTTTATAAAACCCCTCAATTGTAAATTATTTTAAAACATTTTTTTTTTAATTTGAAATTAATTGACCAACTTTTTTTTTTTATACAGGTATAAAATTTTTAGTTGGCAGCACTTTTTTAACTGGCGGCCATTTTTTCAGTTGTCAAGTGATTTATGTTTAGTTCGGTTGGCATTTCAATATGAATAGCTTCCAATTTGTGCAAATTTATTTTGAAAATCATGATTCTGTTCGAAATACGTATAGCCCACTACGTCCATTTTACGGTCAACATAACCAGAGCAATTAATTCGATTAACTATGGAACGTTTTCGCACCACGTTTATTGTAAATGATAATATGCATCCACAGTGATGTCGTACAGTGCGTACAGAAGAAGTAATTGCTGCTGTAGAGCGTAGCGTAGAGGAAGACCCCAATTAGTCTATCCGTCCATTTTGACCGCTATAGAGCCATGATTACAGACCTTTTGGTTCATCAATTGAACAACCAAGATGTGCAGGAGCTGTGGTTTCAACCAGACGGCCCAACATGTTACACAGCTCGTGCCACAATTGATTTATTGAAGGAAACGTTTGGTAACCGTATAGTTTCACGTTGGGGACCAGTACATTGGCCTCCAAGATCGTGCGATTTAACGCCGCTGGACTATTTTCTATGGGGATATGTGAAGTCGCTAGTTTACGCCGATAAGCCCGAAACGATTAACCACTTGGAGGACAACATTCGCCACAAATGTTAGAAAAAGTCAGCGAAAATTGGACCTCCAGATTAGACTATGTCCGAGCCAGCAGTGGCGGTCATATGCCAAAAGTCATATTTAAATTATAATGCCAGAAGATTATCTTTTGAATAAAGTAAATTTCAGGTCAATTAAAAAAAAAAAAAAACATCTGTTTCATTCCATTTCGAAGTTATACCTATACCTCTATAAAAAACACCCTTTACAACTGATTTTTTTATTTATTTTTTATTTTATTATGAATTTTAAAGGAAAAATTAATGAAATAACACAATTGAAATTATTCGAGTTACTTCAATAATTTTAAAATCTTACTCGAATAATCGATTAAGCTAAAAACCTCAAAATCGAGGGCATAAATTCGGTTTACCGACACCTCACCAAAATAAATGAAATTTTGTCCTTTAATAGAAGATACCACGCTGAGTCGAAATAAAAAAAAATTTTGCGTCGCTCACGCCCCCTTTTCAGTGGGCGGGGCTCCAAAGTTTGAAATGAAATTGCAAATAACTTCAAAACTACTTGTCCGATCTTAACAAAATTGGCGTCGTTGGAAAGGTCTCGAAAATATCTTTCCAATGAGGTATATAATGTCCCAAAATATTAACCCCTTGCTGCCCAAATAAAGCATTTTTGTTTTTTTTTATGATTTTTTTTTTTTAAACGCTCTTTTGTTAAATAACGCCTATATAAGTACATAAAAAGTGTATAAAAAGGGAAAGTCTGTTTTATAAGCTTTCATAAAAGGTGCAACATGACCCTATAGGTCTTGAAATGAAGTAGTTATTAAGGGTTAAAGTTGACCATTAATAGGCAAAACTATGATTTTTGCAAGATTTTGAAAATTAGATTTGTTGTATGGTTTAAGGTTTTGTATGCAAAAGAAAACTTGTAAATATGCCAAAATTTCTGCGGCCCGGGGCGAAGCCTCAGCGAAGCCGGTGGGAGGACTGGTGGGAGGAGAAAACCCCTAAGCCCGGCCGAAGGCCGGCTATGCAGAAAAACTTTATTCTACAAACATAGCCCACACTTGAATAAATTACAAAAAAAAGCTTATGTTATTTATACAAAACTTGTATAAACCGGAAATTAGAAATTAGAAAATTAGATTTTGTTGTATGGTATGGTTTAAGATTTTGTATACAAAGGAAACTTGTAAATAGGCCAAAATTTCTGCGGCCCGGGGCGAAGCCTCAGCGAAGCCGGTGGGAGGACTGGTGGGAGGAGAAAACCCCTAAGCCCGGCCGAAGGCCGGTTACGCAGAAAAACTATTTTGCAAAGACCCATATATGGTCACGTCGATATATGGTTCAAAATTTGAAAAAGGGTGTGTAAAAAAAATCATTATGCTTTTTTTGGGCAGTAAAGGGTTAATATTTTAGGACATTATATACACCATTGGAAAGATATTTTTGAGATCTTTCCGCCTGAGAAATATGGTCACGTCGATATATGGCTCAAATTTTGAAAATAGGACGTTTTAAAAAAAAAAAAATTAAAAAAAACAAAAATTGTTTTATTTGGGCAGCAAATGGTTAATATTTTAGGACATTTATACTCCATTAGAAAGATATTTCAAGACCTTTCCAACGACACCAGTTTTGTTAAGATCAGATAAGTAGTTTTGAAGTTATTTCGGATTTCATTTCAAACTTTGGAGCCCCGCCCACTGAAAAGGGGGCGTGAGCGACGCAAAAAAAATTTTTTTTGGACTCTGTGGGGTCAAATGTTCAAGGTTAAAAAATTTCAAAAAATTCTGAGGTGTCGGTAAACTGAATTTGTTTCCAAATCGAGTTACCCGTTTACTCGAACAAAACCAAAAAAGAGCAATTTGAATACCCTACCAGACATCCCCTCGGGTAATAATCATTATTATATGTTAATTTGAACTTAAACTAACAACTTCCCATACAAATGTGGAATTCGAATACCACAATGTTCAGACAATAAAGGCCATATTTTATATACCATTGCATGAGTTTTCAAAATTCAATTCATATGATACCAAACTTGCCTATAATTTATACACGAAATATATTTAAAAATACACCAAATTAGGTAACTTTTGAGACTACTTTTTAACCCTCTTTAAACTTAAAATTGGGCAACTAAAACAAAAATACGTGTCTAATATTATTTTCTCCTTTACAACATATCCTAGTTTCATTCAAATCTGAGGATTCCTAACTGTGTAGTTTCCTTGTTAGTAGAAATTGGTATCACACAAAATGAACATAAAGAAGAAAAATGATTTCAATGTTTTCTTTAAATTGCCTGACATTCACAATTCGATCAAGTTTTATTTTGTGTTCTTCTGTGTTAGGTATTTCCGTCTGTCAATTATTGTACCCATACCGTGTGTGCTGCTGCTTGCTGGCTGGTTTGCTTGTGTATGTGTGTGTATAAAAATACGCAATTTAAACGAGCAGCAGCAGCAGCAACAGCATGTTTTCTTGGTGAAACAAATAAAAAGTTTTTGTTGATTTTTTTTTAATTTTGAATGGATATTTCATTTTTCTTAAAAGATACTTACATCGTCCAATTCAATTTTATCATCATCTGAATCACGGGGATTTTCATCCTCGTGCAATTCAAGAACAAAGAGTTCGTTGGGGTCACTCACGTCAGCCATTTGTTGCAGCAATTGAAGAGAATAGCGTAGAGTGAAGTGAGGAAGGAAGAACGAACAAACACACGGTGAAACAATCACCTCAACAAAGAAGTCGCTTTGACAATTTTATTCGTTTTTTTTTTTTTTTTTGTGTGTTTAATTCTTGTCGTCGTTTATAGCAGTAGCAGCGCGATCCAAAAACAAAATTAAATCACTTTTTTTTCTTAAATGCGTGCGCAGCTAAAAGGCCTTGAAGTATTTCTTCAGAAATACTATTCTACAAGGCAAAGCTCTAAATAGATTACTTGGTTGATTTTGTCCAGCCAGTTAGTAAGGACAGCTAACCAGACACCTTAACGTAGTTAATCAGTGTTTAGTCTGCCAGTTAGCCAAACAATTCAAGATGATGGATGTCCAGAGCAAGCTCGTGGCAGAACACACTACACACACAATACACACACAAAAAAAATTCAGACAAAAAAGCACACAAAACTCCCGTCCGTATGCAGAACTTTGCACAATTAATTTCCGTATTAAATGTGTAATATGTTTGTTACGTTTTGCAATAGTGAATAACGAATATCAAATAGTTTTTTATATTTTTTTTCAATGAGGAAATGCGTTTGTTTTTAGTTAATTATTTTCTTTCTTCTGTTGTTTTATAAATAAAAATTTCACACCACACTGATGACCACTGATGTCAACTATTTGCTAAACAAAAAATGCCTCTAGACTGGGTAGAAAAATCGCTAGAAAATGACAGTGCAAAAATTTTGAGATTTTATCAATAGATGATAGAAAATTGGTAAAGCGCACTGATATATACATTTTCTTAAGAGCGGACTGGTTTTTAGCTATTTAATATGTAAGTAGTTATAAAAAAAAGTTCTAAACTTGTATAGGCTTATAACTTATGTAAAAAATTGACAGTCGAAGCCAATATCAGATATTTTTATATAAATTTGACATTGACCACAGTTTAACACTAATAGTTTTTAGTTTCAGATGATTTAGTAGATGTAAATAATATATTTTAAGATTCATCGTCAAATTATCAATTCCGATTTTCGCTAAATTAAAATTTCGGTTTCTCATTTTCAATAAACGGTTTTCAATATTAACCAATAAAAATCGTTTTATTAAAAACAATTTAAGTATTTAAAAAGTATTAAAAACACAATCGATTTCCGTTCAATACGTCTGAAAAAGAATCATTCGATATTTTTTTGTAATAATTACTGTCATAAAGAAAGAAAAATCGCTAGGGCTGTCAAAAAAAGTCACCAAGTTGGCAGTGCTGATGACGAACTAGCGAACGAAACACGAGGAAATTTTTTAATGATGCCACAGAATTTATAATTTGTTTGCCAAAAAGTTGTCACTAAAAGATGCCATATCGTTGATGAAATTAATATTGAAAGGGGCTTTTACACAGCAATGATAAATTTGTATTGCACACTGGAACTTCAATTCTAATTCAGAATTGTATTTGATTTTGTCTAGAGATGTCTCGAATAGTTAGTCCAACAAACAAAATGTATCGTTTTTGTAACATTCACGGCACGTCTTAGACAGAATCCGACTCCGTTTACTTACCGTTTTCTGGATCCGTATACGGATTTTGAGTATCATCAAAACTGATTCGAATCCGTTGAAACTACGTCAATGACGGACCGTTACCATACCGTTATGCAGTATAAAAAACGGTGTTCATAAATTGAATGTCCCTATGAAACGGACCGTCAGCGAATAATCAACGGACTTTTAAAACGGATCCGTATATGGTTTCTATTAGTACTGTTTTTATAATTTTTGTATATTTTTACATTTAACTGCATATTTATTTTACAACGCGAAAAAAATATTTAACAATTAAAAAAAAAACAACCATCATTTAAATCGAAGGTTCAAGTTATCTATGATTTTGACAGACCGCTGCTGTCATGTTTTAAATTAAAAACATTTTAAATATAAAAAGAATTTTATTTAGAGATTTGCGAGCAATATTGTCACTCGGCTATGAAGGGGCTATCGATTGTTTAAATTTTTAGTCACATTTTTATAGATAGGTTAGGTCACTCACTAGCGGGCATCTCCTTATTACCGTCATTATAATTTGTTAATAACTCTAGATAGGTTTTTATTAAAAAGTTCTCAAACATTTGCAATATACAATTTGGTAATTAACAAAAATACTAGAACAACTGATTCACACAACTGTTAAAAAATACTGTAGTTTTTTTTCAGTTGTTTTTTTTTAAATAAGTGTCAAAATAGTTGTTTGTATTATTTTACAGAAAAACAACTGTAATTACCTTTAAAAACAACTACTACTGATTACTTTACAAACAATTGTCATGTAGTAACTGTAAAACTTTTTGAGTTTACATGCTTTCACGGATGCTAGCGTGCCGTAAAAGCCGGATTAATGATTCTGTACATGGCGGAGAGTCCGTAAAAATGTTCTTTGGGTAAATTTTAAAACATTTATTAACAACCCAGCCAGCAAATCTGTTAAAAAAATATTATTAAAAATGCATTTTTCTATGAAAGTGGTCTATTCATAAGCTCCTCTTTTAGACTAAAAAATAACTTAGTAAAATGAGTGTTTCAAAGAAAATTTCCCTCATGGATTTGAGTCTTTCATGATAAAACTGAATGGAAGTTTCCCCAGTTGATTAGAGCCTTTTATAAGTCATTTTTGATTCAGAAATTTCTAATGTTGGAGTCTATTATGAGGATTTTTAGATTTAATTATGAATAATAAAACCACACTCAGAATTTGGAAATGACTCAAAATTACAGTTAAAATGGCTACAAATGTATTCAAAAGGGCGGTGATTGTCATAAAAATGACTAACCATGTAGTAATTTTTAACTATTGGTGATAAAAACGACTAATGAGAAGCGGTCAAAAAAACTAAACTTAAATCATTAAAACGAGATACAAAACAATAAAAACAATGAACATAAAACGACTGCATAAGTTGTAGAAACTACTGCTTTTAGAGTTATTTTGTCGGTATTTTAAAAAACTTTTTTAATAAAAAAAAATATATTTTTTTCTTTTAATTAGAATAAAAATTTTCAAAAAAGCGATTCCATTAAAGACATGTTTCTTCTTATATAATCGGTCTTATTTTGCTATTTTACCTGTTTGATTTTCAAATATCTTTAATTAAGGTCAAAATTACGCTAAAATACCGAAACGATTATATAACACTTTTATGTTAATTAAAATTTAATGGGTAGAATTTTTAAATAAAACCTGTGATATTAGAAGACACATGCCACTATTTATTATTTTTTTTTTTTTTTGAAATGACTGTCTAAAATAGTCGTTTTACAATAAAAGTTAAAACAACTACTACACTCAGGGAAAAAATTGTCATCATATTGATGACGTAGATTCATAAATCGTTTGTCATCAATTATTCATCATATTTATGAAGTTTTTATAAATATGATGAAAAGTTTTATAAACAATTATGACAAATGTTTCAAAGAACTTGATCGTTTCATAAAAAAAGTTTCATAAACTTTGTGGAAATAAGTTTTTGCTTTTTATTGAAATTTTTATTTTTTCATTTAAAATTTAGAAAATATTAGTATTTATATATTAGTATTTGCAATTTAGACTTTTTAAAACTAAAAAACTATCAGAAATTATTTGAAATTCTGAAACACCAATTAAATATTATTTGATGTGTTCTTAATTTTAAATATAATTTTTTGATAAAGGAATATGGGACGTTTATAAAACGTTTCATAATTATGTAAGCTCTATACTTCACTGTTAGATTTTGTCAACTTTGTGAATATTTATGATTCACAATGTTGATAAAATCTAACAGTAAAGTAGAGCTTGCAGCTCAGCAAAAATTATATTTTTGTTTAGGATCTCCGGATTGTGATCTTAAAATTAGATCGAAATATCAACAAAACAACAAAATGTGATATAAATATTAAAAATTATGAATAAAAAAAACCTGTTTATAATGAAAAATTAATGTATTTATTTATAGATTTCCATTTATTTCAACAACTAATAAATGACCTTAAGCCGAACCAAGATTACAACATTTATAAAGCATTCCATAAAAAATTATGAGACATTTCATAAAAATTGATAAAACTTTTATAAAAATTTATGAAACTACTTCATCCTATTTATGAAATATTTAATAACATTTATGAAGCATTTCCCAAAAAGTTATTAAACTTCTTTATCATATTTATGAAACATTTCATAAATATGAAGACTCCTGTCATAAATTTGACCTTTTTTTAAACAGCTTCATCATATTTATGAAGTGTTATAATGAACGAGAAATCAATGAAGTTTTTTTTATCATATTTATGAAGTTTTTCATAAATATGTTGTTTTGTAATAAATATTTGTTTACCAATTGTTCTAATTTTCACAATACACAAAGGCACTTTTATACACTCAGGGTATTAAGAAGGTAGAAACGACTAAAAATGCCACTTAAAACAACTAAAAATGTAATTAAAAAGGCGATGACTAATGTCATAAAAGTTAACCGAATCTTATTGTGCAAACGAATATTTAGTTTTACCAACAAATTAAGTTGGAAATCATTTTTCGTCCCGAATACTTGTTTCTAAAAACAACCAAGATTTTAAAATATTGAATCTCTGGAACTTTAATCACTTCTTTTCGAACTAATCTTAGATTTAAAACGAGTTTAACACATAAATAATTATAGTTTTAATTTTTTTTTACAGTTTTCATCAGATTAAAAAATTGTAATGGAGAAAACACATCTGGCTTTAATGGCAATCCACATATCTACTATTTCCCATTAATGGTGATACTAAATGTGAAATTATTGTAAATTGTCTTTTGAAAATGACAAAATAATGCGAAAAAGCATATATAGGAGGTTGTTAGCGTGTGAATAAAGCTTCAAGCTTAAGAATGAGTTTAAATTAACCCATTAACATATCAATTTTGAAGAGCCTAAGTCTTGGCAATTTGTAATTACAGGGTTGCCATATAATGATTTGAAAAAAATATTTTGTATGAAGCTAATTTTTGCATTTCATAAAAAATGTATCCGAAAATATATTCGCCTTTAGTTTCAGCTTGAATTGTGAACAATCCCTTAGATTTTGTTGATGTTGAGTCAACCTTAAAATGTTGTGGCGAAATGTTGCAACTCTTTTAAAGAGAACATAAAACTTGGCATCACTTTTTAGAACAAATGTACACGGTTGCTAACTTTATTTTAAAATAAAAACAGTTAAAACTGATAAAAAAAAATAGCTAAAAAAAATTTTAACTAGAATTAAAAAAAAAATTTAGCAGAATTTTAGAAAAACACCGTTAAAAATGGAAAATATAAATATTACTGAGTTATTTAATACAATTTACCAAGTTTTTACTTGTTTCTAATTAATTTTTAAATAAATTATGTGGCAAAACTTAATTAGTAATACGCTATCAAGCTTTCAAGCTTGGTTCACACATTATGCACCCTTTATCTACTATTTCCCAATATTTTGTCATTTTCAATGGAGAATTTACAATAGTTTGACAATTCAAAAATAGGGGAAAATAGTAGATATAGGTGAATATCGAGTGAATTGACACTAATCATACGAAATATCATTTTCAGAAGAGAATTTTATTAATTGGACAATTCGTATTAAAACTGGGAAATAGTAGATATGGATGGAATTACCCCTTAAGTAAAAAATTAACCTTCTGTTTTTATAAAGCGAATGGAATAATTCTTCTAAAGGAATACGAGTATTTTGTTTTGTTGCAATAACAATTACAATAACAAAAAGAACAGCATATTTGATCTAAATCTATGGGACAAATTATAGTTTGTCCCATAATTATTAAACTATCTAGGGATACTTATGAAACAGAATGGATAATTTTATTACGATATACTGCATAATTGCCATTAATAAAAGAGGAAGAATTCCCAAGTTTTTGCAGTTAAATGTTATTATATTTTTGTACAGATCATTTTCTAAGTTGATGGACTTAATTTACTAAAAATAGTTATTAGTTGAAATGCTCCTACTATACTTGGTAATATTATACCTCTTTTTTTGATAAACGTGTCCCTAGATTTTTTGTGTGTACCTTCGCTTTATAAAAAGAGGGGGTAAATTTTCAAATATTTCCAAACAATTTACCGATATTTTTCGAATATCATTTCTCTAAATGTTAAAAAGAATTGGAATTGTCAAAAGTTTCACAAGTTCTTTAGGTTCCCAATTCTGATTGAGTAACTTTATTCCAGTTTTTAAGTTTCAAATCAATGTACTCGGTGAACAATATATAATGACAATAATTTCGGTGAACAAATTTAGTTTTTCAATTTGCTGAACACCGAGAAATTTTCACTTTCAATATTTGGTTTGAAAGTACATTTGAAAATATAACACCCATGTTTCATTATATTAAATTTAAAAATGTTACTCGGGAGTGCTCTACATTTAACTTAATAGTGAGTGTTTATCACTTTTTAGGTTCCCAATTCCTATTTCATTATCGATTTTAAAAATCAATGTTATTTGGTTTACACACAATTCCTCATTAAGAATTATTCTGTTCGGGTTATAAAAACTGTTGACAAATTAATCTAGAAAACCTCTAAATTGGTAACACTGCAAATGCACCACAAAGAAAACCATATAATAAAAGTCAAACTGAACGAATGTAAAAGATATGAGAGATAATATCAATTATTAATAATTGTTCCACAGAAAAAAACAAAGTACAACATTTGTCATAAAAAACACATCTTGATACTTTTTTTTTTCAATTGGACGATAACATCAGATAAGAGAACGTAATTAAGTAAAAATAAATAGTAACGAAAAAGAACTTGGTGAGAAATCAATCAATATGTCACAGGAAGAAGCTGCACCAGTTAATCCCAAAGACTTACAAGATCTTAAAGAACGTATGAAACTAATAGTGGAGGCCGACCCTAAGCAATATCATAATGAATTTTCACTCAAACGTTATTTAAGAGCATTTAAAACTACTGATGAAGCATTCCAGGTAAGAGGAAATGATAATTCTTTGAAGTGTAGAATTTCACAAATCCCGTTTCCTTTATTATTTGCCGTAGGCTATACTTAAAACCAACAGATGGCGCGAACAATATGGTGTTGAAATTTTGCCGGATTTACCCGAATTACAACAACACAACACTAAGGCCCGTGTTTTACGTCATCGTGATTGTATAGGACGTCCTGTCATTTATATTCCAGCCAAAAATCACAATTCCAGTGATCGTGATATTGATGAAATGACAAAATTCATTGTCATGTGTTTGGAGGAGGCTTGTAAAAAATGCTTCGAAGAAGTCACCGATAGTCTGTGTATAGTTTTTGATTTGGCCGAATTTAATACATCTTGCTTGGATATGCAATTGGTAAAGAATATGATTTGGCTTTTGAGTAGACATTACCCGGAACGTTTGGGCGTTTGCCTAATTATCAATTCTCCCGGTCTTTTCTCTACCGTCTGGCCACTCATACGTCAATTAATAGATGATAATACGGCAAAGAAAGTTATTTTTGTTAATAACGAAACAGATTTGTGTAAATATTTAATACCCGATATATTACCCACCGATATGTAAAAAAAAAAAAGTAACGTCTTTGGGTATTTAATTACGCCAAGGAACAATATTTTAAACAAACAACAGCAACAAAAAATGTACCTAAAGATTATTTCATGCTAAAACTAAATGAAAAAAAAAAAAAAAACTTGCATTTCCTTATTGAAATATTAGCATGATACACCATTTCCAATAAGAGTTTAGAAAATATTAAATGAAATTGCAAAAAATTTGTTTAACCGTACGATGCATACCCAACTTTTTCTACGAGAACACACACCCGGGATACGTTTGTACCTACTAGCTTATTTTGGCTTTTTCGAACGTTTAAATGGTCCAATTTCATTATATTTTTTTTAAATGCTTATATTAATATTTTCCAAATGTTTTAGTTTTTGTTTTATGCAAATATTCTACGTGGTTCAAGAGATATAGGCAAAAAAGGTCACGGGCATGGGATAGCCAAATGTTGTGTGTGTTTGCGTAGGTGTCGACTTTGGAAGCTCGTAGCTCCTGAACCACTGTTCCGAACTGGATCAAATAACCTTTTAAAGATTAGAAATTACTTATATTTCCTAGATCCGAAATCTCTATGCCCTAAGTTAAGCCGTTCCTGAGTTACAGCACTGCAAATGGGTTTGTGTTTACGTAGGTGTCGACTTTGGAAGCTCGTAGCTGCTGAACCACTGTTCCGAACTGGATCAAATAACCTTTTAAAGATTAGAAATTACTTATATTTCCTAGATCCAAAATCTATATGCCCTATGTTAAGCCGTTCCTGAGATACAGCACTGCAAATTTGCAAGTGGATACATTTGTACCCGGGTGTGTGTTCTAGGGTTAAATTAACTGCTCACGAATTTTATTAGAAAATTAAACTGACATTTTGAAAGTGAAAACTATTAAATTTATTCAAAACCTATTATGAATTATTGAAAATATTAATTAAAATTAGTAAAATAATGACAGAAATAAAAAAAAACGTATATATGAGGAATTTTAAAAATGTTCAAGACTTTGAGGCAAAATACACTCGGTAACAAAATGAGAAAAAGTCAATTTGATTTGAACCGCCATACATATTTTTTAATAGATTTTGTCTTGCTGATTCCAAATCTGTTTTTCAAATTTTTCCATCAAGTCACAATTTTAAGAAAACTGCGATTTTTTTTTTCTTTTTTTTCGATCGAACTTAAACCGCTTAAGCTTTTTTGACGAAACTTTATGTAGACTTGGGCCTATGACTAAAAATAAATTTTGTGCTGATTTAGGCGCTTTGCTCCTCGCCATATCAGGGAAATATGTTACTAAATCTTAAACGTTAATGAACTATCGCTCCTGAATGGGTTGAAATTTTAATTTTGTGTTAAATTTTTCCATCAAGTCACAACTTTGAGAAAACTGCGATTTATTTTCTTTTTTGGCGATCGAACTTAAACCGCTTAAGCTTTTTGAAGAAACTTTGTGTAGACTTGGGCTCATGACTAAAAATAAATTTTGTGCTGATTTTGGCGCTTTGCTCCTCCCTCTATCGAAGAAATATGTTACTAAATCTAAAACATTATAAACTAGCGCTTCTGAATGGATTAAAATTTTGTCTAAATTTTAATTTTGTGTTAAATTATGCCTAATCAAAAAATATATAAAACTGAATTTTTAACTTAAAAAAAAAGTAAAAACAAAAAACGTAAAAAAAAATTTTGACTTTGGGTAAAGCTTGTAAGGCTTTGAGACTTTCAGGCTACAATTTATAGGTATCGCTAAAAAAGCTACATCTCTCTAATGCCGATCACAACAAGTTTTGTTAAAATCGTCCTGCAGGCTTTTCTGTGTATTTTTATAGGAAAAAAATTGCATTTGAAAAGTACTCTGTCTAAAAAGATTCCTAAATATGGCATTTTTAAAAGTAGCTTAGGCCATGCACCCGACCAATTTAAATTTATTTTATATTCACGATGTAAACTTTGCACTTTATTTTATTTTTTTAATGTCGTCAAAAACGTTAAAATTGTTGCACCAACTTTGTTTAAATTGTATTTCAAATGTCCTGTTTGGGTCAAAATTAAATTTTGTAGAACTTTGAAAAACTGCTAGGATTAAAGGTAATCCTCACACCCCAAATTTGTTGAAAAATATAAAATATATTACGACTTAAAATAACTTTAAAATAATACGGTTTGTAATTTTAAATCATAGTTAAATTGAAAAGGTTTGCCCATTCAAATTTTTGTTGGTTGCCTAAACCAGGACTATGACATGTGTGTCAGTAGTGATACTTAAGCGGATTTTGCGATTGCACGCGACCTTTTCTTAAATAATTTCAAATATCGTAATTTAATTAGAAAAATTTTGTTAAAAAGGTTTTCAGATGTTTAAATATTTATGATCGCTATTAAAATATGTGCTTTAATAACCGAAAATGCTAAAATTGTACATAAATGTTGTAAATCTTCTTTCTAAATGGTAAAGAACACGTTCAAAAAGTCTTAAATATATATTTTTTTTAATAATTTTGGTAGAAGAATTGAAAAAATTCGGTTTACTAGAATCAAAGTATCACAAGATTTTCGGAACATAAAAAATATTGTTTTTTTTTTCAAATTTAAACCGAAAATGCTAAAATTTTACATAAATGTTGTAAATCTTCTTTCTAAATGGTAAAGAAAACGTTCAAAACATCTTAAATATTTTTTTTTAATAATTTTTGGAGAAGAATTGAAAAATTTCGGTTTACTATAATCAAAGTATCACAAGATTTTCGGAACATAAAAAATATTGTTTTTTTTTTCAAAATTTGATCCGAAAATGCTAAAATTTTACATAAATGTTGTAAGTCTTCTTTCTAAATGGTAAATAAAACGTTCAAAACGTCTTAAATATTTTTTTTAAAACAATTTTGGTAGAAGAATTGAAAAAATTCGATTTACTAGAATCAAAGTATCACAAGATTTTCGGAACATAAAAAATATTGTTTTTTTTTCAAATTTGTATCATCAAAAGTGTATAAAATAAAATATGCTCTAAAAAAGTAAAATTTTATGTTAAAACACACATTTTTAAGAATGCGTATTTTAAAACTTATTTTCAAAAAAGGGAATACAAGATTGAATATAGCTTAATCGGTACAGAAATTTAAATTTGTAAAAATGGCAGAAACTTCCCAAATCAGTGTTGAAAAACCAAAAAAAAAATATTTTTTATTGAAATATAAAATTGTCCGATAACTAAAAATTAAATTAAAAAAAAAAATAGCAAAAATATGCTATAAAAATATGCTTTTGTTCTAAAAAGTACTAAAATATGCTCAAAAATAAGATATTGTTTTATCGAAAATAAGAGTTTTTTTTTACGAAAAATGCAAAAAACATGTGCAAAATATATGCAAAAATATGCTATAACAAAACAAATCAATGTCAGAATTCGTAAATTGTTCTAAAAAATTTAAATATCTCATTTATTTTTCAATACGACGCCGTAAAAACTTCTAGGAATTTTAGATTTATAGAAGTTTAAACGGGTTTCGATGGGAAAATAAAAACGCCAGAAAATTTAACAAAACAAAATTTTAAATTCTGCAATAAAATTGTAATTAAATATACATTAGGAAACAAAAAGTGTAAAACAGTTAAAAAAAAACAACAACCCCGGCGATACAGGTTAATCTTTCATCAATTGCAATCCATTTTTCCATAAAAGCGGCATCCTGGGTAAAAATGTTTATATATATGTAGATCCATAAAGGTTCAATGTATGTTTGTTCATGTTCATAAACAAGCATGCATATTAGGGCTGGTCGATTTAAAAATCGCTCAACGTACAAGGAAAATCGTATTCTAAGGATCAAAATAAGAAACTTTGCCGAAGGAACCAAACCTCTAAAACGAATTCTGATGTCCCGACTTTTGAACCGTAGGGTCACATTTTGAAAAATCCCACTTTGACCCATTTAGAGTGCCCCAATCGAATCGAACCCCATCGAATATAATTTATACATTCATCTGCTAGAGTGTCTTCCGGAGAATAAATAGAGAGCCTAATCTTGGAAAGACTCCTCCTACTTTCTGTAACATCTCTATCCCGAGATTTGTACATTTTGCTATAAAAACACGGCTAAAAAGGCCCTCTTTCAACTTAGATTTCAACCCCTTAACGGTCGCCTAGAATGATAATTTATGCATTAATCTGCTAGCGCGTCTCCCGGAGAAGAAGCAGCTTCCATAATCTTGGAGAGATTCCTCCTACTTTCTGAAATATCAAAGTGGGCTTTTTCAAAATTTAAACCTACGGGTCAAAAGTCGGGACATCAGAATTCGTTTTAGAGGTATGGTTCCTTCGGCAAAATTTGTGGGCGTTGTGGTGTAATGGTTAGCGCGTTGGACTATTACACAGATGGTCCCGGGTTCGATTCCCGGTGACGACAACATCAATTTAGAAAAATAATATGTATGAGTTTTCTATCACTTATATATATCGCTGCGCCCACCTTCGGTGTTCCCATAGCACTTAACCCCACCGAAGTAAAATAATGAATCAGGGCTATGAAACAAAAAGCTTCAATAAATTCGCCAACTCTACATCAGGTGGCGAGCAACAACTGTTCTAAGACTTATCATCACGCGTAATTACAGTGTTGCCGTGCTTGAACCCCTTTATCTTTCACCACCTTTCATCTCTCCACTATCCCCTTTCCAAAGAAAGCAACACATTAATTAATAGGAAGAATTTCCTGAGTATTGCTTCTCTTTAAAAAAAAAAAAAAGTAGGGACATGCGTGTATCTATATATGAAAATATTTAGCCGGGATGTATTTTTACAGATTTTCTCGTGAAAAATCGGAGGCTCAATTTTAGAACCATGGTTTCTTGGAAAAATGTTCTTAGAATTTTCCGTAGATTACGTTTCTACTATACTCTTTGTCAAGTTTTTCGATCACGAACAAATTGACCCACCCTACGGTCCATCGTTTCTCTCAATTCAAAAACCCATGAGAAATAAAAGGCATTTAAAGTCAGTTTCAACAGGTGACGAATATTTTTGAAATAGCTCATATTTCTATATTACTTTTTTTTAATTAAAGTTAATTTAATTTATTTTCAATAGAAATTTCTTAATTATAATTACAAAAACATTTTTAATTTCCCATTCACTTATTTTTTAAACATTTAAATTGGAAATGGTGTAATAATAAAATTAATAAAAAAAAAAAAAAAAAATAAACTCCCCCGTATAATCCCATAACCAAATAGAACTGATGTCTCACAATCTCCCCACTCAGCAGTAAATTGACTATAAAAAATGTCTTGTAATCTAATCTATTTCTATATGGTGTATTTGTATGTATGTATTTTTATGTATGATCTTATATGCGAAAGTATACGTATTTGTTGGTTGTACATTTATGTATGAATTTGTTATTTACATGGTTGGCAAACATAAACTATTCATTGCAATATCAGTTGTCTACCACGCTCACCTCAATACCGATATAAAAATTTTAAAACTGAGATTTAAATAGTGACATACACACAGAAAATAGTTTTGTAGTTGCAACCGAATTTTGGTGGTTCCACGTACTATCTAACTAAACTTTAAACTTTAATACTAAATGGTCCGCCATCTAACGTTTTTTTTTTCAACTAGTGCTTATTTCGTGAATGGTAACACTTAGCTCATGTCTGATAATAGTTTTATCCTGACATCATTGGAGCTATAGAAACCGAGATAATCGCCAAAAACTGATTTTTGTGACCTTTGACCTTCAATAACTCACGACGCAGACACGAGATTTTATGAGACTTTTGAGGCAGTATTTAGAACACTAAAATAAAGCCATATACGAGTTTCCAGCCTATTACCTGGAATTCGAAGGTGAAACACTAATTTGACTGGACTAAATGTCTTAAAATAGATTTGTCTGTACAACAGAAATTGGGTTGCTAATCGTAATATTTTATTAGAGTTAATAAAACTATTAAAAAACTTTATATTATTTTTTGAAATTGGTAACGAAAACTAATATTTTAGATAGACTGATCGTTTTGTTTTTTTGCAACGAAGCTAATATTCGATTTTAACTACAAACATTTTATTCAAGGGATGAAATTTCCCAAAAGTGGTTGGTTATTGGTATTAAAGGTAAATGTAGAAGATAATATTTTTTCAATACTAATAAGGAAAACCAATAGTTTGAATGATGTGACTGTGTTTTTGGTCAATTTTATATATTTTCTGTTTACAATATTGTTTAATTATTCTGATGATGAATTTTAAATAAAGGGTCCGCCAAATAACTTTTTTTTTTTTGAACTCTTGAACCAATTTGACTTTGTATGGCGTCATACCAAGGTCTTTATGCAAAATTCGTCTCAATGATGTCTCCGAAATGTTCAATTGTTGAGAACGACGGTGAATTGATGTTGATGGCGCTTCACGCACACTTTCTGCCACAGCAGCAATATTCTCGGGTGTACGCACTGTTTTTGGCTTTTCACGCTTTGGTTTAGTTGAAAAAAAAAAAATGTTAGATGGCGGACCCTTTACTTACAATTAAAATTTTTGAATAATGATTACATTTTGTTGATTACAATTGAATTCCAACCAATCCCGTAATATTAGATTCTTCTAATATTACAGGGTTGATATCAAAATTTTACCCATTCAATTTTGTTATATCTACAAAATACCGTTATAAATGGGTGGATCGGAATTTTAGCGTTATTTTGACTTGAGTTCAAGATATTTCAAAATCAAACCGGTAGAATAGCAAAAAATTACCGGTTATACAAGAAAAAAACATGTATTTAATGGAATCGCTTTTCCAAAATTTTGTTTTCGGTCTTGATGTAACTGTGGTAGCCAACTACCGTTATTATGAAAATTTATTGAATGCCAACCCTGGTTATTTATTAAACAAAAAATAAAAAATATTGATGTTATATGATTTATTTGTGTAAAATTTAGTTTATAAAATATTTATGCATAGAGACCGCTTTAAACAAAATATTAAATATAAAGTAAACAAAAAGTTATTGAAATAAAGGTAAATGTACATTTAAAACAAAAAAATAAGGATGTTTTGAGAAAAATATATGGCTGAATTTTAAAACTTTAATTGGACAAAACGTACTGTTTAAGGTGTGGGTAAGGATTTACTTTACAAGGGGGTATCTCCACCTGAACAAAGCAAACAAACAGAAACAGACATTTAACCAAAACACATGTTTTGCTCAAAGCACGTAAGTGGAAACATAATATTAGATTTATTTGTACTCTGGATTAAAGTACTCTAGAAAGTAAAAAAAATAAAAAAATTTGAATATCGGAAAAAGCTCAGACACCTCCGCGATTAAATTAAATAGGCATTACTACACTGAAAAAAATTTTACTGTAGAATGTACTGAAAATGATAGTTAAAACAACTGTAATTTCAGTTACAAAAGCGACAAAGGTAATTACCATTAAAATATCTAAAACTGTAGTTGTTTTTAACTGTTAACACTGAACCGAAAACAGCGGTGAAATCAACTATATCTCATGTTAAATTGATGAATGGGGGGATCGTTATACAACCAACAAAACCTGTCCGTCAAATAAGAATTTGATAAAAAATAATAATAATAACACGGTGCTACAGTGAAAAAAAACTTGGAAAACGGCCTAGCGTGGGTTATAGGTCTTGTTGAGTACATTACAAATTATGTCAAAAAATTTCAGAAACACCCTCAAATTCAGAAGTTATTCTAAAAAAACCGTTTTCAGTGATGTTCGTCAACTTATCGACCTGTAACTCAGTCCGTTTTTATCCGATTTAAATTTTTTTAACGGGTTTGGAAAGAAAACTGATTATGCTTTAAAATGACGTGCGGATTTGGAAAGAAAACTGATTACGCTTTAAAATGACGTGCATTTTTTGGTACATTTGTAAGTTATAAGTATTGTTTTTGTTAAGAATATCTACAAAAAAAAACGAAAATTATAAACTTTTTTGATTTTAGTAGCTTATCATTGCTTATATTAATATGAAAGCTTATACAAATTTATACCAACGTATAAAGAAAATTTAGTTCTTAACAAAACATGGTTTTTATTTTTCAAATAGAACGAAATTTGTAAAAATTATTTAACTTTTCATTTACACCTGTTTTTAACTATACATGTTAACTTAGGTTAAGCTATTTGTACAGTTTTTAATTTACGTTTGTAAGTCAAGTGGTTTACCAAAAGAAAAGTATGCAATCCCAAAATTTATACTTTAGAAAAAGTTTAGTAACTTTTTTTTTTTAACAAATAATATCTTGTTTTTTTTCTACATAAAATTGTCTTTAAAATACAGTGCAAAAAAAGATAGGTTTTCATAGAAAAAAAATTAAAATAACTCTTGTTGAATTTGAAAAATTAGGAAAAAAAAAATTAAAAAAAAATGAGAAACTTTTGCTAAACACTTACCTAATTTCTTGGAATATATATTTTATGAATACATTTCATGAAAGCTTAATTCTTTGCCTTTCCAAAACTGTTTAAAATTTTGAAATCGGTCAAAAAATGTGTGAGTTAGAGGTACTAAAGTGCTACGACCTACCCTAAAAACAGTTTTTTGAAAATAACTCAAAATTTTGAGGGTGTTTCAAAATTTTTGAAAACGGTTTTTGTATGTCCTCACCTAGGTCGGTTTTCAAGTTCTGACAAAAAAGTGTTTTTTTGTAGCAGTGTGTAATTATTACGTAGTACGTGCTCAAACTTCAATTTTTAAACGACATGAAACATTATATTTACAAAACACATTAATTTATTTAATATTTAAATTAATAATTATTTACATTTTTTATATTTATATAAATATTTAATGTTGATTTCAATTGCGACTCTTGGTTCAGTAACCAATTCCAGTAAAAATAACTAACACAGAAAAAAATATTTCCCTACTTTTTTCAATTAAATCGGTTTGTTGAAAATTTTAAAAGCTATCAATTAAAAATTAATTGAATCAATTAAATATTTGCTTGTTTGACATTTTTTTATATTATCACTCAAAAGCAAACATCAACACATTGTTGTTGTTGTTTTTTGTAATATTTATGTAATTACACTTCAGGAGATTATGCGTTAATTGTCTAAAAGCTACTAGTGCAATTACTATAACAAAAAGTACTAGTGAAAACGGGGTTAGTTTTTATATAAAAATACTAGTGCTAGTACTACACCTTTTACAACTGTAATTCAAAAAATATCAATTGAAATTCAAAATTTCCATTTGAAATTCAAAAAATATCAATTGAAATTCAAAAATTCCATTTGTAATTCAAAAAATATCAATTGAAATTCAAAATTTCCATTTGAAATTTAAAAAATATCAATTGAAATTCAAAAAATATCAATTGAAATTCAAAATACATCAATTGAAATTCAAAATACATCAATTGAAATTCAAAAATTTCTATTTGAAATTCAAAAGTTTCTATTTGAAATTCAAAAATTATTCCATTTGGAATTCAAAACATATCAATTGAAATTCAAAAATTTTCATTTGAAATTCAGAAGTTTCCATTTGAAATTCAAAAATTTCCATTTGAAATTCAAAAATTTCTATTTGAAATTCAAAAATTTCCATTTGAAATTCAAAAAATTCCAATTGAAATTCAAAATATGTCAATTGAAATTAAAAAATTTCCATTTGAAATTCAAAAAATTCTAATTGACATTCAAAAAGAATTCCATTTGAAATTCAAAGAATTCCAATTGAAATTCAAAAAATGTAAACAAATCAAAATGTAAACATTAGGCCAACACTTTTTTAAGTATTTTGGTTTATCATGGGTGATAAAAACATTATGAAAACTTTTAAGCCATTTATTAATTTATTTATTTATTTAAAGTACTTAAAATAAATATTTAGTGTTAATAACAATTAGAACTAAATATAAAATTATATGTTTTAAAAGTAATCGATTAAAAAAATAGCAACAAAAAAAGCTATAACATATAATAATATAAAAACAACTAAGCAAATTAAATGAAAATTATGATTAACAAGGCAAAAAATTATGTTTTAAAAATTTAATAAGGCTAAAAGTTAAAAAAAATAATTAAAAAGCTTTATGACAGGTTATTACAAATATTTTCCAACAAAATCTTGTATACTCTCCTGCAATAAATGCATTAAAAGTTTTAATAATGTTCTTATCACCCATGACAAACCAAAATACTCAAAAAAAGTGTTGGCCTAATGTATTAATTTCTTAAATTGATTTGTTTACATTTTTTGAATTTCAATTGGAATTTTTTGAATTTCAAATGGAATATTTTTTGAATTTCAATTGGAATTTTTTGAATTTCATATGGAAATTTTTGAATTTCAATTGACATATTTTGAATTTCAATTGATGTGTTTTGAATTTCAATTGATATTTTTTGAATTTCAATTGATATTTTTTGAATTTCAATTGATATTTTTTGAATTTCAATTGATGTATTTTGAATTTCAATTGGAATTTTTTGAATTTCAAATGGAATATTTTTTGAATTTCAATTGGAATTTTTTGAATTTCAAATGGAAATTTTTGAATTTCAAATAGAAACTTTTGAATTTCAAATGGAAATTTTTGAATTTCAAATGGAAACTTTTGAATTTCAAATAGAAACTTTTGAATTTCAATTGATATGTTTTGAATTTCAAATGGAATAATTTTTGAATTTCAAATAGAAACTTTTGAATTTCAAATAGAAATTTTTGAATTTCAATTGATGTATTTTGAATTTCAATTGATGTATTTTGAATTTCAATTGATATTTTTTGAATTTCAAATGGAAATTTTGAATTTCAATTGATATTTTTTGAATTTTAAATAGAAATTTTGAATTTCAATTGATTTTTTTTGAATTTCAAATGGAATTTTTGAATTTTAAATGGAGTTTTTGAATTTCAAATGGAAATTTTGAATTTCAATTGATATGTTTTGAATTACAATTGTAAAAGGTGTAGTACTTGATGTAGTATATGGGCACCACTTGTAGATTGATAGAATTTTCGTTTTTAAACAAAAATTCGCATATTTTTATTTAGATACTGCTTCTTAAATTTGATTTAAAATATTTGATTTATGCCATCTTTATTATAAAAAGATGATTATATGCAAAATGCTTATTTTCATTTGCATTTCTTTGTTTTTTTTTTTAAGTGTTGCCGTACAGTTAAAACAACGGTAGCCGGCACTGTTTTAATAAAAAATGTGTGGCAAGCATGCATAACAAAGAACCATTTTAATTTTGTTTTTCCCCTTCATTTAAGTGTGATGCGTTATTAAAGTCGCTCGTGCGTAAAAAAAGTTTGTTTTACAAAATTTATTGAAAAGGATTTTTAAAATAAGTAATTCTAAAAGATATTTTAAAAGAAAATAAAAAAAAAACAAATAAGTGAATATAAACATAGAGTATTGAACCGCCAAAATTGGGAAAAAAAATAAAAGAGTGTGAAGAATTTGAGTTTGGGAATAACATTTGCTCTCCACCATGTTTAGAAGAAGACACCAAACAAGATTTGATTGAAGGAAGACGTATTTTAAATACTGATAGTTTTTTTGAAGAGCCAGCCTTGAAGAAATAGGCCCTTAATCTTTTATTTTAATATAACTACAAATGTAACTTTTTTACGTTTATAAAACTGATATTTTTATGTAAACTGAATAACCTGAAAAAATTGGCACAAAATGTAAAATTTTTAAGTTATTTCTTTTTTGTTTATAAGTATTTTAATAAATAAACCCATACAAAAAACTAATTTCATTTAATAGTACTTTTCAGTAAGTAAAACAAGGGAGTAAATCGACCTATTATGGGTAATTTTTCTATACAAAAGAACTAGTAACAATCTGGTTCAAAAGCACCCAATTGGGTCTAAATGTTCTAGTACACGTCTAGAACCAATGGTACTAGTGATTTTCCAAACACACTCAATGCTAATTTGAGCATTAAGATGGTATAGAAAAGTTTACAGTCTGGAACTAGTACTGGTGATTTTTGTACTAGTTCAGTACTAGTTATAAGTGTTTATGTTTAGTGGTATGAGTAATAAATATTTTAAATTCATTTCATTAGGTTAGATATTAATTCTTATTGGGTTTATTACTTTATTAAGTAAAATGCTTTAGTTTCAGTTGTTTAAATCTGAAAATTTATTTATTCTAAAATATAATAAAATTTCGTTTAAAAAAAGTTCAAATTTTTTTTTAAACACAAATAAAATTCAAAAAATAAATTAAAAATTATTTCAAACCCCAAAAAGACTCTGATTTCAACAAAAGGACTAAGAAGAAAAATCCAAATTTTTTTTTTGGCTTAATCGCTACGCTTCAATTGAAAGAAAAAACTAATTTCTGTGTAAAAATAAATCTGCTAACTAAATGAGAATTTCATGCCGGTTTAAATTCAATGTTATAAAATTCAAGCTATAAAAAACCATTTGGTATGACAACAACAATTTTTTTTTTTTGGTTTTTGGTAAGGTATACGATATTGATTATTTCTTAATCAAATGAGTTATTATTTAATTGAAAAATAATTCATTTAAAGAGCTATAAATTTATAATTGAATTGACAATTTTCGTTGTTGGCGGCATTTGAGCAATTAAAGTTATTGAATCGGTGGATTTCATGATTGAAATGGGTTTTTATTTTTTTGTGTGTACTTGCAGCAGACCAATTTAAAAAAAGAGACGGTATATGAAAGTTGTGTTGTATACTTCGTCAATAAAATAAAAAGTTTGATTTTAAAAATAAGCAAGTTATAAGTGAAAATGTGCGTTAAGATTATTCCGATAATACTCCTTTTTACTTGTTTTATAATTTTACAAAAAACTGGAAAGTAATACATTTCAAAACCACCTGATAAAAATGGCAAGAATCTTCCGTCGTGGTATTAATGTAAAGGGTATTTTTTATACATGTATAGAACTTTAAGTTGGCAAAACTTTTTTAACTGGCGGCCATTTTGTCAGCTGTCAAGTTTTAGTTTAGTTTGGCATTTAAACATGAATAGACTGGCGCACAGTGGTTCCAAACACAAAAAACATGGTAATAAATATAGATGTTTTAAACTACTGGTCCAATCGGGAAATGGTGTTCCCAAAAATTGAAAAGCGGGAGCTAACCTTTAAGGAAAATGTTTCTGTGGTCACCCTGTTTTAACACAGGGTGTGCTACAGGGTGTCAAAGTTGACCATCTCGAGTATGAAAGAGCTTTAAAGGGGTATAACTTCTATAACCATGCATCGATTTTAGTGTTTTTTGGACTTTTTTAAATCTAGGTTACGAGACAAAGCAAAAACATGCTTCATGTACCATAGTAACTCTTACAGTTAAAAAAATATTTCACTTTGAATTTCAAAATCTTCATTTTTCGCCTTGACTTTTTTAATAGTTTTGCCAATAGATTATTCATTTTTCAAAGAAAATGCTCAAAATTTTTTCAAGTCATTCTAATGACCTTTCTTAAACTCCTAAAGAAAACTTTTTTGAATTATCTTAAGCCGTTTCGCAGTGATACTATTTTAAACTCAAAAATTAAAAGTGTGTTCTGAAAAATGGGGTTTTTTGGTCAGATAAGGGGTAACTTCACACACCTTTATATATATTTTGCTGATATTTTTTGGATTAGTTTTTTACATAGTTTGATAGAGTAGACTTCAAAAATGCTTAATGGTATAGTTTAAAGCATTTTTGGATATGCACCCTACGTCCAGCATTGGTCGAAAATGATGAATTTTTGAACGGAATTCTATGTTTATGACCGTGATAAAAAAAAGTCACGCCACTTAGAGACGATTTGAAATTTTTATACTGTAAAGAGATTTATTCTAATGAGTTTGCCACTTCATTTGCCGCCGCCCGCTCAAAAACGTAGCCTGGAGAGCAAATTTTGTGGAAAAAGTCATTTTTTCAAAAGCCTTTTTTTGATTTATAAAAAAAGCGTACTTATATTATCAATTTCAGCAAGATTTTATTTTATTTTTAATAAAACGTAAATAATTGTCCTACATTCCAAAAATCTTTTCGATATTGCTTATGGTTATTTTTACATAAAACATCAAAGTTCAATGTAGTATATCTAACTATAATTAATTGTACATTTATTGGCTTTTGCTTTCGGTAATGTTAAAAAATTTAAATAATTTCAGAAATTTTTTTACATATTATTAAATTAGACTTAGTTATCAATTCAACGATGCATAAATCGTTTATCTAGTGTAATAAATGAATTCAAACTATTGCGCTTAAATCAGGCATTTCAGGTCAAATTGCAGTATTTAACAAATTTATATATTCAGGTATACAGAGCGTGTTGCATTATATTTCTCTAAAAGGGTTACGGGTTTTTTTATTTTTTTAATACTATTTCAAAAACCTAATAAGATATAAATGCAGGTAGAAAATGCGTTTTATGATGTAACATTTGCATAATATATTGTTCTAATTTTCCATATAAAACAGGTAAATAACTACCATATATTCATTTATTTGAAAGACAAAATAATGTTTTTTTTTTGTTCTAAAGATAAGGTTTTATTAAATTTAACTGGTACAGTAGTAATTGTGCTAAAAATATGAATATATTCCTAAGGACGACACATTTTCTACAAAGTAGTCTGAAGTATCAAAAGTTAAAAGGTCGTTTATATGCATAGATTCAGAATCTTCCTTTTCAATGTCTATGCTTATTTTTGGTAACCATTTTGTTCTTATGGAGTAAAGTACTGGATCCGATGATATTAATAAAAATTCCATCAAATCGGAATTTTGAGCTATTCTGGAGCACTTACGTGTGTTAAAAAGCCTAAAATGTTTGACGTCTCTATTTCTGGCCTCCTGGGCTTCTTCAGTCAGTTCGCCTAAAGGCAACATACTGTTTTCTATTATTTCTTTGGCATGAGCTAATACTTTATGTACTGTTGGTGTCATTGGCCTCCAAGAGTACATGGTGAGTATAATGTCTTTTGTTTCATTGGCAAAGAGTTTAAATTTAGCCACATTAATAGGTTTTTTACTGTTAATGACTGCTAATATAACTTTAAAACGTTTTAGTAGGTTTTTATCGAGACCCGTAATTGAGGAGGTAGTTTCTGGATCTTCGAAAAAACGCCTTGCTGTATTTCCGTCATTGGAACTTCCAAACCCCTGAAGGGGCGTATCAATGATTAATCCAAGTCTTAATTTAAATTCATCTTGAATTCTTTTCTTCTCTTCTTTTCTCATGTTGTGTAGATCAGTGTTTTTGTTTACGGAAAGGCTTAGGTTTCCTGGAATAAGGCGGTATTTGAGATCGTATGCGAGGTGTAAACAATATTCCATAAATCTTATTCTGGCATGAAGTGGCGATATCCCAAACCTCAGAGCGTTTTCGTTCATAGAAATTGTATCACTATCTTCATGAAACTGTGAACTTAATTTTCCACATATATTACATTTCCAAGTAGATGTTGTGTCTGTAATTGCATTTGCAACTTTTCCATCAATCATTGTAAGTTGTGGTTGAAATGAAACTTTAATAACTTGTCCAGATATTTCCACGTAAAGTGGAGACAAGCTCGAAATTTCCCTTTCTATTGAATCTACTAAACTTTGTGTTGAAATCATGTCTTCTTTTACATATTCAAATCGTATTGGACGACATAAAAATTTAGATCCAGGGGTTAAATTCGTCCATATATCATTTGCAGACGAGGTTGAAGGTAATTTATTATACAACCGCATTCTTAACGGCACAAAAGAAGCCATAAAAATTGATGAAAAACTTTTTTCTTTGCTGCTTCCAGATGGTTGTTTGTATTCGGAAAACCCAGATGTGCCATCACAGCCCCATTTGAACATTAACACGACATCAGATTGCTTGCATCTTTCAATATCTTTGCTGCTAAATGTGGACATAATTCTAGAAACAGTATTGTCAATTAACTGTGATAGTTCAACTTTTGCGCCTTCAATAGAGGCATGCACTGGGGATGTTATTGGTTTTAAAATATTTTCTTTTGTTTCTTTTATTGCTTTACTGCTAGGAAAAATATCATATCCTTTTTCAATGAGAGCTTTTCTTAAAATACCATATTTATTTCTCGTTAACCCCAAATTTAGAAAAAGAGCTAATGCATCTTCACTGGTAAAGGAAGTTGATGATTTTGGTGTTGGAATACTTTGTATCATGCGCTTCAAACGCTTAGGAGACGCAGTTGGTAGGACGTCGACAATTTTCCCTGTTTCTTTAGGCTGTATACGTGTCAAAGCTGCTTTAAAAGAATCCTTTATTTCATTAGCGGAGTGTGTGTTAATCATTTCTTCCTGTTTTACCTTCTTAGTCCTAATCTGGACCTCTTCATAATCTTTTTTAGGGCGGCCCCTTTTTTTCTGTTCAATAACTACTGACATCTCCTTATTAAGCCAATCTTGACTCTTCTTCATAAATTTTTGTATAGAATAATCGGAATCTTTAATCCTTTTTTCATAAATTTTGTAAAAATTTTCAATTTCATCTGGCTTTATATTTAAGCCATACGAGTAGACAATGGTATCAATCAGTTTTCCTATTTTTTCCGATCGTATATCAGTATTGGCAAGAGTATCCCAAATTACTTTACAAAGGGAGCTATATTTTATTGTAACCTCCATGACTGCTTAACTCAAATAACCTCCTTTTAAAATTACTACGCTTATATATTACAAATATTTGTTTTTTTATAAACAAAAAATCGAGCAGGTACTGGATTTGTAAAAACAAAAAACTGAAATAGGTAAAATAAAAAAAAACGCATTATATTAGCCCATTAAAACAATATATTATGCAAATGTTACATCATAAAACGCATTTTCTACCTGCATTTATATCTTATTAGGTTTTTGAAATAGTATTAAAAAAATAAAAAAACCCGTAACCCTTTTAGAGAAATATAATGCAACACGCTCTGTATACCTGAATATATAAATTTGTTAAATACTGCAATTTGACCTGAAATGCCTGATTTAAGCGCAATAGTTTGAATTCATTTATTACACTAGATAAACGATTTATGCATCGTTGAATTGATAACTAAGTCTAATTTAATAATATGTAAAAAAATTTCTGAAATTATTTAAATTTTTTAACATTACCGAAAGCAAAAGCCAATAAATGTACAATTAATTATAGTTAGATATACAACATTGAACTTTGATGTTTTATGTAAAAATAACCATAAGCAATATCGAAAAGATTTTTGGAATGTAGGACAATTATTTACGTTTTATTAAAAATAAAATAAAATCTTGCTGAAATTGATAATATAAGTACGCTTTTTTTATAAATCAAAAAAAGGCTTTTGAAAAAATGACTTTTTCCACAAAATTTGCTCTCCAGGCTACGTTTTTGAGCGGGCGGCGGCAAATGAAGTGGCAAACTCATTAGAATAAATCTCTTTACAGTATAAAAATTTCAAATCGTCTCTAAGTGGCGTGACTTTTTTTTATCACGGTCATAAACATAGAATTCCGTTCAAAAATTCATCATTTTCGACCAATGCTGGACGTAGGGTGCATATCCAAAAATGCTTTAAACTATACCATTAAGCATTTTTGAAGTCTACTCTATCAAACTATGTAAAAAACTAATCCAAAAAATATCAGCAAAATATATATAAAGGTGTGTGAAGTTACCCCTTATCTGACCAAAAAACCCCATTTTTCAGAACACACTTTTAATTTTTGAGTTTAAAATAGTATCACTGCGAAACGGCTTAAGATAATTCAAAAAAGTTTTCTTTAGGAGTTTAAGAAAGGTCATTAGAATGACTTGAAAAAATTTTGAGCATTTTCTTTGAAAAATGAATAATCTATTGGCAAAACTATTAAAAAAGTCAAGGCGAAAAATGAAGATTTTGAAATTCAAAGTGAAATATTTTTTTAACTGTAAGAGTTACTATGGTACATGAAGCATGTTTTTGCTTTGTCTCGTAACCTAGATTTAAAAAAGTCCAAAAAACACTAAAATCGATGCATGGTTATAGAAGTTATACCCCTTTAAAGCTCTTTCATACTCGAGATGGTCAACTTTGACACCCTGTAGCACACCCTGTGTTAAAACAGGGTGACCACAGAAACATTTTCCTTAAAGGTTAGCTCCCGCTTTTCAATTTTTGGGAACACCATTTCCCGATTGGACCAGTAGTTTAAAACATCTATATTTATTACCATGTTTTTTGTGTTTGGAACCACTGTGTGGCGCCTGAACAACGATAGACTGGCGCCTGATTAAAATATTTATTCCATTTTAATAAATATTTTAATCAATAATGAAAGAGAACTTCTTACTGAGTAGGAAAATGCAAAAAGTTCGACATATTTGTCAACAGTAACAAAATAACTGTATTTTGAACTTAAACATGATAATAACACTTCTTTAAAATTGAGCATCTTTAAATGACCCAGTTACGAATTTTCCAAGTAGTGAGAATTGTAAGCCAAAGAGTGACACAGAGTTTGCTTCAACTTACTTTGTATTGTACAATGTACAATACGTATGTACACAGTCAGAGAGAAAGTAAGTTGAATGTGGTATAGAATTGTGTGTAACACACTTTCTCATTGTACAAAGTATCCTAGGCGTAGACGCTGTTGATTACTTTTTAATGTACAAAGTGTGTGATGGTGGGCTACCAATAGAAAACAAGAAAAACTTCGAAAGTGTTTATAGTTTTGAGGTAAAAAGCACGCGTTGTTTTACAAAATTAATTTTTTATTAATTATTACTAAAAAAAAGTATAAAGATGTTGGAAGGATTTAGTAAGCGTCATTTACGACGTTTGGCAGCTCGGGAAAGAAAAGAAATGACTTTGTCTAGTGATTTTATTGATAGAGAAGTCGAGGAAACCAATAAAAGTGTTGAAGTATTAAATATTGGAGCAACATCGTCTACGGACAATTTTGAAGGCACAGATATTGAAATGCCTTTAATAAGAGAAACTCAAAAGCCTGCATTGAAGGATGTATTGGGCCGACTGGTATCTAGAATTTCGACCCTCAACAAGTGCTACACGCGCTCTATTAAAAGGATTACATGAGCAAAATCTTGACGTGAAAACACGTTAGTGAAAACCAAGGTACAACTTAACACAAGAACGGTAGCTCCAGGCACCTACATTCACATTGGAATTAAAAAATTTATAGATGACAACAGCCTGCTTTTAAAGAACTACAAGGAATTGGTGCTTAATGTCGGCATTGATGGCCTTCCACTTTTTAAGAGTTCTTCAGTGTCACTATGGCCTATTTTGGGTCACTTCGCGAACGTCGAAAAGTCGTCAGTTTTTGTAATTGGGTCATACGTTGGAGGTCATAAACCAAATAGTGTAGATGTTTACTTACACGAGGTATTTACATTATTAAATGAAGGCTCTAAATATAAAAACATAAATTGCGCATATACTCATAATTTTTTTTTGTTTTTAATTCATGGAAAATGTGTACATAAATATGTATTCTTGTCTATTGTACTGTATAAAAATGTTTAAGTTTTATTATATTAATTTATAAAACAATAAAAATAATAAGTGAAGTACCAAAAATACTTTTTTTTATTTATATTAAATAGTATGGTACTTGTTTTAATCTGTTAAATGCCTCTTATAACTCTTAAACTCTTACATTTCAAAATTTTTATATCGAAATTTTGAAATTTAAAGAGTTTATGAGATATAAGAGGGATTTAATAGCTTGAACGAGTACCTGTAAAAAAGTGGGTATATCTAACATTTTCCTTAGGGTGTATTTAATGTACACTTCCATATACTCAGTATATGAACAGATACTTTATGTTAACTACAGCACCGTATACTAAGTATATGAGAAAATACTTCATTTTAATTACAAAACCAAACACAAAGTACATGGAATTGTATGAAGAACGGATACTTTCTCGTATACTTTGTGGGTTGGTGGTAATCAATGAAAAAGCGGCCATGTTATTCTAAAAGTAAGCCTAAAACGTATATAGAGTTCCGAGGACTCTGTACACACAAAGTATGCTATACGTATTTCAGTACGTAGAACAAACGTTCGTTACTGGGGAGTATAACTTTTTATCGGTAAACTTATTTTTTTTAAATTTTTTTAGTTAGTTTAGCTAGTTTCTCCTCTTCATAAATCGTGTAAATACATTTCTAAAACTTGGAAAGTATTTTTAGTGTTATTTAATTTAAGAAACAACTTTTTTCGGTTATTTTCAAAAAAAAAAAAAAAAATTCTCTAGGCTGTAAGTTTTAGGGAACATAACGGATCAGCACCAAATTTGTTTTATACAAATAGCTAAAGTGTCTACTTGAAGCAACAACTTAAATTATCTGCCGAAATTTGCCGATCTTATAAAAAATCTACTATGAGTGACAACATCTCATACCATGAAATTTTTGATATATGGCTAACAAAAACCGAAATTACAAGAATTGACCGTTCTTTTGACTATGTTTGTGGAATAATAATAACTTTATTTTAAAGAATATTTGTGGTACTGTATGCCTGTGACTGTCCATAAAGTTTTATGGCATTCAAAACAAATGCATTCTTCCTATTGAACAATTGTCGGAGGAGCAAGAAATAAACATCAACGAAAATATCGAGAATACTTCACGCGAAAAACTTCTAGAATTAACACTAATACAAATTTAATGAATAGACTTTTAATATCATCAGATCCATATATTAACAGTTTGCGCAGACCTCCAGTTTATACAAAATCCGCATTGACCCCTGAATTACTTGAATTATTAGAGAAGCCAGAAGAACCTGATGACAACCATGAAATTTAATAAATTATTTTAATTTGTGTGTACATTGTAATATATTTTTTATTTAAAGATAATAAAAATTTAAATAGTGTTTCATTAAAGAAAAATTAAGCATTTGTTGTCATTTCTAACTCGTAAGTATTAATATTAAATATTCCAATGCATATTTAAGTTTTCAAAATAAATATTTTTAAAGGCAGTAGACACGCCCCTTTTTTGTACAAATTAATGGTTTTTAGTTCCTATCTAATCATCCAGTGTTTTTCAGCATTAATCGTATCATACGCACATTTTTTTAATTATATGGGTGGTGGGCGTAGCATTTGTCCAATTCCGCCCATTTTTTTACCAAAGCTGCACCATGGTCCGAGAACATTGTCCACCAATTTTTATAACTCTAGCTTATTATTTTCTAAGATATAGAATTTTTTCTCCCTAGAATCGTAAAATCTTCCACTGTGCAACGCTTTCAAATTGTGCAAAATTATTTTGAAAATCATGGTTCTGTTCGCGCACTACGCCCATTTTACGGTCAACATAATCGTCCATCAGAGCAATTAATTCGATTAACTTAGGAACGTTTTCGCACCACGTTTACTATAAATGATATAATATGCATCCACAGAGACGTCGTACAGTGCATACAGAAGAAGTCATTGCTGCTGTAGAGCATAGCGTAGAGGAAAACCTCAATCATTCTATACGCCATCGTGCACAGGAATTGGATATGTGTCCATCTACTTTATGGAAGATTTTGCGGAAAGATTTTGATTTGCGTGCTTACAAAATCCAACTCGTGCAACAATTGAAGGCACACGATCACCTAGTAAGGCGTGCCACAATTGATTTATTGAAGGAAACGTTTGGTAACCGCATAGTTTCACGTTTCGACCCGTGAACTGGCCTCCAAGATCGTGCGATTTAACGCTGCTGGACTATTTTCTGTGGGGATATGTTAAGTCGCTTGTCTACGCCGATAAGCCCGAAACGATTGACCACTTGGAGGACAACATTCGCCGCGTTATTGCCAATATACGGCCACAAATGTTGGAAAGTCATCGAAAATTGAACCTCCAGATTAGACTACGTCCAAGCCAGAAGTCATATTTAAATTATAATGCCAAAAGATTATCTTTCGCATAAAGTAAATTTCATGTCAATTTAAAAAATTCATCTTTGTTTTATTCTATTTCAAAGATCTATACCTTTATAAAAAACACCTTTTATATATGTATGGCTTGATGAAATAAACACAAAGTCTAGCTGCAAAATAAGCTTAAAACGCGAAGTCTTGAAAATAATTATGACTAAAAATAGCTAGGAAGAACAAAATAGCTAAAACGAAATATAAATAGCTAAATCTTCTGGCTAGATGCAATCTAGCTATTTTTTATAGCTAGATTGAAAAAAAAATCGCTAGAACTAGCTGGGAAAAAGCTAAAATGGCAACATTGGTCATAACTGGAATACCATTTGGAATTTTGACTTTGCATTTTAAGTAGGATGTAGGAAATACAAATTTTTATTGTAATTTTTTTTTATTAAAATTTATTTTTGAAATACAGAAAAAATAACTGTTTTTGCAACTTACTCTAAATTTTTCATACAAATTGTTATAGTACACTGTATATTAGTACAATTTAATAGTAACGTCTGGTGTATAAAATATAGTCACAAATAACAGTTTTTCACCTTAAAAATGTTTGTTCACCACAAAAACATTTTTTTAAAACCAAGAAGATTTTCCACCTAAAAAAAATTTCTTTATTTTAACATATGAGTCATTCCATTTTAGACCGTACGATTTTTACTAAAAATTGATTTTGATGTCTCCGATGTCTCTCAAAATTTTAGTACGTAATCTTCATTAAAAAATATTTTACAGGTGCTTCCAAAAAAAAAAAATTAAACATTTTTTTCAAAAAGTTATGTGCATTTAAAAATCGTCAAAATCGTGAAAAATCTTCCGACATGACAACTTTTAAACTAATGTTTTTCTGAAACTAGTGAATGGATTTTAAAGTTTAATACCTTATTTTAAAGATATTTGAACCTTCTTTGTAAAAATTTTTTATTTTTTTATTTTTAAAATTTGGTTTTTTTACTTAATTTCTGTATTCCACCATCTTCGAACAAGTCGAAAAATCTGAAAAAAAATATTTTTTTAAAGCTCAATATAACCTTTATAATCCCTGTAAATTTCAGAATGGAAGTCGAATAGATTCTATTTTTTTTAACAAATTCGTATTGTTCTTGAGCAATATTTGTTTTGCTTTTTCTAGGTGCCGTTAGAATGTTTTTTATGTTTTACTTTAAAAAAAGCAATGTTGCAATGGTTTTACAATGGAATAACAGCGGAAAAAAATACAATTCATTTAACTGCCATTCTGAAATTTACATGGAATATTAAGGTTATATTGAGCTTTAAGAAAATATTTTTTTCAGATTTTTCGACTTGTTCGAAGATGGTGGAAAACAAAAATTAAGTAAGAAAACCAAATTTTAAAAAATAAATTAAAAAATAAAAAGAATTTTGAAATACCTTTAAAATAAGGTATTAAACTTTAAAATCCTTTCACTAGTTTTAGAAAAATAACAGTTTAAAAATTGTCATGTCCGATGACTTTTCACGATTTTGACACTTTTCAAATGCCCATAACCTTTTTAAAAAAATTTTTTAATTTGTTTCTGGAAACACGGGTAAAATATTTTTTAATGTTTAATATGTCTGGCAAATTTAAAGTAAATCGGAAGAGGTGTTGCAAAAAAGGTGATCGGTCTGACATGGAATGACTCATACAGTGACACAGTGGAGGGTATAAAAAAAAAATTGGTAAAACCAAATTCAATGCATGTACTTGTTTTTTATTAAAATATATTTTTAAAATACCGTAAAATAACTGTTAAAAAACAGTAGTTTTTATCGATTATTTCAGTTGTTTCAAAATGTTTGTAGTAAAAAATGTTCTGTTATATTTACGACATTGTTAGTTATTTTTACTGCAAATGTTAATTGCTTTTAAATAAATTTTTAGTTATTTGCAGGATGTTTGTATTGTTCACCTGTTTTAAAGTTTGTAATATTTTTATAAAATATTTTATATCATATTTTTACGGTAATTATCTTTGTCGCCTTTTTAACTGTCATTTTCAGTAGATTATACTGTAAAATTTTTTTGAGTGTACTTGCTACTTATTTATGTAAAAATTGAAAATTTGTGTACAAAAAATTTTCTTACCTGTTATCTGGATTTTTAAATTTTACTTATTTGTGGATGGATATCTTGAAAAACGGGTTTACTCAGTTAACACCAGCTTACATATATTGTAATACAGCAATAGGAACATACAATTTTTACACGACTTGGCTAATTTTCACAATCAAATGTTGCCTTAGTATAATAAATTAAAATTTCATTGAATATAATAATCAAATAAGTATTAGTGAGAACTTATAATGTTACTTACGAAATTTGGTTTGAATTCAAAGCGTTTGTTGTTTCAAATTAAATGTTGGACTTTCGGAAGAGAACACCTTTAATATTTCGAATACATAGGCATAAAATATTTTAAAATTTTATAAACAAATCATGTCCATTAATATTGCGGGGGATGACTAATACTAAAATTAAAATAAATCTTTTCACGATCCTATGGGTCGCATTGAATGTGTAATCTTAATTTAGATCTTATTACAATAAAAAAAGATATAGAATACTAGTAACAAAGATATAAATAATAAAATTAATTTTACTTGTTTATTTATTTTTGTACCATATTTGAGTCGAACGGTTTTGAAATATTAACATTTATAGCTAATCTCAATGGACATGTTTTGTTAGTCATTTCAAAAAGTTTCGATTCGATTTTAGAATGGTTGTGTTTAGATTTCATCAGTGGGTTTCTATCCAAACTTATGGTGTTTTCTTTTCTGGAAAAAAGTGTTGCCTTCTTAATGTGCAACATTTTTAAAATTTTGCCCTCGCCCCATTAAAATTAAGCATTTTTACAATCAGAATAGAACACAATTTCATCACATATTACATTTATTTAAACAAATCTGTTTTTTAGTGTTGTTAAGGTTCGGGTTCAAATCCCAGCAAACTTAAAAAAAAAAAATTAGTGATTTTTTAATAATTAATTTTTGTTTTTTAAATTTAAAAAATTTCGATTTAGCTCCATACTTTTTTTTCAATTAAATTTTTTTATATAATTTTGTTTGTAAGCGAATTTCAGATTAAACAAATTATTAAATACTTACAAAAAGAAAAAATTAAAACAAATTAAAAAAATCGTAAATTAAATTTAACAAAAAAAAAAAAAAAAAAATATAAAAAAATGGGTTCGAACTCGGGCTCTTCTGCGTTAGAAGCCAGCACACTACCACTCTGCTACCAAGATGAGAGTTTTCTCGCAAAAAACTTTGCAATATATACACATGAGATTGATAAACCAAAAAAACAGGGCAACATCCAACCCTGTAAATTTTTTGAGGGCAGAAAATGTTGCATTTTTTGTCTTTTATAAGGCTACATTTTTAGAAAGAATCACGGCGTTACCTTATTTTAGAAAAGAACACAAAAAAGTAATTTGAGGGCAAAGTGCAAAAAAAAAATGTGACATTTTTGCCAGAAAAGAAAACGCCATTAGTTTCTCTCAATCTGCCCTCTTTTCAATTGTTCGTAAACTCACACCGACCAAACATGTTGCAAAAATTTAAAAGTCTAAACTAATTTTTTCCATGTTTTTGAATAATAATTTAATAAAGTTTAAATACAAATTTTAACGATAAAATAAGCAAGATAAAACTAAAATATATTAAATTTTAATGAAAATAACAAAATATATATTCAAAATAAAAGTGAGAGTTTTAAGCAACAATTTTTTATCAACATGTTGCAATTATTTTTTAGTGTTTTTCGGTATTTTGTTGCTGAGAGGCAAGGGAAGTGTAGTCTCTATATTTGTATATACTCTTTGATTTCAATGAAAGTGAGCACAACGCTCCTATGGTAGATTTTCGGAATAAAGTTTTTCGAAATTCGGTGTAGTTCGCGTTGTATTGCTTCTCAAAGTTGGACATTTTTAGCACAACTAAGAAAAGTATCTAATTTTTTAACTGCTCTCAACTTTTTTAGTAATTTTTCGATGTTTATAAATCTTAACTAATTTGAAAGCTTAGATTTTCTTTTTTCCTATACTTTATATAAAAATATTAGTGTAATTTTTTACACACCATTTTGAACGCGAGACATATTTCGAGTTACTGCGGAAGTATGCGGGAGCTGGTAAATTTCAAACAATACTTTACCGCAGAAACTTAAAACAGACCAAAAACGCTTCCGTACTGAAAATTGTGTGCAAATTGTTGTTTCGGTTAATAACCGGACACTATAAAATATACAGTCCCTTTACACAACGATTGCAAAAATGCCAAAACGTTCGTTATTCATTCGCGAATATTTTAAACACTTTTCTTAAACATTTTGTGGTGTCAGATTATATTGTTTTGTATAACATATTCCAAATTCATTGAAAACGAAGAGTAGTAGTTTTAGAAAACGTAACGAGTTTCAGGTAAGAAAAAAATATTCGCGGCGTGGTAAGTTCCGAATATGACGACATTTACATTTTTAGGTTAGACCGTCTCAGAAGAGACTTGTCACTCGAATAAAAATTATTCGATTAATCGAGCGAACAAAAACAAATTTCCAACGAGCAATTTAAAAATCCTGATTTTTGAATAACGAATAATTCAAATAAATTTAGACGATTAATCGAATAATTATAAAAAATACTTTTTAATTGAAATCATTTTTAAAATTAACTAAAAAATCGGTAGAGCATAGATAAGTTTAAAAAAAAAATTGCTAAATAATTCGAATAAATTTTAGCGATTAATCGAATAAAACGAATAATTATAAAAAATACATTTTTAATTGAAGCCTTTTTTTAAATTCTATATCAAACTAAAAAATCGGTAGAACATAGATAACCCAGCCAGAAATTGCCAATGGTCTGAAAAATCAAGCACTGGCAGAGCACTATTTGCCAATGATCCAACAAATAAAGTGCTGGCAAAACACTGATTTACAACGCTCTGTCAACGTTAGTAAAAAGTGCTTTGCCAGTGCTTAATTAACAAAATTTACAACAGTAAAAATAATAAAAGCACTGGCACAGCTCTGGCTTAGAACGCTCTGCCAACGTTCGTAAAAAGTGCTTTGCCAGTACTTGATTTACAAAATTTCCACCCGTTAAAATAAAAAAGCACTGCCACAGTACTGACTTAGAACGCTTTCCCAACATTGACAAAAAGTGCATTGCCAGTACTTATTTACAAAATTTACAACCATTAACTTAATAAAAACAGTGGCAGATCCCTTGTTCACAACAAGAGTGGAAAAATTCAAAACTAAATTGCAATTTATGATTTGAAGATAAGAATATTAAGGTCTCCTAATATATTCAGCACAAAGTATAGTTTTTGTACTAAAATTTTACTTAAGAAATTTATTTTCAAATACTTTTCTTTAGTAAAATTGTAGTAAAAAATCGTGATAAAAAAATATTCAGTTATTTTGTAATTAACTTAGCTGAAGCAAGCCTGTTGAAATTACCAAAATCATTCAGAAAGAAATAATACAACTCTTTAATGAAGTGAATTACTAAGTAGGACTTTATTGGTCGTTTTTGGTTTTGATACTGGCAAAGCGCTTATTGCCAGTGATTTGCCAACGTTTGAAAAAAGAAACGGCCAAGCCCTGCCCGGTGTTATCATTTTGGGGTTGGCAAAGCACTTATTATATTATTAAAAAAACACTTTATTTGTTGTTCTACCAATGCTTTGCCAACGTTTTAAAATAATGGTTTTGGTACTGCCAAAGCGCTCATTGCCAGTACTTTTCCAACGTTTTAAAAAAGGAACGGCTAAGCCCTGCCCGGTGTTATCATTTTGGGGTTGGCAAAGCACTTAAATCTTCAGATATTTCTGGCTGTGAAGTTATAAAAAAATTTAACAATTTTGCAAAAAATCGCTAAATATAACCTGTTTAAAACTAACTGAAAAATATCTAATTTTTATTTCCCCAAAAAATACGATAATAATTTGTAAGGGATTTTTTATATATCGTGTTTCAAAATTTGTTATTTTGTGCTAAAAAGTTAGTATCGAAATTTATTAAAGAAAAACTAAAGGGTGTTTTTTATAGATGTATAGAACTTTGAAATGAAATAAAACAAAGACGAATTTTTTAAATTGACATGAAATTTACTTTATCCGAAAGATAATCTTCTGGCATTATAATTTAAATATGACTTCTGGCATATAACCGCCACGGCTGGCTCGGACGTAGTCTAATAGAGGTCCAATTTTCGATGACTTTTTCCAACATTTGTGGCCGTATATTGGCAATAACACGGCGAATGTTGTACTCCATGTGTCCAATCGTTTCGAGCTTATTGACGTAGACTAGAGACATTACATATCCCTACAGAAAATAGTCCAGCGGCGTTAACTCTCTAACCGGCATAGGCTTTTTTGGACTGAAATTTATTCCACTTGTTCGGCACGAGAAATAAATAATATTTTGTTTTAGCGAAATTTTTTTTGTTGCCTATTTTAGGCGATATGGGTCAAAATAGGTTTAGAGGCTATCTCAAAAACTATCCTATAAAATTTAAAAAGTTAAGGCATAAATTAATCTTCTTACAAAGATATAACAGTCTAAAAATTAGCCGTTCTGAGCTTTTAGATAAAAAGATATGTCGATTTTCGTTTTTCGAAAAACGCGAAATCGAGGAAAATGAACCTTAACGTAAGCTATGATAGTGTTACCAAATATAATATTTCTGCCAAATTTCATAAAAATCCGTCCACTTTGTTGAACCAACACTCAGGGGATACCCTACTCATGCATTGCATTGTGTTGATATCAGGAAAATAGGTTTTGGTGAGGAGGAAAGAGGGAGTAGTGTTTGTGGACATTTGACTTGAATTTTTCTAAATTGTAATTTGCAGGGAAGACTTCCGCAGGGAGACAATTCCACATACGGCTAGTGCGACTGAAAAACGAATTTTCTCTGTAATGCGTTGTGCGATTTGCCGGGCTATAAACAAAAAACGGATGAGATCTACTTGACAAGCGGGTAGTACGAACAGAGACCCGGTCCCTCGGGATGAGTCGGCTTATCTCAGCAGAACACTTCCCATGGTAATATCTATAGAACAAAGTCACACAACCCACATTCCGACGATGCTCCAACGAGTCAATAGAGTTCGAAACCCTACTGTGGTTGATAAGCATCAACGCTCTCGGTTGCACACGATCCAGAAGCCCCAAAATAGACTTTGAAGCACCTGCCCATATATGGGAGTTATATTCCATCTTCTGCCGGATGTAGGTGGTATATATAGTAAGGAGATCAGATGGGGTGAAGAATTTCTTACACCGGTTTAGAAAACCAAGACACTTGAAAGCTTCTTTCGATACTTGAATAATGTGATCTGTCCAACGGACATCACACTTTATTCTAATGCCCAGAACATCAAGAGTATCTGAATCCTCAATAACGATCCCATCCATATACACAGATGACGTAGTTGAGTCCACAGACCTATGGGTCAACATACAACATTCAGTCTTACGAGCATTAAAATCGACCCTGTTCGCACGACCCCACTCTGAGATTGTCGAAAGGTCATGATTGAGTGTGTCAATCATAATCTGTCTTTTGCCCCCGACCTGCACAAGGCTTGGCCTACGATCGAAGGAAAAAGAATGACAAATGTTGCTGCCATCTGCAAAGGAGTAAATAGGATTGATAGTTCGACCAAGGAGGTCATTAAGAAAGATGAGAAAAAGAGATGGAGAAAGAACAGAGCCCTGTGGTACCCCTGAACATAACTGAAACTCGTCGGATGAGACAACACGTATAGTACGATCTCTGAGAAAACTCGAGATAAATCATTACCTACACCAAAGACAATTAGTTTTGATAACAGTGCGCCGTGCCACACACGATCGAACGCCTTGGAAATATCTAGAGCAACTACCTTGTTCTCACCAAACATGTGAATGGACCGACTCCAACATTCAGAAAGGAACGCCAACAGATCTCCCGTAGAACGAGTTCTACGAAAGCCATACTGTCGATCACTAATAAGTTAATATATATTGACGAAACTTTGAAGCTATGATAGTGTTACCAAATATAATATTTCTGCCAAATTTCATAAAAATCCGTCCACTCGTTTTCACGATAAGATGGTGTCCTTTATATGTATCCTTTTAAAGTTCTGTATGTCCTTGAAACAAACTTAGAGTATTTTCCAAAAGTTTAAGCTTTAATCTTACTTTGTGTGGAATATGAATGGTTTCATGTTAACAGAAATGTGTTTTAAGGACTTTTCAAAATTGTGGTTGTTTCAAAATATTTATTTTTTGAAATTACTGAAAATTTTAACTATAACGCTTTCTCGCTTCCAAACCATGACATGTACACAAAACATTACTTCGCAAAATATGTGGCTAACTTCGTTCTCTATCGATATAGCTTACATTTTTTATAATAAAACACTTTTTTGGCGAACTTATGGCGAATTTAAAATACTCCGCCTAGAGGCGGGCTTGCCAGTTAGAGGGTTAAATCGCACGATCTTGGAGGGCAGTTCACGGGTCCGAAACGTGAAACTATGCGGTTACCTAACGTTTCCTTTAATAAATAAATTTGCACAATTTGGAAGTGTTGTTCAGGCGTCAGACTATTTATGTTGAAATGCCAAACCAAACTAAACATAAATCACTTGACAGCTAACAAAATGGCCGCCAGTTAAAAAAGTGTTGCCAACTTAAAGTTCTATACCTGTATAAAAAACACCCTTTATATAAAAATTTACTTAAACAAATTTTAAAAATAATAAAATCTTAAAGAAAAACGGCAAAATATGCTCTAATTCTTTGTTATTGATATAAAAATACAAAAATATGCCCAAAAATAAGATTTTTTTTTTATTTGCTCTTAATATCAAAATATGAAGAAATATGTTATTAAGAGCTTAATTAATGATAGAAGTCGTTTATTGTGCTGAAACAGATAAAAAATATTTTTAAATTGATGCCAAAATTCATAATATTGTTGAATTAAATCTAAATAAAAACCCGAATAAATGTGAGTAGTAATGAGTTTTGCGAAATTAAATCGAACTTTGAGCCGCTATTCAACGCGAACTGCACCGAATTTTGAAAAACTAATAGCACATCATCATACCCATAGTCACATATCCAAAAAACGTATCGAAAATTTTTGGACTCTAAATAAGAAAACAAATTTTCATATCATTAAATATTGCAACAATATTCAAATACATTTTTTTTAATATTATAACATTTATTTGTGTATAGTATAATGCAATAATCATAATAGTATATTAATGTTACAATTATTGTTTAATTTTAATAAATATAATATAAAGGGCTTATTGTAAAAACTTGATAAGCTACATTTTATTTCTAGTTTGCATTCGCCTTCTAAAAGATAAAGAAAAATGTAACCTATATGACTTTTGCAGCACGTTTATACTCTAGGTACTTGCAATAAGTGATTAAGCAAGACTTTTATAAACTATCAGTTAATGGATGCCTAAAAAACAGCGAAAACCCATAAAACAGTAAATGTGGCTTATCAAGTTTTTACAATAAGCCCTTCATATGTACATATGTATATAACCATTTAAAAAAATACTTAATATGTTCTACTACATTCGTTTTTTCACACTCCTTAAACAAATTTAATATCATACTTTTACATTAGCTATTCAAAATAAATGGTCAATGATACATAACATATAATTAATCTACCGTCCTCACAACTATTTTTTATTACATGCTATTCACACTGTTGTTGGGGTGTATTATACCCCAGCATGAGGACGAAAGGTTAAATAAACATTTTAAATTATATTTAAAAGATTTAATGAAGGAAATTGAAAAAGAAAAATAATATAAAATTGAAAGCTAAATAATTCTTAAAATAAAACATATATAAAAAAAGGGAGAAACAGCTATTTGCATTAAATTATATATCGAAGTTTTTCAAAATGAAGTTTTATTAGGTATGAGCATTTAAAATGCTGCTTGTATGCTAGCGCAAAATCCTTTTGATCTTTAGCAGCTGTTACAAATATATTAATTTTCAGTACTTCATTAATTTAGCCAATAAACATAAAGAGAGGCATTAGTAGTATTCATTTTAACAATGGCAACCTTTGGGATAGTTATATAGAAAACAAATTTTGAAATATGCACTTGGCTGCAAAAGTTATTTGAAAATTAAAAAAAAAAAAACAACATATATATCAGACTTTTTAAGTTTGAATTTAAAATTTTCCTAAACTGTTTGTATTTAATAATTTAAGTTGTAATAAGAATATTTTTAAATTTCATTTGAAAAATATCTTATTTTCTAAATGTTGCAATTGTTTTAAAGTGAATACCACTATTATTTTAATATTTATCTTAGTAATGTTTACAAAAAAAAAAACCTTTAATTTGTGTAAATATACAAAATACAATTAAAAAAAAAATGTAATTAGTAATTCGACGAAATACATTTACGTCTATTCTTTTGCATCTTTTCAATATTTTCTTTAATAGGTGTCCGAGTATAGAAACCTTTAACTATTGTTGTAACGGCTAAAACAGTGGCAATAAATTGATTTATGGATATTTCCCAATCATCAAAGTCTAATGAACTATTACTGCAACTACTAGTATTTTTACTGGATTTCTGGTTATTTGATGTTAAGGTACCATCAGCATTTCTCGCTTGCCTTAATTCCTCTTCTAAATCAACAAATAATTTTGTAGTTGTTGGTGGTTCACAGGGTGTTGTAGGATTGCCATTTGAATCGGGCTGAAAAATATAAAATTTAAAAGATATTTTTTAAGATACAAAAAAAAAAATAAATAAAATTTTTAAATAACGCTGATCGGAATTTTAGATTTTTGTCTAAAATGTTTGTTATTGTCTAAATAAGTTTCCCAGCAAAACCACTCATCACTAAATAATGGGTAAAGTAATTATCGCCATAATACTGATGAATTTTATAGGCGGTGAGCCTCAAAGTAATGGTTTGACCCATTACATTGTAGGGGGCAACGTAACTGGTTACATGGTGGGAAAAAGAAATGTGTCTATAAATAGATTTTCGTAAAACAAATTTTACAAAAAGAAATTATTACAAATACTTTTTTTTTAATTAAATAAATAACATGGTCACGCTGGGATTCGAACCTGGGGTCTCTGGTTGTTAGCAATTAGCTAGACGAGAACTCTACTAAATGATACATATCGCACTTGATCAACAAGAGGGTATTAACTAGGGTATTCAATTTACTCGGGTTTGCTTTTGTTCGAGTAATCGAGTAACTCGATTTTGAGGTTTTTAATTTACTCGAGTAGGCGAGTAAGATTTTAAAATTGCTCGAATAACTCGAGTAACTCGAACAATTTTAATACTTTAATTTTATTTTCCAAAAACTCACATTTTTGTAAGTTTTTTTATTTTATTAGTACTAATATAACATATATATAAAAATTAACAAATTAATTAAAAATTTTAGTAAAAAGTATATGTAAAAGAGAAAAACATTTGCTAAGATCATTTATTATTGCGACAGTTTTGTCTCAGTACACTCAAAGCAAAAGCGTAATTATACCAATGAAAGTCTTTATAAATATGTTGAAATCTTCATTGATTTTCTTTTAATATAACTGGTTTATAAATATGTATTAAACTGTTTTATAAAAATATTTGTAAGGTGATCCGTTTTGTAATTTCACTCATACTTGACACAGTTTTGTTATATTAGTGTGTTAGTACTAAACGAAAAAATAGTCCATTTTGTCCTATCAGTTTGGGATTTTGAGATATGTAATTTTTCTAAAAAAATTATAAAGAAGTTTTGAAACAACTTTCATGAATATTTAAGAAGATTTTCATCATATTAATGAAAACTTCATTACTTCTATATGTATATTTTAATATGTGGAAATTTTGCGTAGGACCGCTATGAATTTCCATATAGGGCTTCTAAAATTGGCTTGTTACAACGACATAAAAGGGACCAACAAAAAGTTTTTAGTAAATGACATTTAAAAATCCTTTTTGAAAATATAGTATTTATATGTAGTTTCTTTAGATCAAATGGCAACTAAATTAAAAAAAAAAATAATGTTTGATCCCACTTTTAACCCTCAAATACGCACCAATAATCTTAAACACCCCAGTCTTAGAACTTGTTTCTTTAAAAATATCCAAGTTTCTTCGATATCGGAGTTTTTTCGCATTAAGTTCTTCGTTTTTCGTAATATAATTTCTTTAACAGTGCTCACTTAATATAAAAATACACTTAACATTTAAATATTCACTATAACAGTCACATTATTTTATACAAAATATTAAAAAAATATAAAATAGTTCATATTTTTAAATTACTCGAGTTACTCGATTAATCGACCGAAATTGTTCGAGTTATTCTTTACTCGAAATTGGCCACTTCGAATTACTCGAACAATTGTTCGACATCATTTCATCGATTAATCGAGTAACGGTTAACCGATTGAACACCCTAGTATTAACTCAAAATTTTAAAATTTTCAGTATAGTCAAAAAACTGTTTATGGCCACATTTTAACAGAATTTAAAAATTCAAACATATCATAATAAGCAAATTCCATTTGAAAATATATATACATTGTTTTTGTTTTAAATTTTACCACTCATTGCAAAAAAAATCAATTTTTTGAGTTAATACCATTTTTTTGAAAATGTATCTATTTTTTTTTGGTATTATTTTATCAACAAAACAGTATCAACTCAAAATACAACCAAATATAATTAAAACAGTTTGATTATTTTTAACATAAATAAAGGCTCAAATCAAAATAATACCTTTTTTATAAAAATATACGATTCATTTCTATTTCAACTTTTGTATTAATGCCCGTAATTTCAAGCAATAGATACCTACCGGTGCTTAGATACCTATCCGATTTTGTTCGTGTACACGGTAGGTATCTAAGCACCAGTAGGTATATATTGCTTGATATTACGGCCATAACTCGAAATAATACCTTTTTGTTGGAATAAAGGTAATCACTACATTATCATGAAAATGGTCTCAAAAGTGGTTTTCGAGATGAAAGAGTAATCGGAATACGTTGAAATTTTTATAGTAGATAGATATTGATGTTGTTAGTTGATTTCTTGAAAAAAGTGATATTTTAAAAATTTTGAGTTAATACCCTCTTGTTGATCAAGTGCGATATAATATTTGATTGCTTAAAATGTAAATGAATTGTTGTACTTTGTTATTTACACTTTATAACGAGCTTTCAACCTCCGTATATTTACAAAAATAAAGCAAATCAAACATATTAGCTAGGTTGATACTAGTATTTCGATCTGGCTTAAGATCTCATCAGAACCCGAAGTTTTAGAAAAGCTAGAGCCTCTGTAATAGGCAGAACTTTAACAAAAAACCTATTAATCATCAATTTTGCTCCATTCTTGTCTTTTTAGTAATCAAGCAAGTGGTTAGTTTTCGTTCGTGATATCAAAAATATACACCTTACCCTCATGCTTACAAAAAATCACAAAGTAATGTGTATATAAATAGATTTTTAATAATATATTTTAATAATTACTTTACGTTTATAACTCATGCACTGTGTAATTGATGATCGGTAAGTCATGATTTTATGTTTTGAAATGATGTAAAAGATAATCAGGTATCATTACAAGGTAATCAATGAGTGTTCAATTATCGGTAACTTATTACTATATGTTTCGAAATGATGCTAAAGGTAAGGAGTATTCATTACAAAGTAATACAGTATGTAACCCATTATCGGTAACTAATTACTTTTTGTTGGAAAAAAATGATACAGGTAAGGAGTATACATTACAAGGTAATGCATTACTTTATCGCACCCATGACCAACGTTTTGCTAGGTTCGTTATGAAAATCAACAAAACATGTCGATCGGTTCAAAATTTATAAGTAAACATCTCGGAAACTGTTTAAAGCTGCTCAAAGAAATAAAATATTTTATTTTGATACACTCAAAGAATAATGTAAGTAGAAATTACTAAAAATTACAGTTCAAATAACTAAAAATGTAATTGCAGAGTAAAACGCAGTGATTGGTTCGAATGCTACAAAGGAACTAAAAAAAGTTTTATTGAATTCTCTCATTCTATTATGAGGTACATTTATTAGTGATGGAAAAAAAAACTAAATGGTTATTCGATTTACAACAGTTTTTAAAAAGGTGATGACTGTATTTTCAAAAAAAATTACTAATATTCTAATAAATTTTAAGTATTCAAAAATAACTACATAATGTAGTAAAAACAATTGTATAAAACGGTCAAAATGAAATAATTACTTGTACTGTAAAATCAAATGCAAATGTGACTGGACATATTATATCATGCTTTCAAGTAATCAGTCACAATTAAGAACACTTTTCTCAGCAAACTCAAAATTTTTTTCTTTCATAATGGTTTCAAATTTTATACTTCGCCAGTTAATTAATAACTTTTTTAGAAACACATTCAATTTAATTTTATTTTTTTTATTTTGTTTACAAAATTTTGTTGACAACTCGAAATCCAGTTTGCTGTCAAATTTCGTAATGTAAACGGGGGTGATTTACAACTGGATTTAACTGAATTTAAAGCTAGTTTTCGTAGATTTCAATATTATATACATTTTTGTGACATGATCATACCCCTTTATATGGTATGATCTTAAAATGTGTTAATTAAATGTTTATGAAAGCAAAATATTTTATTTTAAAACCATTTCATACAAATTTAATTTTATTTGAAAATAAATTCATATATTTAGTTAGAATATTGTTGTACTTCAAGTTTAAAAATGTAATATGATACTGTCATATTTAGAGTTGTGTCGTTCATAAATATATATATATATATAAATTCCTGGGATTCCTAGTTGGAACATAGGGCCATGAATGAATCTAGTTCAATTGAACGACTCACTCAATTGAACGATATGATTCGTTCACCAATATTCGATCTTGTCGTTTAATTGTTCATTTCGTTCTTCTTATTCAAAGAACAATTGCATCTCTATTCAATCAAATTGCTTGCAAGAGCAATTATTTTTTTTAGAAAATAGTAATAATATTGTTTCAAATTAGGAAAAACAATTAAAGTCATAAAAATAAAATGTTTTTTATACAAAATAAATAAATTTTTGTTAGAAAAGTTTCAATTTTTTGTACAAATTTGTGAAAAAAAACTCGTAAAACATGAATAGTGGGTAATAATTGTCAAACGAACGATACAGTTCACAACACACAGATCAGTCGCAAGTCAAAGAAAAAAAAAAAGAACGATTGAACGATTTGAACGAACTAGTTTACTGACTCGAATTGAACGATAATGGCCGAGTCACAGAAATAAACGATTAACCCAACTCTAGTCATATATATATATATTTTATTTGTTAATTTTCAAAAAGTTTGATCATTTTCATGATAGACAAAACAACTTTTTCATAGGCATCGCCCTAATCTTAAGCTGTCCTCAAAGAAAAACGATATTTGGCTTAACTCTGTGTAATGTCTCGGTTTGAGTTAATCCAATTATCGTTTTCTTTTGCGGACAACTGAAGATTAGGGAATTGCCTATGAAACAATTGTATTGTCTATTCAGAAAATTATAAAATTTTTTTAAAAGCAACAAATAAAATCTAACATGACAATATCATATTAGATTTTGGACTTGAGGTAGAACAATTTTCTAACTAAATATGTGAAAATATAGAAAGTCCGAAAAACAATTTTTGTATTTTTAATACAAAAATTTAAACATTTTCGATAAAACTTAATTTTTAATTTTTTTTATTAATTACAATTAAACCCTGATTTCTAGTTTTAGTACCGAGAAAGTTTTTAAAATCTTCCCAATTACAAAAATTTTCTTTTAGTTTATCCATTATTTTTTGAATTCTTAAAATAGAAAAACGGTTGTACTTACCTCTTCATTACAGCCCATATTCAATTGTGTAAAACTTTCCAAACTAGAATCCTTGTTTATATTACTATTACCCAATTCAAGAAGATTTGCATCTAAAAGTATAACAAGCAAAGAAATGGTTATTTTTTTAATATAATTAAAAAAAAAAAGAAAATAAGATATAGACAAAACCAACTTACAAGCTATATTCATATCATCATCAGTTTTGCCTAAAATTTCTACTAAACTTCTCCATAATATTTGGAAATTGGCTTTTTTCATATTCGGTATATTTTTATTAGGTGAACTAGCGTTATCTGGTTGATCCAATAAATAACGTAAACTACCCAAACTTTTGGTATCTGTATTCGAATCGGTTCTTTCCATTTTAACATTTGTATTCATAACTAAATCGCTTATTTGTGAAAAATTTGATATTGTTTCAACATTGAGCTGAGGAGGTGTTATTTTTGCCGCTCCCAAATCGGAAATATCTGAAAATGTATCAATGGATTCAAAACGACCTTGTTGCCTTAAGGGTGCTATAGCTGAGGACCCATTTTGAGAACGAGCCACACCATCCATTAAGGCTGCTCCTCCTCCGGCTGTACTATTTTCATCTTCTGACAAGTCAACATAAAATGTTGAAGCTCTAGCATTGACAGCCATTGATGAAGCATTTGAAGTAGTAGATAAATTTGGTGTTCTTATAATATCCATAAAAGTATTGCCTGATAAACCAGCCAGTGAATGTAATCTTTGAGTAGCGCTTATTAGCGCAAAATCATCATCATCAAAATTATTGTCTGTTGGTGATGGCAATGCTTCTATGGATTCTGAGGGATCATCACCAAAGAAATCTTCAGCTTCAATACCCTCTTCAGCATCATCTTTAGTTTTTTTTTTAGGCTTTCGAACTTGTTCAATTTCGACTTTTGATAGCAGAGGTGGTAAATGCAAAATATATAGTAGCTTAAGCTTTTCGGTATATTTACTGGAACACACCAGACCCAAGGCATTTAGAATTTGTGAAAATTCCAACATGCTAGTACTTTGTTTGTCAGTAAGCTGAAAGAATGCACATGAAAGTAGGGTATTTTTTATATTTTAATTATATTTAGTAAAAGTATAAGATGAGAACAATTTTAAAATGGATAAAATATGTGAGAAAGTGTTAAATTTTTTTTATATTTTAATTATATTTAGTAAAAGTATAAGGTGAGAACAGTTTTAATATGGATAACATAATATGTGAGAAATGTTTGATTTTTTTTTAAAATAAATTAATGGAATATTTGTGATGGACTTTAAAAAAAATTGCGTGAATGCTGTTTTTAGTAAAATGGGTACAGTTTTATATTGTTCATTTTCAACAAGCTGAATTAATACACATTAAAATGAACACATTTTATTTATGTTTGAAATATATTTAATAAAATTTTTAAGTGGGAACAGTTAAGTGGGATCAGTATTTATGATGATCTTTAACGAATTTTGCGTAAAAAGAGTTTTAATAAAACGGCGAACAGTTTTATATTGTTAATTTTCAATAAGCTAAAAGAAGAATACACATGAAAAAAGCACATTTTACGCATATTTTAACTATATTTATTAAAAGTATTTATTTAAAAAGTGGGAAGAGTTTGAAACTATACAAAACATTATGTAAGAAGTGTTTCAAGAGAGTAAAAATTTATTTTTTAATTAAACTAATGAAATATTTATGATGGTCTTTGCGTAAAAGCTTTTTTAATAAAATGGGAACAGTAAAAATTGTTAATTTCCAATTTATTAAAAAAAAGTGTAAAACTAATTTAAAAATCATAATATTTAACACAATACCCATTTAAAGTTTTTTTTGAATAAGGCCACTTAAATATTTAGGTTGGGAAGAGTTTGTATTTTTGTTAACGTTGGGAACATTAGCTATTTTAATTGTATGTTAAATATGTTGTAGTAAAAGTGTTTCAATATTAAAAATTTTAAAAATAACTCTTGGGATGGGAATAGTTTTTCAAAGAGTGGGAACAGTTTAAATTTTGATCTTAAAACACATTTTGGAGAATATGTAGGTATTTTAAACATGTTTCGTATTTAAATAATAATAAAAAAAATTATTATTATAGCATGGCCTAAAGAATAGTGTTTTTAATTGGGAACAGTTAACAAATGTATATGTATATTAAATCTTAAGTATTTTACAACAGGTTTGATATAAATTTTACTAAAAATAAAAATTTTGTTCGTACGACCTTTAATTGTGCAATGAAAATGAAAATTATTCAAGTTCGTGGCCATACTCTATACTTCTTTATTAGGATATTGTCCTATTCTCATTTAGTGAGAAAACTAGTTTATATGAATGTTTGATGTTTTGCATGGGATTGTCACTTCTTTCAAAACGTGTTCTGATGATGGGAACCTAGAAAAATCCCGAAATAGATCTAGCAACACATTACTGAAAATGGTCAATTAATAAATTTGAAAATAAAAACTATAGATTATTTGTTAGGACAATATCCTAATAAAGAAATATAGAGTATGGCCTCGAACTTGAATAATTTTCATTATTTTACAACATTTTAAGACAATATTTTTTCAAACTGAATATTAAAAAGAACTTTTTGTTAACGTTGGGAAGAGTTGCAATTTGAATTGTATGTTAAATTTTTGATAGTAAATTACTTAAAACACAACTTATTTTAATAATAAACTGTTTTTAAAATAGTTTTAGGGGTGAGAACTGTTTATAAAAGATTTAAAAAAAAATTTCATTCATAAAAGGTGAGTACAGTTTAAAGTTATAGCTTTTAATTGTAGTTTAATAAAATTCAAAATTCTATACTCACTCTAAATAATTTTTCAGCCAAATCTATTGTAACACAAGTACGCCAAGGCGTTAATTCATAAAATAAAACACGGAATGTATCAAAATCGATTCTGTATGCCTCAGCACGACTGCAATTGCTATCAGGCAAACCCAATTGCTGTTGGGTAGGTGAAAGTAATGGCACTAAAATCGGAGATTCACTTATATTGAATTGTAATTTCTGTAGATGTGCCTTACGAAATGCCATTTTTTCTTCTCGTATAATACCCAAAAGTAATCGTAATTCATCGTTGTCAAAATACATATTTTCTGAATGGAATTTAACAATAGTGTCCTCATTATCTAAATCAAATTTACGCATGGTAAGACGACGATGTTTATTACGCAATTCTTCAATTCTTTGTGAAGTTATTTCACCGAATTTTGTATATGCTTCATGAATAAGCGTTTGCACTGTTTGAGTACGTTTTCGTTTTTTATTGGTTGCCGGCAAATCATGCTCTGCATTGTGAATGCCTTCCAAGAATTCAGAAAGTACTATCATGGCTTCACCATCATCATTGCAACGTAAAAGTTGCTCTTTATTCCATTCTAAAATTTGCAAAGCAACTACAAATATAATTTTAGCTCCATCATAAAAGAAGCAATCGATAATATGTAGCGAACTGTCATAAGATATAACACTAATGAATATAGTTAAGAACCAGGATAATGAAATCACTTTAATGGTACCCAATTCATATAAATGGCTATGTAATTCAGGAAGATAATACTGAACCAATTCATTTAAAACACCTTGATCAATCTGAAGAAGGCAAAGTGTTAGAAAATTATTATAAACAATTATTTAGTACCACCCACCTGAGCTCCTACAACTTTATCTTTATAATAATCAGGTAACAGACTTTCACATACACTAGCCAACAGCCAAAAGGCATTTTCTTCATCGCAAAATAATAAGAATACCGATGTTACAATATTCAAGCCCTGTGTATAGCCAACTTGAGGATTTCGGAGAGCATAAGCCTGTAGCACTCGTTTTAATGCTCCCAAACCCTCTTCACTTTGAAATGCTGGATGTTCGGGCAATGAACGACGTAAATCTCGTTCAATTTCATCATGTGTCGAAGATTGTTTAATACAAGCGGCCTTTTCTACTAAATCTTCATATAGACCAGGATGCATTTCTTTTTCATGTATCGCACCGGAAAATATTAACCATATTTCCTGTCGTAAATTATCTGGTATACCTTCAACTATAAGATTTATAACAGCCGTAGTACGAAACATTGATATACCGCGACCATAATCACGAAAATGCGATTCCCAGCGTGATATCTTTTCATCTTGTATACGTTGCATTTCCGGGGTAAATTGTGTTTTAAAAGTATTTATCAAAGCTGACTGTTTACTCCATGATATATCATATTTTGGACGTTCACGACTAATGGGACTAAAATAATATAAAGAGTAATTAATTGTTAATCAATTCTTACAAATTTAGAGTAAGACTTGAAAGTTATTTAAAATATATATATCACAGCTTTCAAAGAAATTTTGTTTAAATAATACAGTGTGTTTCATAGCTATAACAACAATTTTGTTTTTCAGTTATTTGTTAAATAAATGAACCGATCGCTTAGCTGGCTTCGGAAGATTAAATCATCTATGTCTTAGCTTTCGATTAATGCAGCATTAAAAGTTCTTGTTGTTATGTGTTGTTTTATTTTTGAAATTATGTAATTGTTTAGTGTTTCCTAATTTTAAAGACATAAAGGGTCCGCCAAATAACTTTTTTTTTTTGAACTCCTGAACCAATTGGACTTTGTATGGCGTCATACCAAGGTCTTTATGCAAAATTCGTCTCAATGATGTCTCCGAAATGTTCAATTGTTGAGAACGACGGTGAATTGATGTTGAATGCGCTTCACGCACACTTTCTGCCACAGCAGCAATATTCTCGGGTGTACGCACTGTGTTTGGCTTTTCACGCTTTGGTTTATCGATGAGGATGCCAGTTTCTTTCACTTTTTTCACAAGATAACGAACATACGAACCATATTCGTTCAGCGGAAGGATAAAGCTAATTATCTGTCAAAGCAGACATGAGATAAGTGTTATCATCCTCGAAATAAGTACTAGTTGAAAAAAAACGTTAGATGGCGGAACTTTTATTAAAAATAATCGGTAAAAAAAAAATTGGATACAAATTAATCCTTATAAAAGAAATTCTTATAAATAAAAAGAAAATTTGTGTTTCTTTAATTTGCCAGTAGTTTTGGTTCTGTTTGTACCGAATAACATGGATTTTCGGCGGTTTAAGTCCAAAATCTGTGTTTATTGGAAAAAGTTTAGAAATTCAAACAAAAAAGAATCGAAATTTGAGTTTTTCTTAACAATTCTTCTTATTAGTAGGAAAATTACTAATTTTGAAAGAAAAAGGTTAATCCGCCTTGACAAATATCGCATATAATAGATTCTTCGGCCAAATGTGGAAACTTTTAAAGAATAATGGTGTTGTGGATAGTGAGTCTTTTGGGGATCACAATGACCCTACATCTCTTAATGAGATGTTTGTGTCTAATCAGAACGATGAGGGGGTGCTTTTTGAGTTTGATCGACTTTTGTCATCCAACGACGGGTTTTCATTTAGGTGTGTTACAATAAGTGAAATAGTTGAACAGTTTCATAGTATTAAATCTAATGCTACAGGGTGTGATGAAATTTCTAAAATTTATTTTACCATATTATGGTGGGCATATTGCTCACTTGGTTAATACAATTTTGACTACACTCAAAAAAATAAATTAGTACAAAAGTTAGTAAAACGTCTTGTAAATCAGGTATACTATTTTTTAGCAAATTTTTTTGCTAAAATCGTGTTTTCAGCTAAAATTTTTGTTATACTTATTCAGCACTTAACTGTTTTATACTAATGCTTTACTAATATACTAATGTTTTACTAATTAATTTTGCTAAAAAAAATTGTGCTAATAAGCACATTAATAGTGTGGACGACAACCAGATTGAAAGATATACGCAGAATGAAGCAGATGTCGCGGCATGTCAAGATGTAGTAGAGAAGAGGAAAATTATACTAAAAAGTACAACTCTAATAAGACATATAAAAAAATCAACCATGGAAGACATTTGTATCTGTTTTTCATACATAAAACAAAATTGAGGATTAAAACAACTTAAATTTTGCGTTGTCAACGGCTTGTGAAAATAATTGTCTATTAATAAAATAAAAGACAAAAGAAAATATTTAAATTTAATATGTATTTCTATAATAAATGTCAATAGATTAATAATCTAGTGTGGTCAAATTGCAAACAAACATATACAGACATGTAGACAGAGTAAAGCGAAAGACAAAGACACACATCTTAGTATGGTTCCTTTTTCTTATTGCAAAAAAAAGGGTTGTTTTTTTCGTTTCGTTTGTTTTTGTTTATTTTTTCGTTTCGTTTCTATAATTATCTTCGGCGGTTGCGTCCTTTAAAAGAAAGCATCATTAAGACAACCATTGATGTAAGTAGTTGAAAGCAAATTTTTGTTATGTTATATATATTTATTTCTATATATTTTTAGATATTAAATTAATTCATGACATCAATGTGGAAAAATGGAAATTTTTATATTTCGTAATTATTGTAAATTATTTTTAAAAGAATCACAAAAATATGTTTTATGATTTTCAGCAAATATATTAACTAAATTACAATTTTTTTACAATTTTTTTTGCGTTTTTTTCAGTCTACTAAAATTCAGCAAAAAATTTATTAATTTTTACCAACGCTTTTTTATTTCTAATCTACTAAGTGTTAGCAAAACTTTTGCTGAATCTACTAATTTTGTTGCTAAAAATTAAAACAGTATCCGAAGTAATTTCTGATATAGCAACCACACATGCAGAGAGACTACGAACTCATGTAAATCCAGAAGCACATAACCTGATTTACACTGCTAATTTAGAAAGAAGATTAAAACGTACAACACCCTCTGATTTAGCAAATCATCAACGCTTAGTTTAAGAAAAACATCTCTTATTTTAGACAAACTGCTTGTTAGCTCTAAGCTAGTTGCAGTAAATGTTTGTATTTTTATGTAAATATTTTAGTATAATTTTTAAAAAATAAACATTTATAAAAAAAAAAAAAAAAAACTTCTTTCTAATTCCGAAAACAGTTTCTCGATACCTTGTATTATATCTGAGATAATCAGAATCGATTTTTAATGTTATCCACAATTTTAACGTTTAAAAAACATTGATCTGCATTGATGAATATACCACTGTTTAGCATATGGAGTAAATATTATATAGACCGTTAAAAGGTCTGATTTCGACCTTTAAACGGATCTAAAGTTAACCAAAGTTTAAAGCCAAACCATAGTTATGAATGTCAAATTTATATGAACATTACTGTGGTTAAAGCTAAACTCTGGTTAGTAAAGTTAAACTCTAATTGACCAATGATGGGTGTAGAGTGCATGTCCAGAAATAAATAAAATTACATTCACAGCCTTTCTTAAAGTCAATTTTTTTAAGAAACGGTTAACAGATAATAATAGAAATCAGTTTATCTATACCACGGTCAGTGATTGCACAGAAAATTTCATATAGACGCAATCGAACAAATAAAAACATAACAAATATTACATTATTGAAAAAAAAAAAACAAGTTACTGACGAAGGTTCAATACCAGAAACTGCACAGTCTGATTCAGAAAAATTGAAAATTTACAATGTAGTTATGATTTTTAGGAAATACACTCATTCTTCTCTACCACGCCCTTCACAATAATACTAATTATTAACAAAGTTTTGAGAAAAACGTAAATGAATTAAGGTACATTTTCGGTGAAAATTGCCGATTTTTAAGAGTTTTTATAAAATATTGACTTTGAGCATTTTTCACCGCTAAACTATTAAAGATAATTAAAAAATCTTTTCTGAAGTTTGTTTCTAAATGTGTTAGTAATCTTACAAATTTCATTTTTTCTTTATTTTGTTTGCTAACAAAAAGATATTGTCCAAAAACAAAAAAAAAAGTCCAGTCAAAAGTCAAAAATTAACATTTTAATTTTTAACATCAAATATCTTTTTAGTTATAAGAGATATCTTACCACTTTAAGCATGTTTTTTGTTTATCTTGTATAGGAGATTATCTCAGTTAATTTTTTTTTAAATCGGTTCCCATTTGCCACTTAACGATTTTCTATAGGCGAGGTGGTCAACTCTGGTGTCATAGTATTCACCCTGTGAAGCACAAGGTGTTTCAAATGACAATATTCTAAAAGGCTAGGCCCTAACCAGTAACTCCTCCAATTTGTATATGGATTGGACCAGTAGTATATAAGTACTTATTACCACTTTTTTTTGAAAACACACCACTGTGCACTGTAAAACTATCTTGAGCGCACTTACAGAAGATGTAGTAATTATACAATTAATAAAAAAAAAATATAACAACAAGAATTTTTTATGTTGCATCAATCGAAAGCTAAGACACAGTTGACTTAATCTTACGAGGACACTTAAGCGATCGATTCAGTTCTTTAAGAAATAATTAGGAAAGAAAATAGACATTATAACTATGAAACACCCGGTATGTAGGACATTTTTTAACTTACACATAAAATTTCGATAATAAAGTTGTAATTTTTGTTATTAAAACATCACGATCAGTTATTTGAGCAAAAACAAATGGTACATTTTCTGAAGTTATAATAACAATTTGATTTTCATAACGATGACCACCATCATCTTTCTTTTCTACACTCTTAATGACTTTCAAAGGTATAACAACACTAACAAAGTCTTTAATGTCACTTGTGTAGCAAAAGAAATTAGTCGATAAATATATATTACCGCCCACATAACGTTTGGAATACGGAGTCCATAAGTTAGCTAGGATATGAAAAAACAATTAATAAGAATTTTTTCACAATCTTAAATATTAACATACATACCTTTAATGGTACCATCTATAATTTCCGATTGTGGTAAACGAAAATATACCCGATATTCTTCAGATTTTTGACGAGCTGTTAAATCACGACATAATATCGGTTTCTTAGAAGTCCTGCGACCAAAACGCAATAACAATGATTTATCATGATCGATAATGGGACTTTCAGGATCCTTAAAATTTAAAAGTACAAAAATTTAGTAAATAAAATGTTTAAATATCCTTTCAAACTCACTTTTATTATACGTTGTATGGCCATTTTATTTAATTGTTCTATTAAATCATAGGCTTCATTAGCATCAAATAGTATAGTAAAATTATATTGCATATTATTATTGGTTTTTAAATAGATTATGTTGCCATGTCTAGACAATTCTTCCAATTCCGTAAAACGTATGCTTCTTTTAGTTTCTTGACCCAACATAAAGGAATAGAAACTGACATGATTAAGTGATATAAAAAGATGTCCTTGACGTGGTATTTTATTTTTAACATAACTAAAATATTATTTAAATTAATATAAATGTTTTTCATTTATAAGATACACATTCGACTTACGTGCATGAATAATAATTCACCAATTGTTCCTCTTCGGGCATATTGAAATATTGCCTAAATTTCGATTGCATAATTTTAAAAGATGCTGAATCTCCAGACTCATCTTGATTGTTTTGTGTATACAAAGATTTTATCTTACAAATGGTAAAGTTTGTTATCTCTTCTTCACTTTCCATTTCATTTAAAACACGGAATAGATTTTTTTCCAACCAATCCCAATCTTTATAGATTTCTTCTTGGGTTATACCAATGGCAATTTCTGAAAAGAAATACATTCAATTTTGAAAATTAAAATGCGATGAAATTGCTCTCCTAGTAGTCAAAATAGTTGAACTGTATAGGTTTGACATTGTCGTATCCAAACCCAATTTTTTTTAGATATTTTCGATTGAAGTCTGAAAGAAAGTCCCTTTACTGTTTTTGCTCTATTTTTCTAAATAAAAATATATATCGAGGGCCTTTATTCAATGTCCATGTCTGAAGCCCTTCATCTTTCCCCACCTTTCATCTCTATACTATCCCTTTCCAAAGAAAGCAACACACTAAATATAGGAAGTATTTCCTGAGTGTTGCCTCTCTTTAAAAAAAAAAAAAAAAAAAACCGTGGGTCTTTATTCAATGTCCTATATCTTAAATTTTCCCGAAATGCATTTTTGATTTCAAAATATTCAGTAGAATATGCCTCATTTATGGTATCAATTTCAAAGTAGTAGCATATTTTTTTTTTGCAATTTTATTTGCATCTTGTTAATTTTCTATCTTAAACAATTCATTTTTGTGAATGAAAAATCCTCTATCTTTTTATATAATAATACAACAATTTTTTTTTCGAATAAACTCCTTTTGCAATATATGTGTTCTTACTAAATTATGAATACAGATGACGAATCTGACCAAATTTCTTAAATCGTGTATGTCGTTTTTAAAATATCGCGAATTATAGTTTTTAGCGACGATTTTTTTTATTATTGACCTAATATTTGGGAATCCGGAAGGAAATAATTTTCTGTGTTTATAAATATAACAAAAATATAAGATTCCCTTTGATTTGAGTATTGTATCTTCAAGGACATTCTTGGCAAATCGAAAATTCTTCAATTTTAGTTTTGATTTTAAAACTTTAACATTTTCTTACGTATCTAATGGTTGTGGTTATCAATATATAAATGATCAAAATCTAATGATCTATCCAATTTTGATGCAGAAAATAATAAAGTTATTGAACAGAAGTTCTCAGAAAAAGGCCATAAACAAATGGAGTGCGACAGTGCTCACGCAAAAATAGAGATTAAGTTGAAAAATAAAGAGTTGGTCAAGAAGCCAGAGAAACTGGTAAAATCAATAATAAGGTCGATGAATTATATTTAAATTATGATTTATTTCATAATTACAATAATGACAAACTTATAAAATTTTCATCCATTATATCAGGTTTTATATCTTCCAGATGGTAGCGTCAAATATAAAGTAAATTTTGATATTGAACACATTGATCTGCTTCTTCGTTTAAACCATATAAAGGTCATAATAAATTAAAACCCTTATATTCGGGCCCGCTTCCAATACAATAAAATAAGTGGAAGAATTTACAATACTTTAAGAGTGTTATTCCGCCTTAATACAATTTTTTCAACGATAATAATCTATCAAAGACAAATTCCAAAAACTATTTTTTTATTACTTTACAAAAACCTCTATCTAATGAAATTTTTTTTTTTAAATGCAAAATCCTCTATATTCTACAAAATTGGCAATAATGCAAAATTTTAAAAATAAATTATACGTGAGATTCAATAGTTGTAGAACAAATAATTTTAAAAACACTTTTAATAAGTGAAATAAACAGTTGTTATGCTCTCCTGTCAAGTTCTGTTTTTTTAAGATATAGTGGTCAAAACATTTGGAACTGAGATCGCATTTGTTGTTTTCATTGATTTATTTTCTTCAAATCACACTTAGTATTTAAAATATATTCTTCATACATTGTTTTATGTTAAACAAATAAAAAAAAAATAATTCCGTTAAATTAAAACAACAAAAAAATTAATAATAATAATAGATGTATTCAAAATGCGTGTGTTCAAAACATTTGCAACTCTCATTATTCTTACTCTTAACGAAACAATTTATACTAACAAATGCTAACAAATGCTAGGATATAACGGTAATTTCAGGAAATTCGCCGCATTACTAGCACAATGACGGCCACAATCTATAGAGATGTTTTGAGTTCAGTTATGCTTTCGTATGCTGAATGGGAAATGCCACTCACATGGACCTTCCAGCACGACAACGATCCAAAACACCCGGCGGGTTGTAAAAGTTTGGCTGCAGGAAAATGAAATTAATATCATGTCGTGGCCTTCCCAATTTTCCGATCTCAACCCGATTGAGAACATGTGGATGATTGTAAAAAAAATATCGAATAAAAATCGGAATATCGGCAATAAAGTATTCCGAAATGGTGATGAACTTTTCGTCGAGTTGGAGAAGCAGTGGAATGAAATTTCTGACGATTATATTAAAAAGGTCAATGCCTCAATGCTTAAGAGGTGTTCAGAAGTTATAAAAAATAATGGCTACGCTACAAAATACTGAACGATAAAATCATTGTTTGTATTTCCTGTTAATTACTTTATGAGTTGCAAACGTTTTGAACACTGCACTATCGACTTAGTTTGTTAAAATTACTTTTTTTTATTTTTTAAAAGTTATGAATAATTTTTTTGTATTTGTAAAATAAAATGCTATAACTGAATTTAATAAAAAAAAAACAAAAACTTACACTTACACTACAAATCTTTTTCATCAAAAAAATTATAATTACCTAAACCATGATGTCAGTTGCAAATGTTTTGAACACCACTGTAGGATATTGAATATAAGCCCTCGATTTATATTATTGCTGGCTAAAACGTCCGACCATGCCTGAGATATACACTAATTTTAACACTAAATGTACCTACCGCACACAAAAATATACCTACACTCAGGAAATTAAGAAGGTAGAAATGACTAAAGATAATAGTTAACATCAGGCACGTAGCTAGGGGGGTGGGCTTGGGGGCTAGAGCGCCCCCCCCCCCCCGAAATGATTTGACAAATTTAAAAACTTAATACAATTCGTTAAAAAGTAACAATGTTATTGATAAGTTTAATATGAAAATATTTATTTTTGACTTGGATCAAATAGGAAGTAGTTTTATATGGTTCGAATCTTAAAATTTCATTAGAAAACATCGCCTGCAAATGGACGGCTATCATTGTTTTAGTTGATTTTCAACAAAAAGCAATAATAAAATCATTTCATATGAGATTTCGAAGTCTTTGACTTAAAATATAATCAAAAAATTGTTTGAGACAATGCAAACTAAAAATTAAATATGTTTACACAGAAAAAACTAAAATTGAGTCTGAATTAAAATATTTGTTGATTCATTAAAAGTTTAACTGAATTCGGTCGTGTTGATGCAATTGTAGTAACAACTAAGAAGACAAGAATGGAGCAAAATTGATTATTAATAGGTTTTTTGTTAAAGTTCTGCCTATAATGAAGGCTCTAACTTTTCTAAAACTTCGGGTTCTGATGAGATCTTTAGCCAGATCGAAATACTAGTATCAACCTAGCTAATATGTTTGATTTGCTTTATTTTTGTATATATACGGAGGTTGAAAGCTCGTTATAATTTGAAAATAAATTAACTAAACTTTAGACATGTTTTCATACAAAGATGTGTTAAATTTCAACACCAAATTTAAAAATAAATACGTTTTCATATCCGAATTTCATTAATTTTAAAGAAAAGTTTCCTTGTAAGTGTCATACAATTTGTATAGAATATTTGCCTTTTAATTTGTTTTTTGGACGGTTATAAATCTTTAATTTCCCGAGTTAAAACGTTTGCATAAAATAATACATTATTTTATATACACTTATAAGATTTTGTCTGCCAGTGCATTTAATCGGACATAATTATATAAATTCATATATAAAATTAGTTTCGTAGAAAAAATTTAATATGATGTCATATATAGTTGCGTATAATCGTATATTGCATTTAGAATACGCTAAAACTAATCCAATTAATAATTACGTTATATTTATATACCTAAACATTGCAAAATAATATATATTTTGATATTATATCATATTTAAAAAACACAATTGTATTTAAGATAAAATTGTATATTACCCCATGCAGAGTTACACTAGAAAATTTGTCAATCATGTTTTGGATGTATATATGTATTACATCAATACAATAGTACAATTAATTGTATAATTTTGTCTATAACTTTATACACAAAATTTACCCCAATTTTTGTCTTTTGAATTGATTTCTTTCTGGTTCTTAACCCTAAAAAAAGAACTTGTTTCATTTGTAACATTATGAGTTCCTAATTTAGTCTTAGATTTTTTTCAATGTTAAACTCTAAATTCAGTTTCAACGTTTTTTTCTGTGTTTGTTATTCAATGGTGTAAGTTACTAAATGCCACAAAATCTTCATTTTCATTATATCTTCATTTTCAAATTTTTTTCTCAAAACAACTTATGTTTTTTGGTAATTTCAAGAGAATTTTTTGAATATAATAAAATGTCCAAATGGAAAGGAATTTGTTACAAATTATAAAGTTGTAAACCTTTTGCAAGTGGCTAAAGTCTAAAAGGATTAATAGATATTTCGGATTTTCATGAAGTTTTAAAATCAAAAACCTTAGACAACTATAGTTCAGATATAAATTTATACCGCTGTATAAATCGTATTAAATTGTATCGCGTCATTATTCGGATGTTATTTATCTGATATTATCAAATCAAAACTAAACTGATGCAAACTTATATAGTTATTATGCCCATTTCTCGGATAAAACTGTATTAAGACTCATATTAAATTTCGAATGATTATATAAAACATCATATTCATTTTAATCGGGTTATTAGAAGTTGAAACTTTTTTACTTTTTTTTTACATTTATCAAGTTTTAGCTACCCTAGACGTATATTAGCACATAAAAATATAAAGTAACGCAATTTTATTTTTCGTGGTTTTCAAAAAGTTTTCCGCATAATCCTTTTTTTATTTAATTAAACTAAAAATTAATATTTAGCTAAAAATTTAACGTAATTAGACAATAACAAGGCATATGCAACTTAAAGTACATAAACGTTTTCAAATTTGACGTGTTTCGCGATATAAACATCAAAATTCGCAAAATAATGAACACAATAAGTAAAAAATGAAAAAATGCACTTTATGCGGGACGTTTTTGTTTCAAAATGACCTGAGAGAGCGATTTCTATTATTAATACATGATTACCCATTACGTGTAGGTAAAAATTTAGCAAACAAAAAAAAAAAAAAGCTGTTACTCTAGTGTACAAAAAAAAATATATATATATAATCAAAATAAAAAATCGAAAAGCCCCCCCCCCCCCCCCGAAACAAATTCCTAGCTACGTGCCTGGTTAACATGACTACAAAAGTAGTCTAAAAGGCGATGACTGTAATTGTCATAAAATGACTAACAATGCAGTCATTTTTAACTATTGATAAAACAACCACAATGGTAGAAAAATGCTTATCGAAGCGGTCAAAAACAACTAACCTTAAATGAATGCATAAACCATAAAAACGAGCAACAAAACAATAAAAACAATTGTAAAAACTACTGTTTTTAACAGTTATTTTTACGGCATTATTTAATAAATTATTATTTTTATATTTATTATTATTATTATATTATTTAATAAAGGGTCCGCCAAATAACTTTTTTTTTTTTGAAAATTATATAAAAAAAAACTACTGAATATTTTCTCAAATTTCTTTTTTATTTGAAAGTACAATCCTTCCGGTTAATATGGAAAATAATTTCATTCAAATGGCTGCCTCGGCTGGCCATGCAGTAGCCTACACGATTGGTCCAATTTTTAAGCACATTATCGATTGTGTGCAGCTGTATTTCACCAATGGCTTCACGAATATTGTCCTTTAAAGCGTCAATTGTCTCTGGCTTGTTGGCGTAACACTTATCTTTGACGGCACCCCACAAATAATAGTCCAACGGTGTCAAATCGCAGCTCCGAGGTGGCCAAACGACATCAGCTCTGCGGCTGATAATGCGATCTTCAAAAACAGATCGATCGCAGGCCCACTTAGCGAAGCGAAAACGCATTGGATGGTCAGTTGGCTTCAGCTCCTGAACCAATTGGACTTTGTATGGCGTCATACCAAGGTCTTTATGCAAAATTCGTCTCAATGATGTCTCCGAAATGTTCAATTGTTGAGAACGACGGTGAATTGATGTTGATGGCGCTTCACGCACTCTTTCTGCCACAGCAGCAATATTCTCGAGTGTACGCACTGTTTTTGGCTTTTCACGCTTTGGTTTATCGATGAGGATGCCAGTTTCTTTCACTTTTTTCACAAGATAACGAACATACGGAGCTGACGGTGCTTCTCTTCTTCCAAAATCCGTACGCAATTTTCGCACACATTCTGCAACATTACCATGATTTTCAAAGTAATGTCGCAATATTTCCCAGCGTTGTTCAAGCGTATACACAACCATATTCGTTTAGCGGAAGGATAAAACTAATTATCTGTCAAATCAGACATGAGCTAAGTATTACCATTCACGAAATAAGCACTAGTTGAAAAAAAAAAACGTTAGATGGCAGACCCTTTAAAAAGAATATTTTTTTTTTAATTACAATACATGTTTGTATTTCCAACATCCTATTTAAAATATAAAGTAAAAACTCCAAACGGTATTCCTGTTATGGCGTTTTTTTTTTTGCATTGGATATACAATAGAATTTCCTATTTATAATTTGCAAACTATGAACATATCAATAATAACAAATATAAACTAAACGAGAATTTTTAAAAATTCGATATAATATTCTATTTTTAAATAACTAACAAAAATTAACTGTTTACTGCAAAATTATTGCTTTGGTAGTTGTTTATTAAAATAATAAAATAACTACTCAAAATAACTGTTACTAAAGTACAGTATTTGTGGTAAGTTATTTTTTGAAATTACTGTCTAAATTATTCGTTTTTTATTTTTTCATAGAAAAACTACTACAATAGCAGTTAAAACAACTACTACTGTTTACTACCCGAATGACCCACATGTAGTTACTGTAAGCATATTCTAAGTGTATTTTTACATACGAAGTAAAAGGACTTATAGTGCATTAGCTTTATAACTGTAGAATAACTTTGTATGTAAGGATTATAAATAAGTAGTCGGAGGCTAAGAATAATATACCTTGATGTACCATGTTTTAACACTCGGTGTCAAAGTTGGGCATCTTGGGTATAATAATCCTTTTATGGATTGCAGTTGTAACAACAGTTGATTGTATTGTTTGACAATCTGTGTTTAAACAGGCTAATATTTATTTGTTTTTTCTAAATACACTGCAAAAATTATTGAAATTAGTCATTATTTGAAAAATTTGAAAGCTTCGAAAGCATAAGGTGCTCAACTTTGAAATCCTGTAGCGCATTATCTTTTAAAATAGGGTAATCAAGATACATTATTTTAAAAGCTCAACATTTCTTCTATAATCACCTGAACATTTTTTAAAATCGCTCAACTTCTGCAAAAAATATAATTTCTAAATATATTTAAAACCCTAGTTTGTTAAATTTTATACTCTGTAACTTACACTGTATTGAAACCAGGAGCGGTTTCAGGGGTGGGATGAATCTGAATCGCACTAAAGGACATTTTCTTAAATATTTTCAAATATCGTAATTTGATTAGAAAAATTCAGTTAATCAGCAAATCTTCTCTTGGAATGGTAAAGAAAAAGTTTAAAAAGTCTCCAATATTTTTTTTATAATTTTGTTAGAAAAATTTTAAAATTCGGTTTACTAGAATCAAAGTACCACAAGATTTTCTGTACATAAAAAGTATTCTTTTTTTAAATTTGTATCATCACAAGTGTCGAAAGTCCCTCGTCAAATTTATAATAACCAAAGCAACAGGGAATATGCTCTAAAAAATCTATTTTTAGCTCATATAAAAAACGGAAAATTTACCCTTAAAACACAGATTTTTTTTAAGAATTCGTATTTTAAAACTCATTTTTCAGTAAAGTTGGAATAACTTTGAGAAATTCATTTTAATTGCCAACAAATAAGGAGATAAAATTGATTGAATATAGCTAAATCGGTACAGTCTTAAAACATGAAATTTAAATTTGCAAAAATGAATTTACAAAAAAATGAGCCGTTTTACAAATTTAGGGCCTGTTTGCTTGCAGCAGTAACTCTGTAAGTCATAATAATTTTAAAAAATTTGAGACAGATTTAAAGATTGGTCATTACAATATTAATAGCTTAAGTGAAATATTTTAGATATTGTCGGTTTAAGTGAGACACGGCTTAAGATTGATATATATATTATTGTAGAATATTCGAATGTTTGTATAATGGGTGACTTTAATATGAATATGTTTTGCATTAAGAAGGCTGATGCAGTTCGAGAAATGTGTAGTAGTCTGATATTGACAAGGATTCTACATCATATCTCTTTACAAGATTTGTCCTTCAAATATTATCTTCAGAATAGAAGTTTAGAGAATTGGTCTATTTATTGTGAGCACAGAAATCGTGCAAAGAGGGTTATTAGAGTAGGCGTGCCTACTTAAGTATGTTTCGCAATCTTAATCGTAGGCAAATGTGGGCCTATTTGAGGGGAAATGGTTGTTTGGAATCTGATAATCGTTTCACTTCTGCTAATCTAGACGAGGTTAATAATTATTTTGTTTTATGTCAGATAAATGATGTTTCCAACTCTTTGGACTTTTCAGAAGGTACTTTTGATGATGGTTTTTCATTTCGTTGTGTAGATCAGGGGGAGTTATACACAGCATTGAAAAGAATTAAATCTAATGCTGCAAGTCATGATTTTTTAAAGTTTATTGAGTAAGTCAATTCCGTTATTACTACTTCAGTCTTTCCTGACGATTGGAGGAGAACTAGAAAAAACTACAATCGTATTTGAACTTTTCTCACTTTCAAAATGCAAATCTCACCTTCAGTGAAAAATTCAATAATGTTTTATGCAAAATTATTTAAAGTCATAATTTTTTAAAATTTACGTATTATATTTAAAAAAGTACAAATTGAACCATTTATACGAAATTTGACCTAATTGTATTAAATTTTATGTAGTATGATATTATTAAGTACAATTATATCTGGTCAAAATTCGGATTCAATTGTATGTATATCGGTGCAGCGAAGGGTTAATTTTGAAAAAAATTTAACTACCACAAAATTATATTTACCACAAATAACAATATTTTGTAATTTAATTTGACCATTTACTAGATTAAAAAAATATATTTTTCAGTTTATATGGGGCATTGATTTTAAAAATACCATTTTTTTGCCCTGTGGTAAAAATGGGTTAACGACGTGCATATAACTTCATATTTTTTATATGTTTAGTTCCATTCTAGCAGAATACAAAAAATATACTTTAGTAATTAATTTCAAGCATTTTCATTTGTTTATCAATTTTTGCATAAAGCTCCAAATTTCCTAAAATGTGTAGTTTCGCTACCGGGTTAACATAGGTTAATAATGTTTTTCGATTGTACTTATTTTTTTAATGGCTATTTATAAGCCAAATAAGTAAACAAAATATATTTATTGGTTATTAGTACCTATATGGATTTTTTTAAATTAATTTTTGAAAATTTTGCATAAAATTTTGATTTTCTTGAAATCCGCCATTTTGAAATGGGTATACCCGAAAATTGAAAAGATAGATTTTAAATTTTTTTTTATTTTTAATGCCCAACTAATATACTCTAAAATTAATAAAGAAAATTAATAATTTTCGAAATTTTGTTTAACAAAATTTAAAAAAAAAAAAACAATTTAGAGGTTTAAAAAATATGCTATTTTTTACCTATTTTTTTTTGGTACCGGAATAACAAGGGTTAACGATATCCCAAAAACTTTATATTTTTTATCAGAGTATCTTTGGGCAAATGTAAATGAAAAAAGTATTTAGGTTTTGATATATTCATTAAATTTTAATTTATAAATTTTTTTTCCAATTTTGGCCAGTTTGGCCCAGGAGCCCAAACTTTGACCAATTTGAGCAGTATCGTAGGGTTAATCGATTCTGCTCAAATTTTCAGAATTTACTTTATAGACATCGTTTCACTTTTAGGGGTTGGGAGCAGCATAAATCGACAAAGTGCAATATAAGGACCACCCTACTGTACATATATTCTTTTTTTATATGGAGGTTGAGGTGGTAAGTAAGTGGTTGGATTTGCAATCAGAAGGTTGTGAGAACGATTCCGATACATTTTTTTTATATATATTTTTTTAATTCTTATTACTTTTTTAGTATTTTTTTTTATTTTATTCAGTTTTTTTCTGTGTATTTTAAAATATTTAAGTAATTTAAAACGACCAAATAATAAACATCTTGACTTTAATCATGACAAATGGCAATTTTTTGCCGTTGCGATGGAACTTTTTGTAAAACTTATTTAAAAATATAAAAAAAAACCCAGTTTTATATTTTTTATTGTTATGTTGATAAGAAAATGCAATTTACGGCTAAAAATTAGTTTATCGAATTTTAAATATTTGTTTCAGGATATACTTTTTAGGTGTGCTTTGAAACGTGTACAATAGGGTGGGGCGATTAAATATCTTAATGGGCGCTTCGCGTTTCTGATTCTTGGGATTGTACTGAGCAAAAAAGTCCACTAGACCATACGTCTACGGTGAAAATCGAGCTTCCACATTTTGACTTTTTAGCCGTATTTTGTGAAAGTAACAATGTGTGGGATGGACATATCTCAGGAAGTAGGAGGAGCTTATCCAAAATTATGGTATCAATCTCTTCTTTGAAGATTCTCTAGCAGATTAATGCATCAATCATATTTGTGGGTGGGGTTTAAGGGGTTAATTTTTAATTTCAAAATAGGGCTTTTTGTGCCGTATTTTGCGAAAGTAACAATGCGTGGGATGGACATATCTCAGGAAGTAGGAGGAGCTTATCCAAAATTATGTTATCAATCTCTTCTTTGGAAGATTCTCTAGCAGATTAATGCATCAATCATATTTGTGGGTGGGATTTAAGGGGTTAATTTTTAATTTCAAAATAGGGCTTTTTTGCCGTATTTTGCGAAAGTAACAATGTGTGGGATGGACATATCTCAGGAAGTAGGAGGAGCTTATCCAAAATTATGGTATCAATCTCTTCTTTGGAAGATTCTCTAGCAGATTAATGCATCAATCATATTTGTGGGTGGGATTTAAGGGGTTAATTTTTAATTTCAAAATAGGGCTTTTTTGCCGTATTTTGCGAAAGTAACAATGTGTGGGATGGACATATCTCAGGAAGTAGGTGGAGCTTATCCAAGATTATGGTATCAATCTCTTCTTTGGAAGATTCTCTAGCAGAATAATGCATTAATCATATTTGTGGGTGGGGTTTAAGGGGTTAATTTTTAATTTCACCGTAGACGTATGGTCTAGTGGACTTTTTTGCTCAGTACAATCCCAAAAATCAGAAACGCGAAGCGCCCATTAAGATTTTTTTCCTTCCATACTAATCGCCCCACCCTAGTGTGCAATATTCAGAAAAATTAGGTTAAAAAATTAGATTTTGGCTTCAAGAATTTATTTGATTTCTTTATTCTATTGTTTCGGATCGCAAAAAATTAGCAAAAACGAAAAATATCAAATATTAATATGCAATGAATTCAAAATTGTGAAATGAGTTTTTTTTTATTATTTCTTAATATTTTTTTTTATAATAATTAAAAATAATTTATATCTAAGTGATACGAAATCACATAAAAAAAAAATGTTTAAAAAATCATTATTTTATCTTTTATACATTATATATTTGTGTAGCATATTTTTCATAGTTTTCATAAAAATATATCAATATTTTTAACTTAAGTTCGTTTTAAGTTTGCATAAGTAACTTTGGTGAAAATCGTAGAGCGGTCTACTTCAATACAACAGATTGTGATTCAGATTCGTGTGTTCAATACTCGCTGGCGCCAAAGATTTTTTTTAATATTTAATAAAAAAATCCCCTAGAGTACGCTGCACATTTTTATTAAATACAAATGGTCATATATATTTGAAAAAGACCTTTCATGAACTATTGAAAAATAGCATTCATGCACTGTTTAAAATGCTTAGTTATAACGTTTTTTTCAACTAGTGCTTATTTCGTGAATGGTAACACTTAGCTCATCTCTGATTTGACAGATAATTAGTTTTATCCTTCCGCTGAACGAATATGGTCCGTATGCTCGTTATCTTGTGAAAAAAGTGAAATAAACTGGCCTCCTCATTGATAAACCAAAGCGTGAAAAGCCAAAAACAGTGCGTACACCCGAGAATATTGCTACTGTGGCAGAAAATGTGCGTGAAGCACCATCAACATCAATTCACCGTCGTTCTAAACAATTGAACATTTCGGAGACATCATTGAGACGAATTTTGCATAAAGACCTTGGTATGACGCCATACAAAGTCCAATTGGTTCAGGAGTTCAAAAAAAAAAAGTTATTTGGCGGACCCTATATATTCACTCCATTAATGATTTCCCTAAGTTTGCACCACATCCGGATCAGTAGATGTGGTGTTTTTACTACTTCTTCCTCAGCTGTTATTTTGCTGGGAGCTAGTGTAAGTAAAAGTAAATATATTTAAAACGTGATTAATTTAACAATCACATTTGTTTTTATTTAGTTTTAAAGACAAACATTATTTTAAATAGTGTTTAGCTCATATTCTTAATTAATTATAAATAATAAATACAAAGTTTAAAAACACTTGTTTATACAATAACTATTAGAAAATCTGTTCTTTAGTATTAATAAAAAGTTAAAATGATTCTTTGTTTAAAATTGCAAAAAAAAAAATTAAATAATACAATAATAATAGACGTCATATTTATAACTCTATTCGTTGTAAACTAAAGCAATGACATGAGTCTTATCAAATTAGAACATTTTAACCCTTAAATGCATGAGGTCAGCACCCGGTATGGAGATCAAGCTACACTTATGTAAAGTCGCTCGCTGAATTCGAATTGGGCATTAATTTTCCTTGGAAATGAACCGGAAAAGAGGAAAAACAATGTGTACCATATATGGTACACTATGCATTCTATACATATAACTAATACAATATATCAAATTTGATCCAAATTCATTATAATTATTTATTTGCTAATACTTGAATAATATATTTTATAAACTTTTTTTTCACTTTTAAAAATTCGCTTTTGAAATTCACTTTTGAAATTTTGTGCAAAAAGTACATACTCCCACTTTGGCAGCTTACTGACAATTAAATCCAATTGTAAGTGAACTAAAGCGGTATTTTTATGAAGAGTAATGTTTTGTATAATTTAAAAGTAACGGCATCACTATTTAGTTTAATTAGCGGGATTGTCGTACGATTAAATGCATGTACCATATATGGTACATTATGCATTTAAAGGTTAAAGGGAGAATGAATAAGTTTATAAATTATATACATAAATATAATTGAAGATTATTTAAGAATGAATAAAATTGAAAATAATAAAGTGAATCTATTAAACAACAATTAGTGGAACCAGGGTAGTTTTAATCAATTTACTAAGGCTGCCATAATTACGAACTTTTAAAGAAAACAATAAAATTGCTTTTTTGCTTTTATGAACACTTTATTATTTTTGTTTTTAAACGGTTCTAATTTATTAAATATTCTCTCGCAGTATCGCAAAAACTAAAAAGTAATTTAAAACCTAAAATCAAATTGTAAATATTAATGTTAAAGACCTATAAAGAGTTTGATTAGGTCAAATCTATGGTTAACAGACTGGCCCAAGTTTGTATGGAAAAATAAAAGTATATTCCGATTCTTTCTCCACAAACTTGCCTTTGTTCCTTTCATCAAAATATACATATTTAGCATGAATGTCTTGCAAAACATTCGCAAGACAATTACAACAATTTTTTTTTTTTTGCTCCGATAATTAAATCTTGAAAATTATAAAAATATGGACAAAATTAAAGTATCCCATGAAAAAATTAAAAGTTTTTTAGTTGTGAAAGACGTAATAAAGAAGAATGAGTGTATTTTCTAAAAATCATAACTACATTGCAAATTTTCAATTTTTTCTGAATCAGACTGCGCAGTTTCTGGTATTGAACCTTCGTCAGTGACCCTGTTTTTTTGAATAATGTAATATTTTTATTTGTTCGATTGCGTCTATATGACATTTTCTGTGCAATCACTGCCCGTGGTATAGATAAACTGATTTCTAATGCCACATGCACTTGCACTACACGTTAGACAGAGCGCTTTAGTCCACTGATCTATCGTCAGGTCAAGTTTTGTTGTTATTAAAACTAGTTTTATTCAATACACGGTGTTTTTGTTCTTGCATACATAATCTCAGAAGAACAACTCCAACAACACAACAGTTCAATTTTTAGAAACTTACCTCACTCTAATGTCCACTGTTTTCCCATATGTTGTAAGTGATGCCACATCTATGATATTAGGGTTTTGCTATTTGAAGTATACAAATCGTCAAAACTGGCATCACTGCAAGCAAGAGAATATTTTGCAAAACATTCATGCGCCCATTGAGTGTACACCAAAAATTGGCTCAATCGGACTATATTTAGAGGTCGCTATAAAATGCGACTTTTGTGTTTAGTTTTTTTATATTACGTGCAATTACAAAATTATGTTTCAGCTAGAGTTGTCGAATATTCGACATATTTCAAAACCTTAAAAAAAAACTGCATTATTTAAAAACCGGGTTTCGGGGTTTTAAATTCAAAACCGGTTTGAATAACCGGATTTTTGGTTTTTTAATCCCTTTATATTGCTGATATCTGAAAAGTATTTTTAAAAAATTACAAAAAATCTAAATGTTGACATATAAAACTAAACAGATATACTTTCTAAGATCCTTTTTAGATATTTTCTAAATAAGGAATTAATAAAAAAAATCAAAAAGTTTGGTCCTCGTAAACTCAAAAAATTTTCAAATTACATCTTGAGAAAAAATAAAACAACTGAGGTCAATAAATCGAACTTATTTAAATTTACTATATAGCGATAGTTTTAGACCTTTTCGACTAAACTAATTTTGACCAAATTTAAAGTAGTAATATGTATTATATTTGGCTAACATGGAGGATTTTCTACCGGGGCACTGACCGATGTGGATTTAATGTTGAAATGTGGAAATGTGTAAAAAAAATAAATTGTACATAAAAAATTTATGCTATGGGTGGGTGCCTTGGATAAAAACCTTCTTTGTAATTAAAATCTATTATATCCTTCAAAATTATACTCAGACAAGACAAAAACGGCAAAATTTTATATGTATACAATAGGTTTATAATTCTAGATCGTATCGATCACAAAAAGTTTAAGTTTATGACACAAAAGTATTTACATTTCACAGTTTTGCGCATTTTGAGACAAAATAAAAAAAATACATTTTTAGAAATTATTTTTTATGCATGCGGGAGTTTTTTATTAAAAAATTACCCGAAAAGCGATTTTTATTATTAACCGGGTACAAATGTATCCACTTGCAACTTTGCAGTGCTGTAACTCAGGAACGGCTTAACTTAGGGCATATAGATTTCGGATCTAGGAAATGTAAGTAATTCTAATTCGGATCAGTGGTTCAGGAGCTACGAGCTTCCAAAGTCGACACCTACGTAAACACACACAACATTTGGCTATTGCATGCCCGTCACCAGGTGGAATATTTGCATGAAACAAAAACTAAAACATTTGTAAAATATTAATATACGCATTTAAAAAAAATAATGAAATTGGACCATTTAAACATTAGAAAAAGCCAAAATAAGCTAGTATCCCGGGTGTGTGTTCTCGTAGAAAAAGTTGGGTATGCATTAGGGCGGGTCGATTTGTAGGGAGGCAAAAAAATCGCTCAACGTACAAGAAAAATCGTATTCTAGGGATCAAAATAAGAAACTTTGCCGAAGGAACCATACCTCTAAAATGAGTTCTGATGTCCCGACTTTTGACCCGTAGGGTCAAATTTTGAAAAAGCCCACTTTGATATTCCAGAAAGTAGGAGGAATCTCTTTAAGATTATGAGAGCTACTCTTTTCCGGGAGACGAGTAGCAGATTAATGCATAAATCATCATTCTAGGTGACCGTTAAGGGGTTAAAATTTAAGTTGAAAGAGGGCCTTTTTAGCCGTGTTTTTATAGCAAAATGTACAAATCTCGGGATAGAGATATTTCAGAAAGCAGGAGGTGTCTTTTCAAGATTAGGGTCTATATTTCTTCTCCGGAAGACGCTCTAGCAGATGAATGTATATATTATATTCGATTGGGGCACTCTAAATGGGTCAAAGTGGGATTTTTCAAAATTTTACCCTACGGGTCAAAAGTCGGGACATCAGAATTCGTTTTAGAGAGATTTTGATCCCTAGAATGCGATTTTTCTTGTACGTTGAGCGATTTTTAAATCGACCCGCCCTAGTATGCATCGTACGGTTAATATAGTATTGCCTATCGTAGCACAAATGTCACATAAAAGCGTAAAAAAAACCTAAAAGGAACAAAGCTAATTTGTCTTCTGAGGATTTTTATTTAAAACTGAGAGAAACCCTTGCAAATTATTAAAAATGTTTATTTCTCTGAAATTTTCAGATTGAAAAATATTCTAAAACGCCATATTATTTGAGACAAAAAACTGTTTTTTCCAATAACTCGAAAACCGACTTTTCAAAACTAGATTTTAAAAACCGGAAAAATGGGGAAAAACCGGGTTTTCGAATAATTTAGAAACCGGGTTTGACAACTCTAGTTTCAGGAGGACAAGAAAAATTGAAGCGAATACGGATGTATAATCTGTACACACAGCCAATAATTTCCAAATGCCAACCTCTAGCACACACTGTAATTAAATTCTGTTGAAATTTACCCAACTTATAGTAGGAAACTATACTCCTACTATAAGTTTGGTAAATTTACTCTATGCGTGTAAGTGAAAAAAATACACACATTACGTGTAAGTTGGTCAACAGAAAGTGTGTAAATGTACTATGCAAGTGCGTAAAAATGTAATTAAATTTAGAAATAAATGAATAATTTTACTGAATTTTTGAGTAAAAAAACATGCTTTACTTGTAAATATACTGATAAAATGCGTAAAAATACATTTTTATATGCGTATAAACCCGCTAAAAATGCGTATATTTACCTAGCGGTACGAAAGAAAAACAGCCCAAGAAATGTTTCAAATAAAACAAAAAATTAATTTTAGAAAGAGTTTTATTAATGTGTTGTATAATAATAAATTTTATAATAAAATATAAACATAATATTTATAAATATTTGTATATAAGTGGTTGTACATATACAGAGCTTCAAAGAATGAATTCTATTTTGAAAAAATCAAATCGCATTTTTTTAAATCGAATGATCTTTTCATTGCGAATTCAACAATTGGAAATTCAATATTTTTTACTCAATTGATTTACAATTTGGGAATTGCCGAAATCGGCGAAACTGAAAAATATCGTTAGAATTGAAAAAATCGCTTGAATTGAAAAAATATAGTTAAAATGAAAAAAATTCCCAAAAATTTAAAACAATCTCCAAAATTGAAAAAATCGCCAAAAATGTAAAAAATGTAAAAAATCGCGAAAATGTAAAAATTCACTTAAATTGAAAACTATCGAGAAAATTTTAAAAAATCTCCAAAATTAAAAAAAAAAATCACTTAAATTTGCCAAAATTGAATAATTGCCAAAATAAAAAGACTTTCCAAAAAATAAAACATATCGCTAAAAATTAGAGAAATTGCTAAAAGTGAAAACATCGCCAAAACGAAAAAAAAAAACAAAATTAAAAAACGGAAAAGTAAAAAAACGTGAAAATTTAAAAAAAAACAACAATAATTGATAAAAAAAAAGTAGCTCAAATTGGAAAAAGTTGTCAGTGTCATTTATTTGTCTGTTAGTTTTTGAAACATAGGTGATGTTTCAAATAAATACTCTTTTTTTATCTGCGAAGCTTACTTTTCGAGAAAAACGCGATTTACGAATCCAGCCAATCAAATAGAAATTTAGAATCGTTGTAGGGATAATGGGGTTGAGTTTTGAACAATGGTGCAACCATGTCTCCTCCAGCTTCATTAGTTTTCGAAATATGCACCTTTTAAAATCGACTAAATAATTACCGTCTATAACTCAAAAAATAAAAGAGCTACTGGAAAAATGTTAGCACCGGTGTTCAAAACTCAACCCCAATACATGTCCTAAGTTTCGACCTGACTGGCTAGGTTCTCAGATCGCTTTTTCTCGAAAACAAAGCATCGCAAAGCAAAAAGAGAATTTATTTGGAACATCGCCTGTGTTTGGAAAACTAATAAAGATAAATGTACATTTTCAACTATTTTAAATTTCTTGTCAATATTTTTCATTTTTTCAATTTTAGCTTTCTTTAAACTATGAAATTTTTTTTTTATTTTTAATTTTGAAATTTTTTTAATTTTTAGCTATTTTTCTAATTTTGGCGATTTTTTTTATTTTAACGATTTTTTTTTAATTTTTGCCGATTTTTTTATTTTAGGGATTTTTCTAATTTTTGAAGATTTTTTTTTGAAATTTTTAGCGATTTTTTTAATTTTTCAAAGTAAAAGTAAAAGCCGACTGAATAAATCGAATGAAGAATTGAATTGCTTTAAGGCTCTGTACACTTGGAAACGTTTTTGGTACATTAGGAAGTTTTTTAATTCACTATCACAAATATTACATTTACAAATTGTTTTTCATTAAAATTCTCAATAAATTAATTTTTTTAGATTTTTTTAGCTGTTTATAATTTGTTTTATTTTTTTTTTTCAATTTAAAAATGTCATTTTGATGTACAAATTTACCGAATTTGCTTTGAAACTTTACTCGTTTTATAGTAGTAAATTTACAATCATTTTTTAGAGTGCAGTCATTCTTGGACATGTTGTCCCCTGTTACGCTGAGGAGGCTCTGACGACCGAGTATGGGTGGTATAACCCGGTTTTCACGGCAATCGGACTATGTGCCAGAACGATTCGGATTTATCCGAGCAAGGATTGCCACTTCGACTTTAAGGAAAATTTAAATTTCTGTAAAGTAGTTACAACAACGACAACTCTAGTTTCAGCGTAATTGTATTTGTTTATTCAAAGTCAGAAATATGACTTTGTATTTTTGTTTTACAATGTATTTATATAATTTGATCATTGTTAATACCATTACCACACTTTTATATGATCTTAACTAGCTTTAAATTCATGAAATTTCAAATGGACGCATCCCCCTCTATAATTATATTATGTTATCTGAAGGCAGAATTAAAAAGAATAATAAAAAGTTTAAATAAAGTTAAAAGAATTATAAAGTTTAAATAAAGTTAACTCAAGTGTAGATCCAGAAATATATAGAAAATAGACCAGTTTAAAAAAAAATATGTTTTTAAAGCACACTAGGGCTATATTTCAGGAGGCTGGTTTAATTTAGGTGTTTTGACTTCAGATTCGTGTTTAGAAGGCCAAAGTACTAAAAAAATGTTTTATTATAAGTCTATGCAAAAACTTTTCCATATCCATAAAATATTTGAATTTCTATTAAATTTTGTCCAAACCCTGAAAAATTGTTAATTTATAACGACCTCTAAATATTGACCGATTTAGCTGAAATTTAGACCTAGTATTGCTCAGCTCTATTGAAACAGGGACTGCCTTGTGGAGCTCTAAAATTCGGCAGTCTTTTTTTGTTTGGCCACCCTAATGTGTAATAAACATTTAAGTCGTACATGCCGCCGACCTTATGGATAGCAACTGACAACATGTTTTATTTATATTGCTATTTACTTCGCATTTATAAGACTATAAATACCCTAAGGAATTTAGTTCCAATCTTAATAATAATGAAAAAAAATTGTTTAAATTAAAACAAATGTTGTACTAAAATATAAATATATTATCTAGTACTAACAATTATTTTCCTATTATCAACTTGTTATAGGGGGAATAACTTGTTTATTTTACAGTGAAAGATGAATCATTTCAATATAATGTGCAATAAAAGGCCGTTAAAGCACATGTTGAATTTAGTATTTTAACTCATTGTAGACCGACTGTTTCGTTTTAATCCAAGTACATTTAAACGGTTGTTTTTTATTCTTTATTTTTACTGGACAACGATAATTAAGTTTTTTAAAACCCTTACAAAAATTCAACATCTTGATTACAATTGTTATATATTATATAATTAGTATATATATATAATAATTAGTATTTGAAAAAATCTACATTTTCCCTTTTTCGTTAAGAACTTTTTCAAAAATTATTTAAAAATAAAAAAAGTATATTTAGTTTTATCATGAACTAATTTAGGGTTGCCATTCGTACTGTTTTAAACAGTACATGTACTGTTTTTTGAAAAATGTACTGTTTTATTCACAACACCTAAAACAGTACGCAAAAGTACTGTTTTTTTTGGATTTGTACTGTTTTTGTACTGTTTTTTTTTTATATTTTACATATTTTTATATAAACAAGTTTTTTTGTGTGTACAAAGAATATATATTTTTGTAACCATGTTTTTTTTCGTGTGTACAATAGTTTTTTATATACATTTTTTGAATCTCCCTGTATTAATTCCACTTCGTTTCTTTGTACATATATAAGTTTGGTTTGTTTACTTTTCAAGCAATGGATGTTTGTAAACACAATATTTTTCATGACACTGCCCAATGCAAAATGTAATGGCGTCCAAACTAATAATTTTAGCCAATTTGACGAAATTTAGTCAATTTGATGAAATTTAGTCAATTTTACTTCTTTAGAGGATGTAAACTTGACGAAATTTTGTTGATGTGAATAAAATTTTATAAATCTTAAAAAAAAAATTGACAAAATTTCGTTAAAGATCTACAAAAAATTTTTTGTTGATTTAACCTACGCTATTTGGTTCGGTGTATTAAATTATTTTAAGTAAATATGTGATGTATTGAAGTAAAAGTTATGTTAACAATAAATACAAAAATGTACTGTTTTTTTTTGAAAAGTACTGTTTTTTTTCATCAATGTACTTTTTTTTCACTTTTCAAATATGGCAACCCTAAACTAATTACACAGTGCAACAAATGAAGAATTTTAGAAAAATGCACGCACTCGACAGTATAGGTTCGATTGTACTACCAAAGGTTAGTAAAAGCCTGTACTCGGTTTGGCCAGTTTGACTAACAATTTTTTTTATGGACCTCAAAAGATTTTGAAAATCAGTGCACCACTCAAAAAAAGGTGTCCTCAGTTGTTGGCCTACAGCTTATTCAGACTTGATGATATTGCTTAACTATATTTGACAATAATGTGGTGAAGAGTCTACTGAACAAATTTTAAATACATTTTAAGTGCAAAAAATCCTTTTTCATGGACTTTTTTGAAAAAATATAGGAGAAATTTTTTTTTTTTTGCTTTTTTCAGCATAACTTACAGGGACTCATAATTTTTCACTAACAATTTCACAAAATTCCCCCGCATTCATACTGGCTTTTTTGATCGCTAATTTAATGTAAGATAAATACGATTGTGGAATGCTTTACCCAGAGACTTAAAGTGTTTTTCATATTCGCCTCAGGTCTTTAGGCGAAAGCTTGAAGAACATGCCAAAACTCATAACTTAATTTAAACTACCAAAGGTTAGTACAATCGAAGAAGTAAACAAAAATTCATATACGGATGAGGATATACGGTGACAAATTATCTGAGGGTTTCTACTTGATCTAGGAAATCTAAAATCATCCTTAATGTAATCGGGACAATTTCGCATAACGACTTTTCGAAAAAGTACCAAAATTCTCAAAAGAACCCCAACAAAGTTCATTACAAAGGGAGACACATGAACCCTTAATCTCAGTTTGTAAATATATATAATAATACGGTAAAAAGTAAGATGAAGCCTTCTTAGAACAACGCTGTTGGTACCTGAAAATACTTCCATAGCATAAATAATCTGCAAAGAAAATGAAAATTATTCAATTTCGAGGCCATACTCTATATTTCTTTATTAGGATATTGTCCTAACAAATAATCTATAGAGTTTTTGTTTTCAAATTTATTAATTGATCACATTCAGGAATGTGTTGATAGATCTATTTCGGGAATTTTCCAGGTTCCCATCATCAGAACCCGTTTTAAAAGAAGTAACAATCCCATGCAAAACATCAAGCATTCATATAAACTAGTTGTCTCACTAAATGAGAACTAATATATGAGGTCGAAGTTAAAGATTATCACCATTGTTAAAAAAATAAATTGAAAACTTGTTTGTTGGTAGATATTCAATACACGTTTTTTGTTTTTTTTTTCCTTTTTATTTATACACTTGTTTTGTTTAAAAACAAGTTTTCAATTTATTTTTTGATCAATGGTGATAATCTTTAACTTCGACCTCATATATTAGTTCTCATTTAGTGAGAAAACTAGTTTATATGAATGCTTGATGTTTTGCATGGGATTGTTACTTCTTTCAAAACGTGTTCTGATGATGGGAACCTAGAAAATTCCCGAAATAGATCTATCAACACATTCCTTAATGTGATCAATTAATAAATTTGAAAACAAAAACTCTATAGATTATTTGTTAGGACAATATCCTTAATCTGCGACATGGGCAGTGAACTGGCAACATGTTTCCACACGCGAAGAGGCAAATAAAAATCTAATGAATATAACCGTCTAATGGTATTATTAACGCGGGAACACATATGATCAATATGTTTTGCAAAACTCAAATTATTATCTATAAAAACCCCTAAACATTTTATTTCAGAAACGAATTTAATAATCCATTTGTCTAAATTTTTTCTAAAACAACTCGAAAAGCGAAAAACGGGGTCATTGCTGACCCCACTTTTTAACCCTTAAATACGTGTCCCTTATTTTTTGCTTCTTTATTCAGAGAACCCAACGGGAGACTCCCCTTGTAAGTGATATTGATCTTTAAATCAAAATTACATTAAATATTTAGCAATAACAAAAAAAAAAAAATATTAACAAATTTTAAAATATATGTATAGTTGTTTGTATGTAGAGGCGGTAGAACTCGTACTAGTTGGGTGGGTCAAATAAACTAGTGCATAACTGCCCAGGTAAAAATTGTCCTCGGTACAAATAATATAGTACTGGGACAACACTGTTTTTCTCAATATGCCAGTACCACTTTAAACGTGCATTACCGGTACTGTCTTTTTTACAAACTTTCCACGTTTAAATTAACAATTTTATTCAAATTTGGTTGCTCCGCTTTAACGAATAATCGATTTAACAAACTCCGATATAACGAACACCAAAGTTTTTATACTGAATTCATTAAATCGGGACAAATATCAAAAATTTAGTCCCTGTTTATCAAAAACACAGAAACAAAAAGAAAAAAAAAGGAATTTGAAAAATAAATTCAACCAAATAAAACAAGCTAAACCAAAAAAGTATTTTCATTAATTAAGCACAAAAAAAAGTTACATTTTGTATACGTGCTATATATAGGGAGGCAATTTTTTCCGACTTGTAGTCAGTGCAAAATAAAAAAAAATCTCAATTTTTTTTCCATTATGTACGGATTTTTTAAACTCTATTGCCAAATAGTACTGCCTGCAAAAGAACACCTCGAATCATTAAAAATTATAAATTATTATTATGATTTTTCAGATAAAATTTTTATTTTACTTGCCAGAACGGCGATACAAGTTTTATCGAATTATTTTATGCAATTAGTAGATTTGATTGAAGAACTATAAAATTGTCTATAAAATGTAGTTTCTTATAACCACTCAACCTAATTTTTATTTTTACAGTGAAAAAAAAAAGGTGTAAAACTTAAAACATTTTTATGTAAATTATGTTAATAAAACCGCTATTTATATCGCAGAAGTTCAAAATTATGTGTAGGACTAAAGTTTTACTGTGGTTTTGCATCTCCCCTAACGACCATATGGGGAATGAGGAGTCAATTGACCTAAAAGTGACTGGTTAAAGAAGGACTTATCACAGTACTGATATAATTTAATACTGAAGTGGGTTAAGCAGTGTCAACTGTGCTAAAATTACCAATCCTGTGACTGGTAAAGGGTGGACATACCACTTAACCAGAATGCTTATTAACAAGAAAAAGCCAGTTGACCAGAATTTTAGCCATTGGAAGCTGTTTAGTTTTCGTTTATTTTTATGCCCATCTTTGGTTAGTCCTGTGGCATGCCACTATGTAGTTTAAAGCATTACAAATGACCCCCTCCTCTATGACAAGACCATGTTAAAGTTGCCAGTTGTTAACATACCGATCCTGTGGCACACGCAGGACCGGTCCCATTCCCCATAGGGGATATATTAGTAGAACAAGTATCGGGTGTAATGACGGGGAAACGCTAGTTCGGAAGATGATATAAATCTATATTAATAAATGAAAATTTGGATGTATCCAAAGTATATAAATTATACATATAAGGAAAATATAATATCCTTAATGTCTTTTAAATTGAAATTTATTTTCACGTAAAATAAAAATCGCAACTTTTATATGAGCTAAGACTTGTAAAAATAGATATATGGGTTATTTTATTTTTTTTACTTTTGCTAAAAAAAACTTATTTTTAAAGTACTGGCTACATACTAAATTATCTAATTTAAAGTACTGACAAACTAGTGCATTACATTGCTATGCCAACGTTGTATATTGGTGTTATCATTTCGACAATGTGCCAGTACTGTAAAAGTTAAAAATCCGACACATTGCCAGTACATGTACTACCGTCTCCCACATGAAGCCATCACCGGCCCCTATGTATTTTTCTACCTGCGTGGTTCAAGTATTATTATTTGCTACTGGGAACTTACCGTAGGAAACTTCAGAATTTGGTGTTTGATGTAATATACGATAAGGTGGTGGTTTCGTATCAAAAACACTATCAAATGTTCCCACCAATAAGGAACCAAAACCACGTGATTCACCATGACCTCGACGTTTATGTAGAACAAAATAATTGGACCGTTTTTCAACCACCCTGCAAAAGAAAAATAAATTAATATTAAAGAAAACAGATTTTCAATTCTACTTAATACTTTAAAGGTTTGGTTTTTTACTTCTTTGCTCATCTTTTTCTTATAAAATGAATGATTTTTTTATGTAATTTTCAAAAATTTTAAATTTACATTTTTTCTATAATTAAACTCTACATATAAAGGGCTTATTGTAAAAACATGATAAGCCACATTTAATTTTTAGTTTGTTTTCGCCACTTAAAGGTTAAAAAAAATGCGAAAAATATGAATTTAGTAGGATGTTTATAATTCAGGTACTTGTAATAAGTATTTAAGCAAGACTTCTATCAAATATTAATCAATGGAAGTCTAGAAAACAACGGATAACCATAAAAAAAATAAATGTGATTTATCAAGTTTTTACAATAATCCCTTCATATGTATTTAAAAAAAAAATTAATTTGGCGCCTTATAGTCCTAATTGTAAATATATCAAGTATTATAAAGAGATACGGTATTAATAGCAGCCCCAACAATCTGTGCAGATTAGAAAAGTTTTGGGAACATGCTCCCCAATGAGATAAATGAAAATGGAGCAAAATTTCCCAGTTCTTTATCTTCAAATCTAAGAGGCCACATACACTAAAAATCACTTAAGTACACCAAATCACTAAAATCAGTTTCATCTTCTAGGGGACAAAAATCATCTAATATTGATATTCATTAGGAGTCTTGGGCTCTCCAAAACTTTCCAGAGCATCTACCAAAATAAAAACGTTTATAATGAAATGTGAAAATCTATACTTCAATTGATTGTATTGAAATTTCCAAATTCAAATCATAAATTTAACAACTTTAAAATTGTAAATTTGTTTAACCATGGCCAAAATACTTTAAACATTTTTTATTCCTTAGTTTGGATAATATTATAAAATGCCAACCTGAGACGCTTAATCATAATTATCATTTAGGCCGTTGTCAAAAAGCTCCTAATTTGAAAACAAGAATGTTGTATGAACGGTTGAAAAAGCATTTTAAATTTTGTTTATGCATCGCTTTGAGAACGGTATTAAATAAAATCTTTACACCATAAAACATGGCTATCATTTGGGTCGTTTTCAAAACGATTAAAACCTGTAAATCTGAATGTTCTAAAAACGCTTGTAGCTGCCATCTTTTAAAATGATTTTACTATCGTATTTTTCTACCTGGGTACTTTAAGAAAATGTTGGGGCAAAATTACACGTGGGGAGTGGGGATAATTAGCGCTTCAAAAGTCTGAAAATTTACATAGTCGAACAAATTGCACGAAAATGTTTCTGAAAAATTGGGAAAGTTAAAAATCCGAAAACTTTCTTGTTGGCTAACAATCTTGGGTGTGCTCTATCGTACAAAAATATGTACATGTTTAGGACCACTAACCGGGGTACAGGTATGATTTCGTGACAAAGTCAATAAAATACGCAATTTATGGTTTTATAAAACACCAGGAATAGAATTCAATACCGCTAATATACCGTTATTGATTCAAAACCCTTTCAAGTGACTATCGTTATCACTAAAATACCGTTACCGAAATAATTGAAATATCGTTATCAGTTAACCGATATAACTAAAATACAAATATCCTTAAAATACCGTTGCCGAAATAACTAAAAAACCGATATCGCTAAAATACCGTTACCGAAATAATTGAAATAGCGTTATCCTTAAAATATCGATAACGAAATAATTTAGCAAGATAAAAAAAAATAGTCGCTGTTTGATCATAAACTAGCCAGTCATTGGAATTCGGACACAACGGTGTTCAAAAGTATTGGTATTCATTTACATTACCTGAATAATTAACGTTACTCTTAAATTACCGTTACCGAAATAACTGTAAAACCGTTATCCCTAAAATAACGTCACCGAAATAACTCAACCACTTTCAGGAATGTGTTGATAGATCTATTTCGAGAATTTTCCAAGTTTGCATCTTCAGAACACGTTTTCAAAGAAGTGGCAACCTCATGCAAAACTTAAACATTCATATAACCTAGTTATCCCACTAAATGAGAACTAATAAAAAGTGATTTTTTGCGAGCTTTCGGATTTGATTAAAAAAAAAAAAAAAAACACAAAATTTAGAGAAATGTATGAAATCTTTATTTGAGTCGATAGAACGATCTATATAATTCAATGTTCAAAGATGATTTCATGTATATGTTGACCGCGGCTACGCCTCAAATGGTTCATACGCGGGGTCCAATTTTGGCATACTCTCTCCAACATATCGGCCGGTATCTCACGAATAAAAAAAAATTTTCTAAAGTCGTTAAATCACACGGCCTAGGTGGCCAATTGACCGGCCCCAAACGTGAAATAAACTGTTTACCGAATTAGCCTTTCAATTGGGCCATTGTTTCGCGTGCTGTGTGACATGTGGCACCGTCTTGTTGAAACCACATGTCACCCAAGTCCATTTTGGGCAAAAAAAATTTGTAATCAACGTACGGTAGCGCTCGCCATTCGCCAGTAACATTCCTGCCTTCGTCGTCTTTCAAAAAGTACGGTCCAATGATGCCACCGGCCCATAATGCACACCAATCAGTTCATTTTTCGGGATGCATTGGCAGTTCTTGCAATGCTTCTGGCCAAATACGGCAAATTTGCTTGTTCACTTATCCATTTAACCGGAAATGAGCTTCGTCGCTGAACACAAATTTTCGATAAAAAAGTGGATCTTCATCCAACTTTGCCAGCGCCCATTCACCAAAAGTTAGCCGTTGTGGTAGTCCACGTAGTGGAGTAACAGAGACCCAATTGCTGCGAACGCCGCCGAATTGATAATTCACGGTCATCAACAACACTGGCGGAAGTGCACGATGCACTTTCTTAACCGAGCATGAATTTTGATAATAAAATTTAATAATCTGCAAGCGTTGTTCGGTTTTAAGTCGATTGATGGTTAAATTATAGACAAAACTGAACATGTTTAACAGTAACATGTTACAGGAAAACAGCTGAGAAGCCAAAAACAGTGTTGACAAAAAGAAAGTTGCTAAAAAAAATCACCCTTTATATGAATGTGAAGTTAAAGATTACTACCACTGATCAAAAAATAAATTGAAAACTTGAACGTTTTGTGCAAGCTCTACCTTCGGTAGATATACAATACACGCTTTTTGTTTTTATTCTCCTTTTTAACGGCATTATAAGTGTAACCAGAGCTTTAAAGAATTCATTCCCAAATTCCTATTTTTTTAAATGAATTTAAATTTTAGGAATGAATTTCCTGACCAAGTTTAAGGATTTCCCTTTTCCCAATCGATTTGTCTTGAAGGAATTTATTCACATTTTTTAAATTCCTTCATGAAAATTGTGAAATTCATTCAGTAGTGAATTCATTCAAATCTAATTAACTCAACTTTTGTTCAGTGACTTAACTTTTTAGATTAAGTCCTTAGGGACTTTTTTGTTTAATTTCCTGAAGGAACTGCATGAAATAGCCTAATAATATAAAAATAATTATTAACGAAGACGCAAAAAATGCAAAAAAATAATATGTATTTTAATATTTTATATTTGATGTTTTCAAAATAACGACTAATATGGTTTTGTAACGAAAAAAATTAAAAAAATTAAAAATTTGTTATCGGACAAAATGAAAATAATACAATACCTACACCAGATTTTTGTTACAAAAAGTATTTTTGTATTTATGGATCATGTAGTTCCTTTTTCAAAATTTGATCCTACGGGTCAAAAGTCGGGACATCAGAATTCGTTTTAGAGGTATGGTTCCTTCGGCAAAGTTTCTTATTTTGTTCCCTAGAATACGATTTTCCTTGAACGTTGAGCGATTTTTTTTGCTTCCATACAAATCGACCCGGCCTTATGTGCATACATTTTGTGTTCCGCCATTGAAAAAAATGTTTTTCAAAAATTTTTAAGTTTTGGTTATTTTTTTAAGGTCTAATTCAGAGAAGCAAGCGGCTAAGCCACGCCGCCGATATTTTTCACGAGCCGCGCCGCCGCCGTAATGGTCGGCTAATCGGCGGCTAATTTCCAGCCAGTTTTAGCGGCTAATACGAATTTCTAAACAACGAATAAATAAATGATATTGGAAATCAAGATTTGGAAGTTTCAAAGCTCTAAATTGTTATTTATTCGTTATTTGGGTATGTGCGATACGTAAAAATTCTGTTCATAATTTTTAAATCAAGTTGTGAAAGTTTCATAGCTCAACACTTTTTTTAGTAGCATGTTGGAGGCTTTGAAGTTGGACAAAGTCGAATAGCAAAATTAAGTGAATGAATATTTTGAAGAATGCTAAAAATTTGTAGCGTTTTAATCGTAAAAGTTCACTTTCAAATATATTTTGATCGCTGTAAACATTAATTGCATTCATAGTAATTAAATGTGCAAAAATGAAAAAACTTATTTAACAAATTGTAAAAATAATTTGTTATACCTTTTTTTTTTGAGATATTTTTAATTTTGGCGATTTTTTTTCAATATCGACGATTTTTTAAATTTGGTGATTTTTTTCAAATTTTGCATTTTTTGTAAATTTGTCGATTTTAGCATTTTTTTTCGTCGCAAGACCAATTAGCAGCCGGCCGAAAATATTTGCTTTTCCGCCGCCTCCGAAATTTTTTAATCGGCTTGCTTATCTGCTGGCACTCTTAGCCGAAATTAGCCGCACAACTCGGCGGCGCCTTAAGTGCCTTAAAAAGAGTCGGCTTCAGCTTAGCCGCAATTGTGAGCCGACCGGTTTCGCTCTCTGGTTCCGATGAGATCTTTAGGCAGATCGAAATACTAGTATTAACCTAGCTAATATGTTTGATTTCTCTTTCTTTTGAAAGCACGTTATTAATTGAAAATAACGTAAAAATAATCTCGATGTATATAAAAACAAAAATCTAATAACTCTTAAATTCAGGGAATTAAACAAAAAAGTTAAGCCCTTATGGAATTAAACAAAATTGAATGAATTCATGATTAAAATTTGGAATTCATGATTAAAATTTGAGTTCATTCACAGGAATTCATTCTTATTCTTGTTAAAGAATTTATCGCCCATGTCCCTACTTTAAAACGTTTTGCAATTAGAACGAATTTGTGAAATCAAACAAAATTGAAATTTGGTTTTCTCAAATCCTAAAAGCTTTCGAAAACTCGAATTTTTTTCGAAATTATTATCGAAGTGCCAAAAACATATGGTTTTATGGAAAATAAAAAACATATGGGAAGTAAAATGCTTTTAAGAAATGCTTCTAACATTGTTGTCAATTTGTTTGAGTGTTTTCTAGAATATCAAAACAAAAAAATTTAAAACAGTTTTTTAGAGTATAAACAATACAACCAAAAATAAAATACAATCAGAAATAAGTAAAAAAAGTTCTAAATTTGTAATATTAAACACAATTTTTGACCCTAAATTGTAGTTTATTAGAAAAAAAAGGCATTCGTTTTACTTTCGACCAGGATTTTGTACACGAATTAAAACGAATAAAAAATAGGGAAAAACGTTCTGATTTAATCGCAAGAACACCGAAAAATTCTAAAATTTTCTCTTTCGCTCTGATTTAAAAGCCGTAACAGGAGTGTATTCCTTGAATTAAATTCAATTTTAGGGAATTCATTCCCAAATTGAATGAATTCTTCAAAACGCTGAGTGTATAGGGTTTTAATGGGGTTTTCAACAGATAACGGTATTTAGAGATTATGGCTGCTAACACTTTATTGTAACAACTTGTTTCCCCTTAATAAACACTTTTTAAATAAAGTTGGCAACACTATTGCTGATATTTGTGAAAATAAAACACCCAACAAAAAAAAAATGATTCTGATTAGAAATTAATATTTCTTATTAGAATTTATAAAATTTATTATTAATAATTTTTTGTATGAAAAACTTACCAAAATGCTGAAGGCAGCAATAATTCCTTGGGTTCTATCCACATTTTTGCATATAAAATTCAATAACTTCTGTATTACAAGATGTTGGCAGAATTATTAAACAAAGAAAAAACAATTTTCACATACAAAAACACACAAAATTATCTTTAATTGTAATTAACTTTTTGTCACTGCAATATTTAAAATAAAATAAATATACTTTTTTGTGACGTTTTAATTTTTTAAAACAAAAATGTTGCAAATTTTTTTAATTCTTTTACTACAATATAAAAGTTAAGAAAAACAAAAACACCGCAGCAGCGATTTTATATAAAATCACAATTAAATCTTCTTTGTTTGCAAGTATTTGTGCAGTTTGGGGTCGTTTTAATTGTTTTCATATTTATTGTATAATTCTTTTATTTAGCAGAATTTTTACATTCATTTTATTAGAATTTTCAACTTAATTGCGTATTTATTTTGTAAAAATCCCTTTTTTTCTTCCAACTTCACCGTTTTTGAAGTAAATGTCACTGAAAATATGTGTGTAAATCGAAAATAATGCAAAAGAAACTAGTAAAAAAAAACTTTAAGTGATGCCAAGTTAAGGGTGTTTCTTTTATATTTGAGGTTTTTAGTCGCTTATATTAAATTCGGTGTTTAAAAAAATTTTTTGGGGCTTTTTTGGGATTTTTATTTAAAAGAAATAAATTGTATGAAAACAAAATTAGACGTGTAGTAATCAGTAGTAGTTGTTCTGACTAAACTCTAGTTTATGGGCATAACTAGGATTAGTTTCAAATATTCACGATCAATTTAACTTTTAATGCTGAATTCAAATATATCTTTTTTTTTATCGGCTACACCCAATTCCCGAGTTATGGGCCCCCAAATTTTGGGTTAAAATAATTTGTATCTTCAACATTTGTAATCGCATCGAAACAAAGTAAACATGAACGCTAATTAAAGCACCTCTCATTTGAGAAATAATACTTCCATTTCCATTAAGCTATTAAGCGTCATATTATAAAAATCTGTTTTTTAATTGAACTTTTTATAAAAACTTCCATTTTCTCGATAATTGACTTAAGTAAAGGTACGAAAACTTGATAAAAATTTACAAAATTTTAATGAAAAAACTTTTACTTAGTGTGCTCATAGTATTCACTCTGGAAATTTGTTGTGTGTGCTGGAAAATGTTTTGGGTGCAACGTGTTTTTTATGAACGATTTGTTCGGTTGAATACAAAAAATAATTGGCAGCACTGATTTGTTGCTGCTTTTATTATTTTATTTTTGTTTTTTGTTTATGTTTTAACTCTTTTTAACAGCCGTTAAATAGCTGTGGATAGAAAGAGATGTATGTTAAGCTGATGTTAGCTATGAATATCAGCCGATTGTAAACAAATATGGATGACATGTAGACAGTGTTGCTATGTTCGACGATTTATCGTTATGTTGACGATTTGTAATACCCAAAATAACTAAATGACGATTGGATAATTTTTGCTCCCAAAATGACGATTTTTTGACAATAGTTTAATATGCCTGCAAAACATAGTTATTTGGATCTTTTTTTTCGGATGTAAATGATTTGGTTACTAATTAAAAAACTTAATTTTTATCGAAATCTAACATTTATTTGCTAATATGAAGTGAAAGCAATTTTTGCAAAAATGCAAAATACTAGAATTAAATAGAACTAAATTCAAAACAGATATATTTTTTTTATATATTCATTATGGGTTTAACTTAATTTGATTTCTTTGTTTACACATTTATAAAATATGTTTTTTTAAGTTTTTATAAAATTTAATTAAGATTTAGGATATATATAAAATATTTTTTGAATTAAAAAAAATGTATGTAATTTTTTGAGAAGCAAACAGACCTCCCAAGAAACATTTTTACGGACTCTACGACACATACGGAATCATAAATCCGGATTTTGCGGTACGATAACGTTCCGTAAACACTTATCCGGAAAATATTATAAGTAACATTAACACACCGTGTAATCGGATTTCCGAGTTTGATTCCGTTTTCGTGCCGTTGAATAGGGACTACACAAATTTTGTCAAAATAAAATAATAATAATATCAGCTATATCTTTTACGGGCCGCTCGGTAAAATTGATGATTTTTTAAGTACGTATGCGGTTGATAGAAAATAACACCCGTTTTGTATCATCATAATAGAGTGGAAAATTGTAATTATACTGTAAATATTAATGATAAAATTTAAAAGATGTTTCACGAAAGTGTCTACAAATAAAAATATTTGCAATGACAATGTGCTACATAGAAAAGGAGCAAATATGGAATACTAAATACTATAAATTGAGCTTAAAATAATATATTTTTTTTGTTAATGGGTGGAAATTGTTTAATGATGCTGAGGAAAATAATGAACAGCACCGGAGGTGAATAAAGTAATAATGAATTAAACATATTTATTGGTTATTTTATTAAATTAATGTATATATTAATAATTCTGTAATAAGAAATAATTCTGTAAAAAGAAAATAAATAATATTAAAATTGTATGCATTTTTATAAGGCCGTTTTGATAAAAAATAACGGCGCGAATCGGATTCAGATCCGTTTCTTCCGTACACTGGCTCGTTAACGGTCCGTAAACGTCCCATCATTGACGGGCTTTCAACGTATTCGAATCAGATTCGATGTTGCTATAAATCCGTTTCCTGGTCCGTATACGTATCCAGAAAACGGAATGTAAACGGAGTCGGATTTCGTTTTAGTCGTTCCATAAACGGTAAGTAAACGGAACATTATGTTTGTTGGGCTAGAGCTCGAATATTCATAAAATATTAAGAGGTCGATTAAATCCAAAAATAAGTCTAGTGCTTAAAAATAGACCTAATAATATAGTTTTTAAATGAAATTAATTTATATTTAGAAAAATCATAATCGAACCTAAAATGAATAAAACATGAAATAATCAAAATTTTCGGAATCATCAATTGAAAAACGATTTGAATTTAATAATAAATTAAAAAAGACGTTGTTCACAGAATTATATAGAATTGATTAACAGTTTAAACGGCAAAGTGCCAGCGTTGTTAAATATCAGCTTCTCGAAGTTTAAACCATAGAAAAGTGTCAACTATCGTGTTGTACTATAACGCTAGCACTTGACATGTGAATTACATTATTGTATTTTATATTTTTTTATTAAAACTTTATCCCTTTTATAATGGTACCAATACACTTTGCAATATTATTGCCAGTAGTATTGTCATTTTGCCCTACACAGTGCAAAAAGATATACAATACTTTTGCACAAAATATGGCACCACTCTCTTGTTCTGTTGTGCAAGAATATAAAAATTGCACAATTTGGCCAATACACAATAACATATTTTTTACATTTCTTGGTTGCGCATTAACAACCAAAACCTTTTTGATTTCTTTCCAATATAGTGTACAACCTTCCAATATGACATACACCCTGGTAATATTTTGCACAATAACAAAAGTTGCATAATTAGTGTATGGGTACCTTAACAAATATTTTTTATTTTAACGATATTTTGAAATTTGTTGACGATTTTTTAAAATATGTGGCGACTTTGACCATTTTTTTCTAAAAATTTCAACGAGTTTATGCTCAACAAACCTGGCAGCACTGTATGTGGATTGTATGAAAGAATAGGGTTACCTGTATAACATATAAAATGAGGAGTTAACAACAAAACGGAAATTAAAATCATTTCCTGGAAACAAGTTTTTAAATGAAAATTTAAATATAAAGGACAATTTGATATTAACCAATAAAACTGCTACAAAAATCTGAGTATGGGCCACGTCTAAACATATATGCTGAAAAAAATAAATTTCCTATCTGCATTAATACTGTGTTTCCACTTACCTGTTTTGAGAGAAAAATATGTTTTGGATAAAAAAAAATATATGGGAAAACATGTACAAAACATGTTTTGTTTCAAAACACGTCCAACACACTTTTAGTGGAAACGTAGCCTAACAAAGAGTTCTGCATTCTCTTTATTTTCTTAGTTCTTTGATAAATCTAAAGGATAATTTTATGTTCGTTGATTTTTAAGCTGCTTCGCCAATAGAAGCAATAAAACGTCCACTGAAAAAAAATATTTGGCCTTTGAGAATGCCATCACCAATATTGCCCACTAGGGGGCGCACCATAAAAATGTTTAATGAAATATGAGATGAAATGTAAAGTCCTTTAATGACCTAAAATCTCGTACCAGTCTCCTTAACGATTTTTGTAATAAGATAAAGTTGACATATATCTCATATCAACCAGCCCAATTGAAAAATTCTTAATTTAATTGACGAGATCTAAAACAATATGACTGTCTTTGTGCTTTCTTAGAAGAGAAAAAGCACCAACCTTGGAATCCGTTAAGATGGCGATGGAGTCGAAACCATTTTCTATAGCGAAATCAACAGCCCTGTCTAACTCCAGCAGTTCCGCAGACACCAAAACCTTATTTGTTTTAAACGAGCAAGTAACTGGTGTTAACTTGGATGGAAAAAATAAATACCAGTAGAGGTTTCGGATGCACTTTTTCATAGTATAATTTTAAAATCATTTCTTCACTTGCCTCTTTTTTATCACTTACAACCCCTTTGAAGAAACTCTTGTCAACTATAATGTTGATACACGAGTCCACCAAAATCTGCACAATAGGGAGATTATAAATCTATGATTTCCCAAATTCCTTTTGCTATAGCCAGTTTTAATCTGTACTTTGGGGGAGTTTTCCAATCATGTGATAAATAACTTTTATTGGTGTCGACCTAATTAATCCTAAGCTCCAGCTGAAATTTTCATAGATGTATATAGGGATTTTGTTACTTGCCATTTTTTTTTTTTAATTTGAAAAATAGACACATGACCCTTTGACGTTATTAATGATAAAATTGGTATGGCCAACAGTGCAGTTATTCGTTGAGATAACGCGAGCTAAATATTTAATTTCGGTGACTTCGATGACTGTCTATCATAATATTTAACTCCCTTTGATTTCTATTAAATTGCATAAAGTTTGTTTTTTCCAGATTTATAGAAAGTTTTAAAACCGACATTATCCAATAAATTGCTACATCTTGTCAACTAGCATATGTTTAGCTCGATTAAAATTACCATCTATACTTACCAGGAAAAAAATTATTATTATTATCATTAGCATATTGGAAAAGGCAATAGAGTCTAGGCAAGTGGTCAAAATGTTAAATAGAAACGGCGACAGAGCATAGCCCTGTGCTAAATAAATATTTATGTTGACGGATTGGTCTCCCACAATCAGCATTCTGCCGGTAATAAAGCTGTGAAGCCACTTTAAGATGTGAGGGTCAAAACCAAGATCTAAAAGTAAATTGCACAATAAAGCGAAATCAGTTCTGCTTTCTCAATATCCACACAAGCGCCAACGACATGCATTCCCAAATTTGTATACGAATATACCGTCGTTTATACGTATATAGCGTCGATGACGTCGTCAATACATTGATCATTTATTTATTTATTTATTTATTTATTTCCTTTTCTATGCAACAAGATGAAATCTTATAATTAAAGCATAGAAATATCTGTGCTCATAATTAATTTGTACAATACATTGTTTAATTAAAACATTAAAAACAGTAATTTAGATATAAAAATAATCATGAGTTACAAATAAAGAAAATAATATATATGTATATAAAAACAATTGTTAGAAAATAATCAAAACTACGTTATACATGTTTATTTAGAAGAATAAATAAGATAAAAACAAATAGCATATAAAAGATGTTAAGTTCAAAATGTTTAAAAACCATGACATTAAAAAAAAATAAAATAAAAAGATAGGATCAAATCAAAAAAAAGAAAAAAAAAAGAAAGAGAAAAAAAAGAAAGAAAAAAAATCATAATAATTTGCATAATAAAGTCACTAAGCATTGCTGTTAAAGTATATTTTAAGGTCTTTTTTAAACATTACTGCATTACTGTTACCCTGAAGTTTAATTGGTAGTCTATTCCAAAGACGTGTCACGGCAACAAAAAACTGCCATGTTGAAAGTAGGTATTTAAATTTAAAAGATTTTACTAGCCTACCTCTATTCGATCTAGCAAAGTTCACACGTTGATATAGGTAGTTTGGTTCACGATCGTATATAATTTTATGAAAAAACGTTATGCATCGGATTTTCATAAGGTTGTCAAAGGTAGTTCCGTGTAATTTCGAGGCGTATGGTGATAGTTCAGTATATTTGCTAAGTCCAAAGACGTATCTAGTGATATTATTATAAGCGACATTCAATTTGCGTTTACTGATAGAGTCACAATTTGCAAAAATTTCACATCCATAGATTAAGCTGGGCATAAGATATGAATTGGCAATGAGTTTCCTGGTATTAAAAGAAGTAAACGATCTAGTTACCCAAAGGTTCCGTAGCATTGAGTGCGTTTTGCCTACGATGCTGTTAACGTGATTTGACCAGGTAAGGGTTTCATTAAAAATAATTCCTAGGTTTTTGACAGATTTGACAATATCAATTTTTTGGCCATTCAACGTGATATCCAAGTCTCTTGTGAAATTCAAAGCTTTCTTGTAAATTAATAGACATTTAGACTTCTTAGGGTTTAGACAAAGGCCATTGGCTGTCGCCCACCTGTAGATCTGATTTAAATCCATGTTTAGTTTATTTAGTGACTCATCAAGTTTACCTATTGAGGTGCCAAGGTAGAGCTGGACGTCATCCGCATACATATGCACGTTGCAGTTGTCTAATTGGATAGGTAGATCATTTGCATACATTGAGAAAAGAAGAGGGCCAAGAATAGATCCTTGGGGTACCCCTCTTGTCACAGAAAGTTTTTTAGAAATAGAATTTTCAATATATACGGATTGCGTGCGGCCAGAAAGATATGACCTTAATAATTTTACTGAAGTTTCAGAAAAATTAAACATATATTTCATCTTTTCGCATAGAATATGGTGATCTACCGTATCAAAGGCTTTAGAGTGGTCCAGTAAAACAAGGAAAGTTATTTCATCGTTATCAATATTTTGTCTAAGGTCCTCGGAAACATTCAACAGGGCAGAAACACAGCTGTGTTTTGGCCGAAATCCAGATTGCTTTCCTGTCAGTAGGTTATATCTGTTTAGGTAATTGTTCATCTGTTGGTTCAGTAGTCTTTCTAAAACTTTAGAGACATATGGCAAGATTGCTATAGGTCTAAACTCAGAGTTTGCCTTGGGTACGGGTAATATCTTGGAGTGCTTCCAGCTAAGGGGAAATGAGCTGGTAGTAATAACTGTATTAAGGAGATCTGTTAAATAAGGAAAGAGCTTAGGAAGAAGAATTTTTAAGAGTTTAGGATGAACATTATCTGGTCCAACAGCATTAGATTTTATGCTCAAACAACAGTTAAAAACCTCAATTTGGCTTACACACTTGAATTCAAACTGAGAGAAGTTATTTACATTGCTATTGCTACTAAATTTGTAAAAATTTGGATCAGGTGGTACTACAGGTAAGTTGGTGAAAGTTTCATTGATCTTATCTACGTTGATAGCATTATTGGCCTTTTTTACGGATTTCCCAACACCAATTTCTTTAATCGTCCTCCATGTTTGCTTAGAGTTGACCGCATTAGAGAATCTATTGGTGTAATATTCGGATTTTGTTTTCGTTATCAAGTTATTTACCTTACGTCTAGCCTTTCGAAATTCTTCACGTAATATGGTGGTTTTGAAGCGTTTCCAACTCATAAAAGCCCGATCTCTACTCTCAGTTAAAGCCTTAATTTCAGACGTGTACCATGGTCTTGTCTTATTCGTTATGCATTTAGTTTTTTCGGGTACTGTTAGATTGTAGAGGTGTGTAATGCTGGATTCCAAAAACGATAATTTAGAATCAGCCGACGTCATTGAATAAACCGCATCCCAATTAATATGTGAAAATTCATCGTTTAAGAGTTCCATATTGATGTTTTTGAAATCTCTATATGTATATGTTTCCACTTCAACATTCAAATTAAAATCATAGGTAAGAAATATTAAATCATGTTTCGAGAAAGCAGACGCAGGTATTTGATCATACAATTGTACACGTGAAATACTGCCAACGAAGAAAACATCTAAAAGGGTGCTGCTAGTATCTGTGAAGTGTGTTGGTTGTTCGGTGTTGGTAGGTTTAAGTCCGATTTCTAACATATCAGCCATTAGAGTTTCATCTATAAGCAAGTTAGAGTTTATATCTCCACATACTATTAAATCATCGCATGTCATTGATAAGGAGCCCAGTTTATGAAAGAATATATCCATATTGATACGACGATTTGGCCTATACACGGAACCTAAAATAAGTTTTCTACCCAGTGACAAAATCTCAATAAATAAAAATTCAACGACCTTTTTTGGTTTAGTTCCATTAATCGGATTGATTGGCTCTGTGACAGATGTGCAAACTAGTTTACAATTGATTTTATTCCTTACGAAAATAGCAACGCCACCTGCATGAGTTTTTCTATCAGCTCTAAAGGTTTTGTATCCGTTCAGACAAATAAGGCTATCAGGGGTATCTTCATGCAGCCATGTTTCCGAAACGCAAATCACATCAATCCCGGAGTTCTCAAAAATAAATCTGAACTCATCAACTTTATTATTCAGACTTTGAGCATTAATATGACAAATTTTAATACCCAAACGTTGTTTACCTAGTATTCTGATCATATTCGTCATTCGTCCTTTTCCTCCAAAAAGATTATGACCTCTCAGGGAAGATATTGTTATTGTCAATATTTTCTTCAATATTTAGTTTCTGAAGGATCGTTGCCTCTTTTCAAAATTGGAGCAATTTTGATTTTTCGCCACACCTCAGGAATTGTACCGTTTAACCAACTTTCTTTCAGGAAGTTAAAAAATGCTCTTTTTTCAGAATTTGAAAGATTAGTTAATAAGTATTCTGTATGAATAATGTATGAAATTGCTCGTCACATGGAAAGTAGTTTAGGAAAATTTTGCAAATGCAAATACAAAATTAAAACAATTAAAAACTTGATAAAATTCTCAAAATTATAATGAAAAAAATTTATCTAAGTGTGCTTTCAACGTATTCCCTATTGAAATTTGTTGTGTAGTAGTATTATTGTTAGACTTGTGCACCCTTGTTAGTTTGAGTGAGCGCTCTCTAGTTCGATTGAATTGAATGAAATAGGTCTCTCTTCTAGTTCAATCGTTCTTTGACAATTTCGTTCAATAGTTCATAAGGTAGTTTGAAAATATTTAACTTGAGGGTTACACGATCAAGTTTTGCCTATCAAGTTTTAATACACTCACACTTTTTTACCAATACACTCACACTTTCCAAAATTGAAACGAACTTGCTTCAGATTTCTCTTTCAAGTGGAGTGTATCAATTTACGTTCAAGAAAACAGCTGATTACGATTCCTTTGGAAGTTGTCTTTGTTTTTCCCTGCTGTAGTTCTTAAATTGCTTTCAACTTGCGTGCAGCCTACGTCATAGCTGTAAATTTTTACATATTTTGTCAAACAGTATATGTAAAAGACTATCAAGAAAATCTTGATCGTGTGACTGCAGTGTAAGCGAATTATTCATATAAGACACCTCTTTTCAGCTTAAAAAAAAATTGAGCTGCAACATTGGAAAAAAAATTAACTCAAAAGCAACACAAAGAAAATTAATATTACTAAAATACCCAGCAAATAATCCGGTCCGTTTATGTGCCGTTTTTCGGTACAGCATGCTGTATATAAAACGGAGTGTACGAATTGAGTGTACGTTCAAAACGTACCGTAAATTGTCCGCCATTTATTTAAAAAACGGAGTGGACTCCGTTTTTAATATACCGTATACAGTCCGAATATGGTCCGTATTCGTACCGTTTTTTTTTAAATGGTCCATTTTTATTTTTTTTTTATTTTGTATAAATGTATTTAATTTTAAACAAAAGTTTGGTTTTATTTTTAAATTTTTTCATTTATAAAGATATAAATTACATTATTAAAAAACAATATGAAACCACATAAAAATTCAATAAAAATCAATAAAAGGATGTGGTTTTAACATTTTGATTTTTTTTTTCATTTTATCTCTGGTGTTGTTTAACATCTTCATCATTAAAATTTTCATGAGATCTGCGTCTCTTTATTTAATTGCAAAAACATCTGAAATACAAGTATATGTTAAAAAAGTGGTACATTTAAAAATAACCAAAAAAATTACCACTAAAAATCTTAAATACATATTCAGCCATTTTTTATTTCATGCAGCCGTTCTCGACTTATGGAGTGACAATCAAAATGTACACTTCTTTTTATATATATATAGATGAAAATGACTAATGTTCAGAAAAATTACCACATCTGGACCAAACAAAAATATTTTTAAAGAATTTTTTTTTTAAAACCATCTTCATTGCATGTTCTACAAAACGTATTCAGCCATTTTTTATTTTCTGCAGCCGTTCTCGAGTTATGGAGTGACAATCAAAATGTACACTTCTTTTTATATATATAGATTTTATTAATATTTAATTTTATTAATAAATAAAACTGTTTGATTTTTTTTAAACAAAACACACTCCGGTAATACCGGAAGAAAAACGATAACGGTTGTAACGGAGTTTTAACTGATGAAAATCGGTGTAGTCCGGTTAAACGGCACTGAAACGGATACAGCAAAACGGAGTTAAAACGGATAATTTTCGAAAATTTGAGTAATCCAATTTTACTGTACGTTAATGGTCCGTTTTCGTACAAGCTTCGACGGATACGTCAATTCCGGTCCGTTTTCGTACCGACAATGCCGGATTCATGAATCCGTTTGTAACGGACAGTCCGTAAAGTTGTTTCTTGGGTACCAAAAAAGAACGAAAAGATCGAAATACCTAAAGAGCTGAAGATTGCGAACTAGCTCACTAGTTCAAAGTAAAGACTAGTTCAATTGAACTAGGTCGTTTACGAACTACACAACTTGAGTCCATTTTTCAAAATTAATCAATTTACTTCGTTATTTTTGTTAAAAGTTAAGTGTCAAAATTGAAAGTTAGAAAAAGAAAAAATACCTTAATAAAATAGCATTTAAAATTGTAATTGTAAAAAATTTAAAAAGTGTAATAAAATATCTTTGTTGCTAATAATTTCATAAAGCGAAAAACTGCGACGGTCAAATAAAAATCTTCATTTTCATACGAGAAAAAATTCGCGAAAACCAACATTTATACGAAAATTTGAAGTTTTCAGCAGCATATTAAGAAAAAGAATGTATAAAAAATTTGTACAACTTAACTCAGATAAAAGTCCTTCAAAAAACCCTTATGAAGTATGTACATTTATGGGTGAACCACTTAAGCCACAACATCCAGAATGGCGTACTGCTGTATGTGGTTATAATCGAGATTGTTCTGCTGCTGCTGCTGCTGTTTCACCACAAAATTCCACTTTAGCAAAAGTTTTAACACTAGAAGATGAAATACGTAAAATCCATAGAAAAACTCAAGAAAATCTATATCAAAGACCATTCCACAAGACGTGCCAATATGAAGACCGTTTTGTTACTTGCGTAGTACCACAAAGGACACCGTACGAGCTTAAGCGTCATGCTATAATGCGTGAGAAATTTTTGAAAACTAAACAAGAAATGCAAGAATTTCTTCATGATGCCGATGATGTATATTTAGATCATGAAAGTTTGATTAAATTAAATGAACCGCCTGCAAGTGGAGATGGAGGAAGGGAAAACGAAGAACAGGAATATGATATACAGGAGTCGGATGAAGTAATTAGACCTGAGATAGCCAGTCCTGAATGTAGTATGGATTATATTTATGTACCATCAAAAAGACTGGTAAGTTTAGGGTATAAGATTTTAAAATAAGTAAAATTTGTATATACCCTCCAAATACTGCACAGTGGGGCGTTGCATAAATATTTTGGAAATATTTCAGCCATTTCTTACTGGCTGGTCGGATTGTCACGAAACTTTTCACAGCCATAATGAATGTAATTTCACAGAAGGGCCTATCAAGTGCGGAATAATTAGACTCCAAAGTGGGATACCTCTGGTATTGCAAAATTTTGAGAGATTGCCAATTTTATATTTACCAACAGATTTGTAAATATAAAATATTTCTGTAATCTGCTTATAATGGCCAACAATAAATATGCTTACTCAGGAGGGTTATCTCTTAAAGTGCATAAGTTATCCGCATTTAAAAAAACAAAATGTTGCATTTTACCAATAACCAGGTCCAGTTTTTTTTGCCAATAAAAAAGGCAAATCAAGTCTGATTGCTTTGAAAAGTTTTGGTGTGATGGACAACAAATTATTTAGTTAAACAAAATACATCTAAAGTTTGAAAATGATAAAAATCGTGATTTTAGTAATTTTTTGGTCCAAGAGGTAACAAGCAGGGATCGTAATCATTATGAAATTATAATAAAAATTACACAATAATGATTATATTATGAGTTTTAAGCATTTTCTTAAATGGTAATGATTATTTTTGAGTAATATTAATAAAAATCAGCCATAATCATTTTTGAGCAAAAAAATACAACTCAAAAATAATCATTAATTATGATTTTTATTTTTTTCGCTCAAAATAAAACTCTCTTTCACTTTATGACTTTTTTTGTGAGGTTTTTTACCAACATAGTTGCATATCCTCATAAAACAAATCCAGAAGAACCAACCAAGGCGAAAAAATTATTAAAAATTATTTCATAAGTATATCATATATAAAGTCGTAAATTTAAAGTGAGTTTTATTTTGAGCGAAAAAAATAAAAATCATAAATAATGATTATTTTTGAGTTTTATTTTTTTTTGCTCAAAAAAAAAATGATTTTTTTTATTATTACTTAAAAATAATCATTACCATTGAAGAAAACTTTAAAAATCAAAAATTTAAAAATCATGACGGATATGCAAGGATTGCCAAAAAATAATAATAATGGTGCAATCAATTTTTTTTATGTCTGTTGTAAGTGATTGATTTTTTGATTTAAAAAAAGGAACAATAATCATTATTAACGGTCCCTGGTAACAAGACTCTTTTGCCTCTGCACTCAGGGAAAATATGTTTATATTGTTATAACTTAAAATATATACATATTTGATAATACAGTAGAAACTCGATTCTTGCACGTAATGAAAACCGGGCTCGGTGCAAGTTTCGAGGTTGTCGCAAGTACCGAGTATTAATTTCCCATACAAAATAAAAGGTACATACATCTGTTTAGAATCTTAGTTTAATATTTCAATTCAAAACACTTAAGTTCAACGCATTCGTATAACAGTAGCTACATATTTTATGTGGAATTAAAGAAATTTAAAATTTTTGTTTGTTTTGTACAAAGTCGCTTGTTCAGTACTACACTGCTTCTTAGTCTCTGGAGCATTATAATATTGTCTAATGAAGCATTATTTTGCTCCGCCCATTCTAAGCAAATATTGAAAGCTGATATAGTCTCCTCCGATGTAACTTGCTTCGTATTGAGTACCACGTCACCGGTTTCTTCACCATCAGTAAGATCATCATCGGTACACTGCTCTTCATTTTGTGCGGTGTGCGCCAAATTAGGTTCAACAATCCATTGGTCAATTTCAGAATATGATATTTGCTGCAATGGTTCTACTTCTTGAAGCAAAGTTGCAATGGATAGAATATTGAATGCATCGTCAGCTAGCTGTAAACGTAACTCTGAAAGAGGAATGACATTTTCATTATCCCAGTCGGATGATTTAATAAACAGTTTTTGAAATGATGACCGAATTGAAGATTCATTAAGGGCATTCCACGCATTAGCTAAAAAACATATTCCGTCTTTTAAGGTGATGTTTCGCAAAGACTCGTCAATTGGTTTTCCACGACGAACAATGTGACTTAATAGGCTTTTTTTGTAGTTCAGCTTCGTAAGCCTTATAACATTCTGGTAAATTTATTCGCACCTTACAACATTTACATTACAACATTTCATCGACGGGGATTTCCCGAAATGTATTCAGTCTAAGAAAACGTAAACAAAGCAGCACGCAAGAGTAATACAAAAATGTTGCAAGTATCGAGTTCAAAATTTTCGGATGTCGCAAGTACTGAGTGCGTAATGAAAAATATTCCTATGTTGCAAGAATCGAGGTGTGCAAGTATCAAGTATGTGCAAGAATCCAGTTACTACTGTAGTTAGATAAAAAATGTCTTCTTAAAAAAAACAACTTAAAAAAATTTAAACTTTAAAAAAACTTTCAACAATTTTGTAAAACAAACACATAAAAACAAAAAAAAAAAATTTTTAAATTTAATATCTTATGATATTTAAACAATTTTTCAAACATTAAAGTTCAAAATATACATAATGCAAACAATTGACATCAGTTCAAAAAAACTAACTAAAATATATCTTTTTTCAAAATTTGTAATATTTCACAAAATTTTTTTGTCCTGTCTTCAGTTTTAAGCCAAATCACCGAAAAAAGATAGAAAAAATTAAAATTTTTATGACATTTTAGTAATTTTGAGGCAGTAGATGCAGGGTTTTTTCGTGTTAGTTTGTTTTACACTTTTTTTTTCCTAGTCTATAGCTACAATTGTGCCGAAGACAGGAAAATAAAATTCCAATTGCTTTCCGAGATATAGCCCTGAGATAAATTGCATGATCTTCGGAAAAATTTAGTTTTAGCCAAAATATGAGGCCATAAAATCCGAACAGCAGCTAAACGAGCAAAACCCAAATGGGGGTAAGTTAGTTTAATTATGATTTGCTGTAATCAATCCCAGACTTACCCAATAAATTAGCTATACGTATGTTAATTTAAGGCGTGCACAACTTTTAACAGTGGGTTAAAGTTGATATTTGCCTTAAAACTATGGCAATTTTAGAAGCGACTGGCGGGAAAATTATATATAAATGAACGCAATTCGCTTTTGTATAAAAAGACCTTTCAGATTAGTATGCATACTTCATATGTTCAGAAAGAAAATATTCATCTGGGACTAAAAGACTGTTGGTGGTTTTTGGAGAAAAAATTGCAAAAGTTTGATTTTTTTTTAATTTATAATTTAAACGAATATAGTTTTTGAATGGAACAGGATATTGCATTCATGTATTTTTTTATTTAATCAAGAATTTATTTAGTTAAATAATGACTATTTTAAAAAAAGATATTAGACCCGGTTTCGTCCCCCTATTCTCAAAAAACTGGACCTGAGTCGGAACATATCGGAACATATATATTCCTATGGAACTATTAGAGATAATCCACACATGTAAAGCATGTTTTTTGTTAGTCTCTACTAGCAGATTACAAATATGTTAAATTTTTGAAAATCTGATTAGAAACAAAAACAATAAAAAAAATGGCGAGCACTAAATTATATATGCAAAAAGTTCCCTAGTTTGGCTGGTCATATTGACCCCCCCGGAGAGTTTGGAAGGTTCAAAATAAAAACTTAAGCTCGATATTACGTCACTTATGCCTGTTCCAAATTTCATTGCAATCGAACCACTGCGGAAGAAATGGCCGAGTTATATCCAAAAAATTTTGTGCGGTGCAGGTCATGAAAAAATTGGTTAAACTAATTCGAATGCATGTATTTGTTTTATATTCACATTTTTATTTAAGATATAAATTAAATTTATTATCTCTATTATTTGATATTAAAATTCATTTCAATAATATACTGAAAACTGAAAAAGGTGTGTAATATTTACACATAAATTAAAAATTAATAACTTGACTTCAAAATATTTCTTAAAACTAATACAATAAATACATTTTTTATATATACGTCATTAAGAACATGTGATTAACCCCCCAAAAAAAGACTCCTTATAAATTCTATTCAATTAAAACAATATCATCAATATCTGGATACATATCACCGGTAGTATCGAAATCTATGGCAGTACCATCCATACCACTAGTGGCAGATGTCGCCAGCGACAATTGTTTGTAGGCACCATCGGTAGCTTGTGTCTGCATATGTACCCCCAATTGGGAGATTAATTCTAAAGCTTTCACATCCGAATTAAGTAAGGCAAATTGGTGGATAACAGCTAAATGTGGAAATATACTGTGTAATAAAGCTGCAGAACCAGCATTCAAGCGAATATCTTGTAAAGATGTTGTATCCATTTTTTTTAATTCCTCCACAGTTACAGTTGTCTTGACAGTTGATTTCGTTTGTTGATTTTTAGTTCTAATTTCGATAACTTCAATAACATCTTCAACATCCTCAATATCTTCCGTACTAGTTTCTATAGAATTCTTTTTATTTTCTTTACTCTCATTCATGTGATCTTCATCATCGTCGTCATCGGATATTTCAAAATCATCATTACTATTATCTTCGTTAACTATAACGGGAACTTCGGTACGTTTCACTTCGCCATTTAGAGACTGCATATTATCATCTACCTCTTTGGCCGATGATGTTATAGCAGATATTTCTTTTTGCATAAAACTTGGTAAAGAATCTTTAAATTCGATTATAATATCCTCTACCGATAATTCACCCAACATTGTATTTTCTCCCTTGCCCGCTCCTAGATCTTCATCGTTATATTTGTATTTACCTCTGAAGCGGTTTAACCAACGATATGAGGGACGAAATGCTGGTAAATTTAATATGGCCGCCATTTTAACGGCTGTATCTTTAAGAGTTTCATTTGTTATGCTCTTACGTAAACGTAATTGGCGACATCTCTCCACCCATTGATGTAGTATAAAACTTATGGCACTCATTTCAAATTTACGTCTTTTACGTGTCATCTCTTCTATGATAATCGAGGCATCTGCTTCACTTAGTGTGGCCAATTGTTGTAGCAATTCTTGTTTGCGTTCCAAGATTCGTCGTATTTGTGTGGCACAACAATGAAACATTTTAGCCAAACTATTACGTGATATATTGGTTTCATCGTAATAACGTATAACGGCAATTTTCTCATAAAATGTTAGTATATTACGTTCGTTACGTCTTTTGGGCTAAAACGAAAAACAATGATTAAAAGAAAATTAATAATTTTTTTAAGAAAAAGGAATTTTGAGTAAAGTCCTTGAAAAAAAACTTCCCCGAATCTATAAACTAATAACAAACATGGTTTTCTAACATATCAATGAAATTAACCTTCATAATATTGTAAAAAATTTACACTTTCCTCCATCTGGAAATTGAAATTAATCTGTTTTTGGTAAAAAAATCAACTTAATAGGAAACAAAATGCTGCACTCACGGTATTATGTACACAGAAATTACTAACAATTATAGTTAAAATAACTACAAATGTAATTAAAAAAGTCATGACTGTATTTATCATAATAATGACTAAAATTAACTACTAAAAAACCACTACAAATATAGTAAAAACAACCGATTAAAACGGTAAAAGTAACTAACGTACAATTAACAGCGGAATTGTAAAAATAATTACAAATGTAGTAAAAATAACTTAACTAAAATCTACTACATATAAGTATTTTTTCAAAATTTTCGACACCTCTTGAAACTGACTTCTGAAGCCTCTACACATAGAAAAATAAAGTGCAAATCGAAAATTGTATTCTAGTAGATACAACCAATAAATTCGGTTAGTACAGCCATATTTAAATGTGATTTCAGAAGATTTTGGGTGTCGAAGTAACCGACTGTTAGTTGGCAATTGGCTAAATTTTTCTCTGTGTGTAATTTCTCAAGGCTTCGATGTTCGATGTTAGCTTCGATGTTGAAAAGTCTTAGCTTCGTTGTTGAAAAGTTCAGTCTTCAGTCTTTTTTAAAATTCAAAAACGTAAAAAAAAAAATTACTTAAACTAACAAGAGTTTTTCCATTCATTTTATTTTTTTTGCTCATAGTTTTTAGCTTTCATATCCAAACCAATATTTTTGAGGTACATTCACTACAATAGGGTTTTCATATATCGCTGGTTTGTGGAAAGTTGTATGGTTTACAAATGAAACCAAAATTTTTTGAGTTTTATATATTATAAGTTATATAAGTCGACTTTAGACTAATCGACTTTTTGGAAGTCGTCTTTTTCTGATGAAAAAGTTGACTTTCTTCTAATGAAAAAGTCGAATAGTCGACTTTTGCTTTCGACTTGTCCACTTTTTTTTATTTGTGATATATTTATGGCATAAAAGTAAATTAAGTTTTGGTCGATAACATAATAGACAAACATAAAGTCATTGTTTCTAACGAAATCGTTAAATATGACATAAAATCCAAAAGTGTGCGAAAAAAGTGCAAAATAAGGTCAAATCCTATAAAAAGTTCCGATTTGGATATGTGTCCAATTGAAAAGGACACATAATAAATTGTGTAGTCACACATTTCATAACACGGTGAACATCAATCAGTACATTAAAATAGAATACCACAAGTGTAAAAATATTTTCTGAGCTTAAAATTTTCTTACATATGGGCAGATTTAAGTGATTTTAAAATTTTGGCAATCTGCTTGATGAGATTAGTCTTATGGTCCAAAATTTATTTGTTCGCTGCCATTAAAATTATATTTTTTGGGAATGACTTTTGGGGTTTTTGTAAAAACGGCATTTTTTTAATAGGGAAATGTGAAAAAATGCCAAAAAGTATTTTTTTCGAACTTTTTCCTAAAAGTTGGTAAAGTTTTAGAAATTTTTTTAAAAAGATTATTTTAACGTCAATAAAATTTGAGTTCGTTAACATTACCAGCAAAGCATAAATTCTACGTTAATATACCAATTGATTGGCCCCAAAACAATCAAAAAAATATGGTTTTTCGCGAATTAGAAATGTTTATATAAAAAGTCGATTAATCGACTTTTACTTGCAACAAAAAGCGAAAAGTCGACTTTTGAAAAAACGACAAAGTCGAATAGTCGAAAAGTCGACTTTTAAAATTTTTCTAAAAGACGAAAAGTCTAAAAGTCCACTTTTTGTTGCAACTATATAATCCTAGTTTTAGGTAAACTTATTTGAGCTTTTTTCTTTCAAATGAGATCTTTTTCTGCTATTTTCTATCAAACATTTAAAAAATTAATGTAACATGTTTTTGGTTTAAAAAAAAAATATTTTAATAAACCAGTTTGAGCTTTAAAGCTTACGTGAAACAATTTCTCTTTTGTATCTTCGTTCGACTGAAGAAGTTCGAATGAACAAATTATATACATAATTTTTGCAGTAACAATTTTAATAAATCGTTTGACAATTTAACAGTTTAATGAAAATTATTCAAGTTCGAGGACATACTTTATATTCCTTTATTAGGATATTGTCCTACCAAATAATCTATAGAGTTTTTGTTTTCAAATTTATTAGTTGACCACTTTCAGGAATGTGTTGATAGATCTATTTCGGAAATTTTCTAGTTTCCCATCATCAGAACACGTTTTGAAAGAAGTGACAATCCCATGCAAATATCAAACATCATTCATATAACCTAGTTATCCCATAATTAACAGCTTATTTTTAACTTGCAGAAAAATATCAGCAAAAAAAAAAAATAGTAAATTTAGCAAAAATTTAGACGAATTTAGAAAAAAATTTTCTGATATTAGCAATTTTTCTGCAAGGATCCTCCCAGCAAAAATTTTGCTGACTTAACAGACCTTTTTTTGTACAAAAAATCTTTATTTTTCGATCATTTGCATCATTTCTCGAAATTTCATAACTCTAGGAAGTACCGTTACAAATTTCAGCAAAAAAAAAGACGTTAGCTCCAATTCCTAAAGGACAAAACCACGCTTACGTCTTTTTTTCATTAATGAATTACTCAAAATCAAAAGACTTTTATTTTTATCCAATAAATATGTATATATTTTCTTTGAACCAAACAAGAAATAAGGCAAAAACACAAAAGTGGGGTCAGATTAGACCCCTTATTTAACCCCAAAAAGTGATATTTGGCAGCTAAAAATTAAATTTTTATTATGTTTTGTTGGTCTTTTATAGCATATTTAAATTATAATTTCATTGCAATCGGATAAACCAAAGACAAATTAAAAAAAAATAATAATAATTAAAAAGCTTCGTTAAATTATGATTTTGTCGCTTACGTCGTCTTTTTGGCGTACAGTGCTCGATGTTCCTGAGACAACAGTAATACTTAAATTGAAGAGATTATTGCAAAAACTTGATAAGCCACATTTACTGTTTAATGGATTTTCAGTGTTTTCTAGGCATCCATTGATTAATATTTGATAGAAAGTCTTGCTTAAATAAAGGGTATTTTTCATAGAGGTATAGAACCTTGAAATGGAATAATGAAATTTACTTTATTCGAAAGATAACCTTCTGGCATTATAATTTCAATATGACTTCTGGCATATGACCGCAACGGCTGGCTCGGACGTAGTCTAATCTGGAGGTCCAATTTTCGATGAGTTTTTCCAACATTTGTGGCCGTATATTGGGCAATAACGCGGTGAATGCTGTCCTCCAAGTGGTCAATCGTTTCGGGCTTATCGGCGTTAACTAGCGACTTCACATATCCCCACAGAAAATAGTCCAGCGGCGTTAAATCGCACGATCTTTGAGGCCAATTCACGGTTCCGAAACGAGAAACTATGCGTTTAGCAAACGTTTCCTTCAATAAATCAATTGTGGTACGAGCTGTATGACATGTTGCGCCGTCTTTTTGAAACCACAGCTTGTGCATATCATGGTTGTTCAATTGATGAATGAAAAAGTGGATGGACACATATCCAATTCCTATACACGATGGCGGATAGAATGATTGGGGTCTTCCTCTACGCTACGCTCTACAGCAGCAATGACTTCTTCTGTACGCATCTCTGTGGATGTATATTATCATTTAGGGTAAACGTGGTGCGAAAACGTTCCATAGTTAATCGAATTAATTGCTCTGATGAACGATTATGTTGACCGTAAAATGGACGTAGTGAGCGATAAGTATTTCGAACAGAACTATGATTTTCAAAATAAATTTGCACATATTGGAAGCGTTGTTCAGGCGTCAGCCTATTCATGTTGAAATGCCAAACCAAACTAAACGTAAATCACTTGACAGCTGACAAAATGGCCGCCAATTAAAAAAGTGTTGCCAACTTCAAGTTCTATTCCCATATAAAAACCACCCTTTACTTATTGCATGTACCTAGGGTTATATTCGTTGCATTTTTTTAATCTTTAAAAGGCGAAAACAAACCAAAAATTAAATATTGCTTATCAAGTTTTTACAATAAGCCCTTCAATTGAATTATACATTTTGTTTTTCCTAAGAAAAAAGTTATCACTACACACAGAGAAATAAAGTGCCAACCGAATGTAGAAGTGTATATTAATGGTAACAACTTATAAATTCAGTTAGTGCAACGACATTTACATTAGATTTCTGAATATTTTGGGTATTGCTACAAAAATGTTGTTGAATTAAATGAACTTTGTTGTGAAAACTAATGTTAAGTTGAGCCAACCGTCTGAAATTCGTAATAACTCAATTTGAGTCGTAGTAAACGAATTTCAGTTGGCAAATATCTAAATTTTTCTCTGTGTGTATCAAAAACTTAATAAATATTTATTTTATAAATCTCGAATATTCCCGGGAGAATTCTCTGGAATTCCCGGTTCGCGAGAGTTAGAAAAAGTCTTGAATTTTCTTTGCCTTGAAGATTGTCAGAGGTTCCCAAAAATATTCAAATGGATACTCTTTGACGGTTGCGAATTTTCTAACCAACTTTGTGAAAATATGGATCTATGCCAAAAATTCTTTTTGTTTTTTTTTTTTTTGCTAATTTTATTGTAACGCCGCCTCTAGATATATGAAAGTAAAGTTCAAACTTTTTCTTTCAGCAATAAATAAACAAAAATCCTTAAATTAAATATATTTATAAATATTTAAAATTAACCTTGTGCGACATATGTTCAAAAGACAGGTGTATAGGATAAAAAGTTCTAATAATGAAAATAGATGTCGAGATAGGGTGAAAATAGTTTTAAATAGGAAACCTGTTAGAAAACTTTTTTTTAACTAAAGTGTACGTACTATTTAAATATTCCCCATACAAATGTAATTTCTATATTGTTCTTTTCCTATGAATGTATGTATGTATGGATGGATGGATGTATGTATGGATGGATGTATGTATGAGCAATGACACAAAAAGAACGTCATTTAGGGTTACTATTGTATTTGGCTATAATAAGTGGCCTATAGACAGACTGCTATAGCATAAAACCATAGTAATAACGATGATGTATTATAATATGAACGTGTACAAAACATTCTTGAATACAACATACTTGTAGGTTTTTAATATAAACTCCCACATACAAAACACTACACTACAACATTTCGTAATATATGTACATTGTATAAGCCACATGTTATAACATATTTCACTAAAGATACACACACACACATAGATATAAGAATATGAGCATAGCTCATGGTTACTTAACATGGTTTTAATGCCAAGTTAGCCAAACAGACTGTATTCTATACAAATGTATCTATCTATCGTTGTTGGTTCGCAAATACACTCATCGATGTACAAAGAGTACGAATGAATGAAAAACAAAAAATAAAAAAAAAAAATGGTAAAAGAATAATAATAATAACATCGTTAAAAAAAAGATACAAGCACCACCAACATCAATAATAATAACAACAATCAGCCAGTACATCGGACGAAATTAATATAAAGACAACATTAGCTTAAAGCTTGAAATAACCAAAATCGAACCAATTTGTTTGCTAAATAAAAAAATATCCAAGATAGCTTTTGAATTTTTTTTTATATGTTATTATATACAGTGGGAAGCAAAACTGTCCGGATGTTTGGCATTAAGGAAGTAAGGTAATGAAAATAATACAAATATAGGTATATCGAGCCCTATCCGCCGAAAAGACGTAAGTAACAATTTCATAATTTTACAGGAAAGGCATTTTTTAGTTTTTTCTAAGTTTTCTTTTTCTTATCGGATTTTAATGAAATTAAAATATGTTATAAAAGACCAAAATATAAAGAAAACTAAACTGTTTTTTTGTACCAAATCTCACTTTAAGGGGTTAAACAAGGGGGTCTAATTTGACCCAATTTTACTTTTTTTGATTTATTTCTTGCTTGATTTAAGAAAAGTATAAACATATGATAAACAAATTAAAGTCTTTTGAATTACGAATCCAACGATGAATAAAGCATGATCGAGCGTGTCCTAGATTTTGAGTTATTTGTAAAATAAAAAAGGACGTAAGTAACACTTTGCCGTCAGGAAATATGTAAACAAACTATTGTTTGTCATATAGCAATAAGCACTTACGCCTTTTTTGTTTTTGTCTAACTTTGTAACAGTACTTCCTAGAGCTATGAAGTTTTGACCAATGATGCAAATGGTCGCAAAATAAATATTTTCATCAAAAACCAGAAAATGGAAAAATGGTTACTTACGTCTTTCTGGCGGATAGGGCTCGATATTATCAAATATATCGCACTTGATCAACAAGAGGGTATTAACTCAAAATTTTAATATTTTCAGTAGAGTCAAAAAACTGTTTATGGCCACATTTAAACAGAATTTAAAAATTCAAACATATCATAATAAGCAAATTCCATTTGAAAATATATATACATTGTTTTGTTTTAAATATTACCACTCATTGCAAAAAAAAATCAATTTTTGGAGTTAATACCATTTTTCTGAAATTTTATCGATTTAAATTTATAGAATAAAACAAATTTTATCAACAAAACAGTATCAACTCAAAATACAACCAAATATAAATAAAACAGTTTGATTATTTTTAACCTAAATAAAGGCTCAAATCAAAATAATACCTTTTTTTATGAAAATATACGATTCATTTCTATTTGAACTTTTGTATTAACTCGAAATAACACCTTTTTGTTGAAATAAAGGTAATCACTACATTATCATGAAAATGGTCTCAAAAGTGGTTTTCGGGATGAAAGAGTAATCGGAATACGTTGAAATTTTTACAATAGATAGTTGATTTCTTGAAAAAAGTGATATTTTAAAAATTTTGAGTTAATACCCTCTTGTTGATGAAGTGCGATATGTATTTTTTTTTATTTAATTGAACATTATTCTAAATTATAAAGCACAAAAACTCATATAAATTGCTTCAAAAAAGTAAAAAAAAATAAAAAAAAAACAAAAAATTCACTATTCGAACACTTTTGCACTGTTTGCACTTTTGTATGCGGGGTTTGTTGAAAACAATTAACGTTGCCAATTTAATGTTTCGTCCAAAGGCCTTTGTTTTTAATTACGCTTTCAATACGTTTTGGCATACTCTCCACCAACTTTTGGATGATATCACGGTCAAGAGCTTGCCATTCATGTCGTATTCTCTCCCAACGCTCGTCAACATTTTTTTGGTGGGTTTTCATATGCTCCCAGCCTTCATTTCACAATAGCCCATACATTTTCTATAGTATTCAGGTCTGGGCATTGTGCGGGCCATTCCATTGTCCCACAAGTTTGGTTTTGTAGCCAGCTTTTAACTATTTTGGCCGTGTGCTTCGGATCCCCGTCGTGCTGAAAAACAACTTCTTCGGTTGGATAAGCACTCTTGTCAACAAATTTTTGGTAAATTATTGTGTAGAATATTTAGGTAATCCTCCTTCTTCATTATACTTTGGATTCTCACCAAAGTTCCAATGTTCCACCAAGTAAAACATCCCCACACCATTATACTGCCGCCACCATGTTTCATCGTTTCCTTCACATGGTGCTGTTGGATGCGCTCATGCGGCCTATGCCAATGGTATTCTTTTCCATCATACTGGTATCGGCTGACTTGCGTTTCGTCGCTCCATATAACCCTTTTCCAGTCATCTACTGTCCAATTTTTGTGGGTTTTACAGAAATGAAGTCGTCTTTTCACAGTTCTATCGGAAAGTGCTGGCTTTTTCTTTTTCACACTGGCTACTAAACCTATTCTATTTAATGCGCGTCTAACCGTCCAGGAACTGACATCCTTACCAATACTTTTTGCAGCATTTTTCGGGGTCTTGATGTCCTTATTATGTAGCAAACGTTCAATCAGCCGGGCATCACCATCAGAAAGCAGTCTTGGTCGACCCCCTTGGTTATTATTGCAAGCTACATTACGTCGTTTTTTTATATCATTTACCGTGGATTTACTTAAATTTAATTTTACTGTTACATTTTAACAAAGCAATATCGTGATAAAGTTTATTTCTTGTACTGTGCAAAAGTGTCCGAATAGTGAATTTTTTGTTTTTTTTTAATTTTTTTTTATTTTTTTGAAGCAATTTATATGAGTTTTTGTGCTTTATAATTTAGAATAATGTTCAATGAAAAAAAAAAAATAAAATACATATATTTTATAATATACCTATATTTGTATTATTTTCATTACCTTACTTCCTTAATGCAAAACATCCGGACAGTTTTGCTTCCCACTGTATATCTATAGTAACTACCAAAATTTCAAAATAATAATTAGAATTCGATTGGTAAGCAAAACATCGCACTTTTTTTCGAATTCGTCCATCTAGTTTTTGCACGAGACTTTCATCAACTTTTATGGCTGTCAAATTCCATTTACAGAAAACAGAAATGACCCTTGAGATGGTCATTTCTGTTTTCTTTAAAGTTCCTTTTATAATTGACAAACTCGATTTTGTTGTTGTTATACCATTCAATTGTGGCTTTTGCATAATGACAACTGGCTACACTGATAATAATCCATACGTAAAACTACGCAAAAATGTCAAAATTACCAACTTTTTTGTAAAATAAACGAAAATTTTTTGTAGTTTTGACAATAATTTCGTATTTGTATGCATGGATTATTATGAGTGTAGGTCGTTTTAAAATAACAGTTTTGTATTGTGAGATCTTACAAAATCTTTCTGTTTACATTAATCTGGAGCATCACCACGTCTACATGCTGTATAAAAAGTCTTGTCCCGCAATGCACCGGAAGTTTGCAAAGCAATATGTTTCATTATCCATTATCACGCAATTATATTTTGTTAATTGTTTTTCGTAAAGACGTCGACTGCGTGTTTTTGCTGATAAATTTTGTTTTGCATTCCTGTCTGGACATACCTGAGCTTTATAACACTTGAGTCGATTACTCTTTTTTGACATTCTGAACAAAATTTTGCGATTTCTTGGTTTACACGCGATTGCTCGAATTGAAATGTTAAGATCCTTTTTAAAAGCTTCTATTATCTTTTCCGCTGCTTTGAAGTCCTTTTGGCCATGCTTACCACCACTTCCACGCTTTCTTTTAATCGACAACCCTTCATTAAAGTTTTTAATAACGTTTCTTACCGTGGACTATGGTAAGTTAACATTTTTTGCTTTCAAACGTATGGAAACGCTTTTATTTTTATTATATTCGTGCAGAAATAAGTTTTCTTCGTATAAGCTCTGTAGCCATTTTTTATTGAAATAAAATGAGAAGATAATAGAATACTTAAATCATACATTTTATTTTTACTAGTCAAGTAGTTCTGAAGAAAACAAAGATTAAAAATTGGTTCGATTTTTGTTTTGTTTTTTTATTTTATTTTATTAATTAATAATCATATAATTACAAATTATATACTATTACCCTAACCGAGCACTACCAACTATGGCCTTCGGCGCGTTGTAGCGAAAACAGACCAGTGTTTCTGGTGGGAATCGAACCCACGACCCCCGCACTAAGAACCAGCACGCTACCAACTAGCCTACCGGGGCGCACACGATTTTTGTTATTTCAACCTTTAATTATATATATTTCCAATTTTGTTTTCAAAATTTTATTTCAAAATATTCATTTCATTTTTGTATCGATTTCTGAGTGGTTGTTGAACTACGAACAAAAAAAAATCGAACTGGTTTTCTGTGACATGCCTGACTATTTATTTTGAATAAAAATTTTCGAATTAAAAAGCTTATTCACATTTAAAATATAATTTCAAATTATTTGGACGTTAACTAATGAAAAGATCAGTAAATCAATAAAACTTTTCTTCAGAAAATAAACTTTTTCAAAATTTGGCCCTACGGGTCAAAAGTCGGGACATCAGAATTCGTTTTAGAGGTATGGTTCCTTCGGCAAAGTTTCTTATTTTGATCCCTAGAATACGATTTTAATTGAACGTTGAGCGATTTTTTTGCCTCCATACAAATCGACCCGGCCTAATGTATAGACCACTGCAAATTTAGTTACAAAATTTACTTGAAAAAAAGGACGACTTGCATTTCATTAAATTCAACTAATAGTGTCATTTGTTTTTTTACTGTTGATAAAATTACCCACAGATGTAGTAAAAATTAACCACAAATGTAATACAAAATACGTTTATTTGTTTTATTTTTTATTAAATAAAAACAAAAAAAAATGATAAACTGAATGTAAATTTATAGTACAGTAATTTGATGTGGTTTGTTTTATTTAAATGAACTACACTGAGAGAATATACTTCAAGATATTAATGAAACAATTTCATATTTTTCATAATTTTTTTCGTAAATTCATTAATCCAAGAAATTTTATTAATATTAAGACATTTTTCATAAACTTTTCATCAAAAAATTTCATAGTTTCATAAACAAAATTTATTGAATTTCATAAATTATCTCTTCATAAATTTAATGAGATTTTTTTTTTAAAGCTACTATGAAATTATTTCAGACTTCATTTTTTTTTTTCATAAAATTTAATAATTTCATTATTTTTCATAAATTCAGACTTTAGTTTTAAGATTTAATTCTCAAGTTTTCAACATATTTTATAAAGTGCTTTATTATTTTAATGTAATTTTTTTTGTTTTTGGACTTCTGTGAAATTGTTTAAAAACTCATATGAATCGGTTCATTTGGCTTTAGCTCTAATGCATTTTTCAAGCCATAATTTAAAGTGGCTTTATAATAATTTTGTTTAGTATAATATTTGTAGTGTATATTATTTGCATTACACTGATAGAAAAGGGTCTGTACAAATTCTTGATATTTAAATGAAAGTAATGAAATCAGTTGCTAAATATTAGTAATCTAAAAACAGCAAGAAAAAATTTGTTAAATTTACAAAATTTTAGTTAAATTTTAGTTAGTATAAGTTAAGTATTTACAAAATTTTATTTATATTTATTTTAATGCGAGTAACAATTAAAACAATTTACCCTTATGAAATCAGCAGAAATATTTTCAAATTATAGTTTCTATTTAAGTCTACATATATTCAGCAAAAACTAACTTTGATTTTAGCAAATAAAATTTACTTATATCAATTAAAATACACAGATGATAATATATGCACAAAATTACAAAAAAATTTCAAAATAACAAAAATTTTCGTAAAATAAACGAAGATTTGTTCATTTTACAAACATTTTCGTTGTTTTCACATAAATTTTGTTATTTTAATGCATGTTATATTATGAGTGTAGTAAAATTATTTCCTCAGTTTACTAATATTCAGCAATTTTTTATGCTGATTTCAGCCGGGTAAATTAATATTTGTAAAATATTAAAATTTAACTTTAATTTAAATAAAATATTGTATATTTAACAGTTTCATTTTTGCTGGTTTTATTTTACTAATATATAGCAGGAAAATTCTGCTGATTTCATCAGTTTTCACCGCAGGACCTTTTTAGCAAACTTTAAGTATATTTTTTTCCATTTTGTACACGAATATTTCTATGAGTGTAGTATGCATAAAGTAATATTGACTTTCGTGTTTTACCAAGCGTTACATTACGTATACATCATAGGTTACTTTGGCTGTCTATAGTATACGTTTTGTTGTATAGTATTCATGATTGTATACTAAATGAATTGATCTTACTACCCAGTAATTTGAACATGTACATTTTGGATTATGTTGCACGAATATGTTGTTAATATGTATGTATGTATGTACGTACTACAGTCAACACAATAACCAAAGCATACAAAATGAAAATTAACTTTTCTCCTTTCTCGTTATTAATACTTTATAACTACGTTTTAATGATTTTTAGAAACAACGGCCACATACTTATAAAGCATTGTGATTTGATTGTGCGTGAGTGGAATTTTTCTCTCGTCAACGTGATTAAGTGTGAGTCAAAATTCACACACTTACCCATTACTACTTTGAATTATGCGATTATTCGAGTTTCGTACATAATGTTTCGCTCAAGATATAAAATATCATAAATTACAAATTCGAGAAACACGGAAAATTTCATAATTATGAGATTTTTCGCGTTTAGTTTTGATATTTTCACACAAGATAACAAATGTAAAAATATCAAAAATTATGTCTGTACAAGATCTTTATTTTTTGTATTTTTTTTAAACAATGTTTCAAATAAATAAAATTTGTTGTGACTCTTACAACAACAAACACATGTTGAATACAGTCTTAACTATAAACTTTTTCGTAAGAATATGCCTCTTCGTTTTATACAATGCGTACAAAGCTTTAAAAGGATATAACTCTGGAACAGTAAGAGCAAATAAATTTTTTTTTATTTAGAATTTATCAATCTTTTAAACTGCATTATTAGTTTTTTCAATCATTGTAAACATTTTAAAAGTTATAAAGCGTTATTTTCAAAACAACGAAAAAAAGTAATATACGGTAAGTTAATGTGCACTCAAAATAGTTTGTAGTTTAAATTAACTGAAAATGTAATTTAACATAAATGATAAATCACTTAAAATCCGGTCTACTTACTTTTCATTTAAACCAAATGTTTCTTGTTTTTAAAGATCGTTCAAATAACTAACAAATCCATAAGAATAAAAGAAAAGTAAGTTAAAAATAAATGTTCAAATTTTAACTACAGACCAGTAAAAATGAATAGTAGAGTCAGTTATTTGAAATTATTTATATTTTTTGTTTTCGTTTGTTTGGGTTTTTCTACAAAATGTAGACACACCACATTACATACACATTTTGTTTGTATGGCTGTAGTATTTGGGGAAACTTTTTCAATTTCTTGAATTTTGAATTAAAATAATTTTGTATGTAAAGAAACCATTTAAATAAAAAAACTGATACGAATTTTTTGACTATTTTTTTTTTTTTTTTTTTGAAAAAAAAACTTAATTTATAATAACAAATAAAAGACAATATTCCGTTTTTGTGGTTAAATTTGTATGAAACTTTAAATAAACGAAAATAATAAATGAAACTAAAAAAATCGATAAATGATAGTAGATTATTTTGAATAAATGTATAAAAAAGTTAAAAAAATATTTTTATGAAAAACAAATGCATATTCCTTTTTTTTAACTCAACTGAAATTTTTTTGTATTAAACTACAAACCGTAATCTACATAATATTCTGAGTGTACGAAAGCATTGCCGAAAGTTATGGTTTATGCGCATAAAAATAAAGTTTGGAAATTTTTCTTTAAATATGTTGACTCAGAAGCTAAGAAAATGACCAGGTTATAAGTATAAATCAGAAAACGCCCAGAAACAATGAACGCCCTCTTCCAAAAAATTTGAAAATAATCTCAAAATTACCCAATAAGCATTCAAATTAAGCTTGAGCAAAAAGCAAAAAATAATTGAAAATTATTATTATATTTTTTTACGGACATTTTTAAATTAAGTATAAATCTTGTTAAAGTAAATATGATTCTAGTTATAAATAAACTTTATCGCATTTAAAGTAATATTTCAACATTACACACAGAGAAATTAAGTGCCAACCGCATTGAAAAGTGTATTTTAATGGTAACAACTTATAAATTCAGTTAGTACAACGATATTTACATTCGATTTCTGAATATTTTGGGTGTTGCAACTAAAATTCTGTTGAATTAACCGAACTTTGTTACGAAAACTAATGTTCAGTTGTAGCAACCGACTGAAATTCGTAATAATAGAATTTAAGTCGTAGTAACCGAATTTCAGTTGGCAAATTGCTAAATTTTTCTCTGTGTGTATATATGTCATTTTGTGTGTATGACACATTCGATTTTATTATAAATCAAAGAAATAACAAATTATTACAATTTCAGATTTCCTATAATTTAATATGTTCTTTTTGCATTTCGCCACTAAATATCTGCAAAATTTTGTATTTAGCGAAAAATGACAATAGCCCAATAACTCTTATATTTTTCAAGTTTTATCGGTTTTTTCCTAAATTTTTTTTTCACTTTTCTATCGAAAACAAATTTAGAATTAGGTACTTTTCTTGAACAAAGGTTGGCAACAGTGTATGCAACCCAAAAATAAATTTAGCTTGGTTTTTTCTTTGCATATGTTTTGTCTTGAAAAAAATTTGATTTTATACCTGTTGTAACATACAAAATTCTTATGAAATTTAACCCTCAGCCGATTATCAGCCGCCTTAATTGGTATATGAAACATGCCCGATAGCTTTCAAGTATTTTTGTTATTAAAAAAAATGTGTTTGGAGTAATATTAAAACTAGCGTTTTGTTAAAGAATTTTAATTGGATTAAGCTAAAAAAACATTTATATTAATGCCTAAATTAATGCCTTAAATTTAATCGAAGATGTGTCTGATAATTTTCCGACATTCGTAATAGTTCGGCTTCTATGAGAAATTTTCAGAAGAACTTTTTAACATTTATTTGCCGATATGAACAACTTTTAAACGATTTTTAAAAAATGACTTGTGATTGAGAAGAAGTTTGGCGTTCTTTAAGTGTAAAAATTATTGCATTTGAGAGTTGGAATTTTTATAACATTCAAATGAATGCCAAAATTCATAAAATTTTAAGATGCTAGTGTAAACAACATGAATTATTTATGTATTTTTAAAATTATTTTTATTCGTTCGACTCATCGAATAATTTAAAAAAAATAATCACTTTTTGATCATTTAATCGATTAAATAAAAGCCCGAATAAATGACAAGCCTAGTAGACATTCATGTTTAAAAACTTTATGAAAGTCATATGGGCATTTCATTAGAAAGGTTAACAGTGACCGACAAATTTAAAGTGCACTAATAACCCTTTTGACTTGCATTAATTAAAAAACTACTTAAATTTTATTAAATTAAAAAGTCCAAAGTATATCTTAGTTGTCAGGATGATAAAACGGACTGCAAAGTTGCGATCATGATTTTAATCAATTTTCTTTATTTTTAGCAACATTTTCTCTAAAATATTTAATTTTTTAAGAGCGATGATTTCTATATATTTGTTATATCTCGAAATATTGGTTACAACAACAATTAACTCCATAAAATGCAAACGGAGTAAATAAAGATCAGTAAACGGTAAATTTTCGATTTACTTTCATTGACATTCTAATGTCACGTTCGTCACTGCAAAACAATATTTATTCTCATTACTGCTGTGCTGCTGGTAGGAGGTATTTAAATCTTTTAATTGAAATCAAGTTTGTTGTGGAGGATTTCATATTAAAAAATCTGGGGCATATTTATCAGTTTTTATTTTTTATAAAATTTAAAACTTTGTCCCGTCACGTCACCTGGCAAATATTTTATTTTTAAGTAGTGAACTACTGAAGGAAAATGCACGACGGTATAGAAAATAATACAAAAAAACAGACCCACAAAATAAATAAAATTTCATATATTCTACTAAAACCACATAGAAAAAATTATCAACCAAAAATATCTTATTAAAGATTTAATTTGAATTAAATTTGTTTCTAAACAAATAATTAATTGAATCAATTAATATTTTATTTGACTTTTAAATATAAATAAATACATATTTTATTTCAAACATAATTCTCAAATAATTTTTTCATAGACTGTAGGTTAAATAGAAAAGTTTCAGTATAAAATACCAAATGCATTTGAAGTTTACAAACAAAACAAGAACACACACAGCCACACAGCCACACAAACAGACACAGCATTAACAAAAACACATATACACACTTTTTTTGTGAGTATCGTAGTTTTTTTTTGTAGATAGTTATTTATAGCTTTTTTTCTATTTAGTTTTCAATTAAAGTTTTAATTGATATTATTATTGCCGTGATAGGTGCAAAAGCAATTAAAATGTTAATTGATTCAATAAATTTTTTAATTGAAACCCGTTTTTAGTTTTTTCTGTACACAGACCAATAAAATCTGAAAACATCAAGACCCCGGGAATATGTTATAATTTTCTAAATGTTTGATATGCGCTGATTCCGAATAAAATTTTCAAGATATCTTAAACTAAAGTTTGAAAAAACTCGTTTTTTCGCTCTAATCGGGACGTTATAACATAGGAGCTTTATTCGCAAAACTTTTTATGTAATTTGAAAGTCCTATCCGTATTCGTGCACAAATCAAACATTTTAAAAAAGAGTTGGAAAAGTTGTTGGCCTGTGTAATTAATTTTATTTACATGCTAAATTCTCAAAATTATTTTCGCCTCATAAAATTTATAATATTTTTTAATATTTTTTTTTTTTTTTGATTAATTGCTAATATTTAGCTAATAGGAAATATATGTCACATCACGCTACGTAACGTCACATTATAAATGCAAGGAACTAGGAAAATTATATATTTTCATTTCGTATGCTTTGATTCTTTCGAGCACTGTATATTCATTCCTAAATATTTGTTATATTCTTCACAAAGTGTTAACTTTAATTCTTTTATAATCTTGTAGTGTATGCCATAATGTATTTGGTTACATGAACGTACCTATGTATGTATTGGGGTTTATTTCTTTTCTTGATTATTGTAGTCGTATTAGTGTATTTAAAGGCTTACAATTTAGTCCAATGTAGTTCTTTTTCTATAGATGCCAAATTGTGTGACGATGACTTTGGCATTTTCCCTTTATTTTAGCTAGTTAAACAAATTTGTTGTTTATTGTACGTTGGTAGGTACTTAGATTGGTAGTTGTTGGGTAGTATTGTATTGTTGTATGTGGCATAAATGGTCTTTATATATTGTCGTTCGTCGTTGGCTGCTTGTACTTGAAAGTGTGTAGTTGTTTGGTTTCAAAGTTATTTGTTTAGTTTATTTCAAACATTTGGATGGATGTGTGTGTGTGTGTGTTTGTGTGTACAATTGTGAGAGTGTATGTATGCATATTACATAACAACTATGCTATTATGGCTGGTTTAAAATCTCATAGTCGTTTAATATGTGGGTACAAGCTATTATTGATTTATAGTTTTTATTTTGTATAAGGGTAAATAAATACAAATAACAATAAGCTAATATTGTTGAAGGAGATATTTAATAATTAAAATGTCTACAAATGTTATACAGTATTTCGTCCTTATCAACGTCTTTTAAGGTACAAGAAAAATTGTCACAGTAAGATGACCCAGCAAAACTTTGGTAATGGGTGCGATAAAGTAATGCATTACCTTGTAATGTGTACTCCTTACCCGTATCATTACTTTCCAACAAGAAGTAATGAGTTACCGATAATTGGACACTCATGGATTACCTTGTAATGAGACCTCATTACATTTTACATTACTTCAAAACATAAAATAATGACTTACCGATCATCTATTACATAATGCATGAATTATAAACGTAAAGTAATTATCAATATATATTTTTGAAAATCTATTTATAGACACATTACTTTGTAATTTTTTGTAAGCATAATGGTAAGGTGTATATTTTTGATATCACGAACGAAAACACGAAGCACAACAACTCATCTACATGTTAAGCAATAAAATATTGTATGTATCGATAGCTCAGTTGGTAGAGTTCTCACCTAACTAATTGTTAAATACCAGAGACCCCAGGTTCGAATCCCAGCATGACCAAGTTATTTATTTAATAAAAAAAAAGTTATTTATTTAATTAAAAAAAAATATCTGTAAAAAAAAATTTTTATGCATTTTTTTTATGAAAATCTATTTATAGACACATTACTTCTTCCCACCATGTAACCATATAAGTAACCAGTTACTTTACCCACTACAAGGTAATGAGTTACCTTGAGGCTCATCGCCTGTAAAATTCATCAATGAAGTAACGTGTAAAGTAATGCATGAGGCCCTATGGCGATACATTACTTTACCCATGATTTGGTAATGTGTGGTTTTGCTGGGGACCTTTGGTGCAACCAATTGAACGAATATAACATTTTTCACAAATTCGCGAACTTTTAATAACCTCTACATATTGTGATTAGGGCATAGGTCTAAGACCCTATAAAAAACGATACATATATTCTTGATCAAGTTAGATATAATTTTTATTAAAAATAAAAAGGAGAGTAAAAACAAAAAGCGTATATTGTATATCTACCAAAGGTAGAGCTTGCACAAAACGAACAAGTTTTTAATTTATTTTTGATCAATGATGATAATCTTTAACTTCGAGTTTATATGAATGTTTGATGTTTTGCATGGGATTGTCACTTCTTTCAAAACGTGTTCTGATGGTGGGAACATAGAAAATTACCAAAATTTTTCTATCAACACATTCCTGAAAGTGGTCAATTAATAAATTTGAAAACAAAAACTATAGATTATTTGTTAGGATAATACCATAATAAAGAAATATTGAGTATGGCCTCTAACTTGAATAATTTACATTTTCATATTCTTGATCCTTATTAAAAGTTAATCCGATTTAGTGATATCCATCTATCTGTCCGTTGAAATGGCGATCTAGGCGTAAAAACGCAATCGCCACTGCTCATTTTTACCTAGATTGATGTAAATTTTTCCTAATAGTTTGCAAAATCGGTTCAAAAGTTATGAGTGAAAATGTGAAGGTGTCTCTAAATTTTCCATACAAATTCTATACAAAATGTGTATCTTAGTACAATTTCATAGTAGCTTCTGGTGTATAAAATAGTATGTCATATTTTTTCACCAGACTCTAAGTGGTGAATAATATTTGAAATTCACCTCATTTTTTTTTTCACCACTTAAATAGTTTTGCACCACATAATTTCTTTATTTTTCAAATCTAAAATGATTTTTTCCATAATTTGTTTTGTGTTTTATTTGTACACTGGGGAGGATATAAAAAATTTGGTAAAACCAAAATTTGTAATTTTTCTATAATGGTTCTTCTTTACTCTATATGTTTGTTGGCTTAAAACCTAATAATTTTAACGTTGTTTTTAAGTACTTTAATAGAAAAATATTAAAAACCATTACAAAACAAGAAACAAGAAGCTTTTCATGTATTTTTGCAATAAATTTTGGAACTCATTTATATTCTAATTATAAACGGTGCTAAAAAATATATAAAGGGTGTTTTTTATACAGGTATAAAACTTTTAGTTGGCATCACTTTTCTAACTGGCTTACATTTTGTCAGCTGTTAAGTGATTTATGTTTAGTTTGGTTTGGCATTTCAACATGAATAGACTGACGCCTGAACAACGCTTTCAAATTTGCACAATTTAAATTATTTTAAAAATCATGGTTCCTTTCGAAATACGTATCGCGCACGAATTTTGCGAATTTTGTTTAGCGATGAAGCTCACTTTTGGTTAATTCGTGAATTCGCCTCCAAGATCATGAGATTTAACGCCGATGGACTATTTTCTGTGGGTATATGTGAAGTCGCTAGTCTACGCCGATAAGCCCAAAACGATTGAACAATTGCAGGACAACATTCCCCGCGTTATTGCCAATATACGGCCACAAATGTTGGAAAAAGTTATCGAAAATTGGAAATCCAGATTAGACTACGTCCGAGTCAACAGTGTCGGTCATATGCCAGAAGTCATATTTAAATTATAATGCCAGAAGATTATCTTTCGAATAAAGTAAATTTCATGTCAATTTAAAAAACTCATCTTTGTATTATTCCATTTCAAAGTTCTATACCTCTAGAAAAAACACCCTTTACTACTGATAGAATTATTTTCATTGAATGTTAAATATAATGATATGTTTTGCCATATATAATTATACATAAAAGTGATAGAACTATTTTTGATTAATTGTACCATATACACTAACATATGATCATATACGGTGGAATATATATACATATATAGATCTATATATATTTCATATGATCAGATATACAAGATATTCTAATATATAGCATACGATACAATGATATATAATAATATATTACGCCATATTAAAAAATTTTCATAAACTAAGTATACACAGAAAAAATTATGGGCCAAAAATATCTAATTAATCGATTGTTTGAATAACAATGGCAATTTAAACAATTTTTTTAATTGATTCAATTAAAAAATTTATTGAATTTTCTAATATATCCATACAGTGTTGACAACATATAAACAAAATTTGGCAAACAATTTTTTTTTATTTTATTTAGATTAAATAATCAAACAAATTTTTAATTATATCAATATATTATTTAATTTGTAAATAAAAAGGAAAAAATCGCAAATGATTAACTTTTAAAAAGTTAAATAGTTTACCGATTTCAAATACACGCAAAATCGTAGTTATTTCTCTAGAGTTTGTAATACTCTTTTTGTTGAGATATTCGTGTACGCACGAAAACTTAATTTAGTTTCGTGTTTTATCTGTGTTAATAAAAGTGCACATGTGAATTTAAATAAACCTTATCGAAAAAGGACAATTAAACTATTATTTTTGTAAATAATTAAATTTTCAATGAGTATAAGTGTCATTAAACTATGATTTTAAAGTTGTGTGTGATTTTTTTAAAAAAGCAATTCAATTACAAGAAAAAGTTCAAGACAACACAAGCAAAACAAAAATTTTGTCTTTACTTTTATTTGTTTTCTTATAATACATTTTTATATTAAAAAGCTTTAATTTTAATTTAAATAAAATGTCAATTTAATTAACAAACCTACATTTCTTTTTTTATTTAATGGGGGTATATAACAAAAATAAAAAAATACCAGTTTTCTATTAAAACTACCATTGTTTTCTTCTCAAATTTCAATTAAAGTTTTAATCAATTTAACTAAACTTTATAATTGAGGTTGTAAAGAAAAACAATAACTCTTTTAATTGATATTATTATTATTTTAATTGAAAGAGTTTTAATAAACTGTCTGCAAATTTTTTAGTTAATACTATCATTTGAGTGGTAGGTGCAAAATCAATTAAAATATTAATTGATTCAATAAAATTTTTAATTGAAACCCGTTTTTAGTTTTTTCTGTGTAAGATATCAAACATATATCTAAGGCAGTGAAGGTCATCCTCTTAATTTCCAACCCCCGCGGGGTTAGCGACGTTGGCACACCTACACTATAGCATCTTCGTGTGGCTAACGATTATGAATGTTCGCCAGTTGCTTTGTTCTCACTGAGTTAAAAAAAAACTCAGTCGATTGTTGTTAAACACTTGTTGAAGCAAGATCACGCTAAAAAATTGAACTTCGTTTTTTGCTGTTACACACACAAGCGTAAATGTAATAGTATGTGTTATGCCCTTCACTGATCTAAGGTGACAATTTTTTTGTGGCATGGAATCAGTACAAAAAAAAAAAAAAAATAACTTGGGATTATGAAAAAAGTTTCAGCCTCAGCTAATTTTTATAAATTGAATTATACACTTTGCATTAAATCAACGAACTATTGCTGGAATTCGACCATTCAAACTTTTTATTAAATAAATAAAGTTTTTATAAAATTATTTGAAATATTGAAATATTTGAAAAAAATTTATTAATTTCCCAGGTGAAAAAGGCATCGTATATGAACATATATGATCATATATGGGATTGTATATGATCATATATGAGTATAGCTGGTCATATATGTTCATATATGGTTCGATATATGACCATATATGACCTCATATATTTCCATATATGTTCGGATCCGAAATTTGAGGGTATATGGTCGTATATGATAATATATGTTCATATATGCACATATATGATCCATATATGCTAATATATGATCATATATGACCATATACCCTCAAATTTCGGATCCGAACATATATGGTCATATATGAGACCATATATGGTCATATATTGAACTATATATGGACATATATGGCCCGCTATTCCCATATATGGTCATATACAAGCCCATATATGATCATATATGTTCATATACGAATTAATTTTCACATGGGTTTGTAAAAAAATTCTTTAGTTTAAATTGCATTTAAACTCGTCCAAAAAAAATCTCCTTGTGTAACCTGAAAGGCATTTAAAAAAAAAAATAAATCAAAGATTCTTTGTTTTAAAGAAAATTTCAAATTCTAAGAAGCTTTCAAAAACTTCAAATTTTAATATATTTATGTTATCTTTTGTAAAATATGCAGACTGACTACTGTTTAAAATTTCGTCCTGAATATTTGTTTTCCTAAAAGAATCAAGACTTTTAAAATACTAAAGCTCTCGGATTTTAAACTCTTTCTCTTAGATTTTTAACGAGTTTTCCACATAAATACTTATAGTTTTCAAGATTATTTTTGTTAGTTTTTATCAAATTAGAAATGGATCAAAACTTAAGTTTTTTTTTATGTAAAAAAAATATAGTTTTCCGGAAATGTTAAAAATCAGTACAATTAGTAAAAATTTAAAAAAATCAATACAAATCAGTACAAAATTTTGTCATCAGTACACACAGAAAAATAAAGTCTCAACCCAATTGAAAAGTGTATTTTGGTGGCCACAATAAAAAAAAATTCAATTATTACAACAATATTCACATGTGATTGTTGAATATTTTTTTGCTGCAAGTAAAATACATTTGTATTAACCAAATTTTGTTATATTCAGTTGAAAAAGCCAATTTCAATAGTAGTAACCGCATTACAGTTGTCAAATGTCTTAACTTTTTCTCTGTATGTAAGCATGATCCAAAATCATCAGTACATGTACTGATGAAATCAGTACGAATGGTCAGCCTACATATAACGTAATATATTGCCATACATATAAGCATATATAATGATATCAAGTTGTATATCAGAATATAGAAACTTTCTCTTCATCGGGTAACTAACGATATTATAACAAATTTTTGAAAAACCAAAAAAAAAAAAAATCATACTAAATTCTTACCTTTTTTGTTGGTGTTGTCTCACTAGGTGATCCATTGGAATTTGCACCTGATGAACGTCTGGATACTGTAGCCATTTTCATTTTACAAAATTTGTTTTTTTCTGCTGTTTATTCAATTATCTTCAAATATAACTCTAAATTCAATTGATAATGTATCACTTACAAAATCCAAATAAATGTCACACAATGTTTCTTTAATCAAAAATCTCGCTTTCACCATCAATTCAAAAGTGTACTAAAAATGCCTTTTATTTCGTTAACCACACGCATACATGAACAATTCCTGATTTATTGTACTTGTTATATCAATGTATTAGTGTCGAAAGCACAAAACCATAAGGCATAATAAAATGTGAGGTTATGTGTTTTGTTAATAAGGAGATGCAATAATAACAACACACACTCTTCTTCCTCTTCTCGTATTGCAAATTTATACGGGGAGAATACACCAGAACTTATTGCGTTGTTGTTGATTTTGCACTTTTTAAAGTGATTTCTTTCGACAGGAATTTAGTTTTTAAAATAAATTTACGATATTTCTTATCATTTATTGTTGTTTTATTTTAATAGTTTGATTTTTTTTCACCTCCTACTATGGTAACAATAACAAAAATAATAGTTATTGTAAATTTTCTCACCGTCTCTTTAGTATTTAGCTTGTTGTTATTGTGTTTTTATTTTCTTCTTGTTTTATTTTATTTTTTTTCTCGTGTATGGTGTTTATATGCTGAGTAACACTTTAATACTAATGCTTTGCTACACGTTTACCATATGAAATAAAACACGAACGACACACATATAATATTGATATGAGTGTGTGAGTTGTTTGTCTCGTTTGTTTGTTGTTTTTTTTTCGCTGCCTTATGTTTTGTTGTTGTTAATACTTTTTGTACTCTAGTGTACAGTGGAGAGAATTTTAATAGCAATTTTTATAACAACCCAGTGTAGAAAGGGTAATGGCATATCATTATTTTTTGGACTGCCAGTAATAACACCAGCTTACTTTCTGTACTATTTTCATACATATAATAATGACTTACTAATGACTAGGGACACGAACTTTATTCACTAAAAAAAGTGTTTTAGGCGCCTATAATGTGCAAGAAAGATCTTATAATAAGAACTAAAAGTTAAAAAATATACACTTACTTTATTTTTAGACACCCGGTTAAAAAAGTTCATATATGTATGTAAATATGTTCATTGCACTCGCGAAAATATGAATGCCCTAATATATGAACACCCCAAAATATGAACATTGTTTTTTCTTCCATTGACTACTCTAAAATATGAACTTAGTGCCAAAGCTTTAAAATATGAACAGCTTATTTTTGTATTTTTAACGGATTTTATCAACCTACGCAATGTTTAAATCTAAATCAATAGGGTAGTGGTTAAATTTTTATTCAACTGCATTATCATTTGAGGATTTCCCTAGCTGTTTGCTTTTAAATTGTCTTCACCTGTCAATCAAAATTTCTAACATACACGTTTTAGTTAGTGCTCAGATTCAGCTAGAATTCCTTATTCGTTTTGTGAATATAAATTTAACATGAAAAGTTCTTAAATATGCATAAAAAAGCATAAGTTTTTAACTTTAAAAGAAAAAGCAGACATTTTAGAACATTTGGGAAAGGTGCAAGTGTATATTTTAAACTGTAACTTTTTTAAACAGGTAACTTTTAAATTTTGTTTCTTTTTCAAAAATGAATTGTTTTTTTTAATAAATAAAAAAATTTAACATAAGAAACTTTTATTTTTATTGGAAAAACGTTTTTAAATGTAAATTAGATGCCATTCGCAACTATGAACTGGCTTGGTTTTAATTAGTTCATATTATCGCGAGTGCACTGTATATGGTTGCGTATATGGACATATATGTATGTTTCATATATGGGCATGTATGGAAGTGTATGTGATTCTCATATATAGAGGAATATATTATTTTATATTTGCAGAAGGTGCTCATATAACGACATAAAGGTTGTTTTTAGAGGTACAAAACCTTGAAATGGAATAAAACAAAGATGAATTTTTTAAATTGACATGAAATTTACTTTATTCGAAAGATAATCTTCTGGCATTATAATTTAAATATGACTTCTTGCATATGGCCGCCACGACTGGATCGGACGTAGTCTAATCTGGAGGTCCAATTTTCGATGACTTTTTCCAGCATTTTTGGCCGTATATTGGCAATAATGCGGCGAATGTTGTCCTCCAAGTGGTCAATCATTTCGGACTTATCGGCGTAGACTAGCGACTTCACATATCCCCACATAAAATAGTCCAGCGGTGTTAAATCGCACGATCTGTGAAACTATGCGGTTACCAAATGCTCCCTTCAATAAATCAAATTTGAAGTGCAAATATAAATTTGTCGAGTAGTGATATAAATAGACAAAAAAAAAACAGAAAAAAACTAAAATTTTCAATTTTTTAAAATTTTTTTTATGCGAATAACAACTTACCATTCTGAAATCGGCTACCGACAATTTATTAGGAAATATTTCTGTTAATTTTTGTTTGCAGAATATACTGTTATTTGCGTTTAACTAAATTTAAGGTAAATAAACCAAATATTTTGTAGTTATTACAGTTTTTGTTTGCATATACTGAGTAAAAGTTTTTGCTGATTTTATTTTCAATTAACAAAAATTCATATCAAATCGAAGTAAATTTTTTTAACTTTAACAGTTTTATTTTTTCTGTTCCTTATCTTGCTAGTATTGAACAACACAAATCTCTTAATATTAGCAGTTTTTTTTAGCGAATTTTTAGTAGCATTTTCTGCTATTTTTACACGTTTATTTCTGAGTGTAAAAATGCAAAACTCATATTTTTTCTATCTGTAATGAACATATTTTTAGTATCGTGATATGCTTTCAAAAATGTTTTTTTAGAAATGATTTTTTTTAACCATTACGCTTTTATTGAAAAATACCTTGAATCAGAAATTGAAGTTCATTTACTTTTCAAAACTTATAATCAGTTATTTTGATTCCACTGCTTGATATTTTCTTAATTTATCCTAAAAGTTTGTTCATAAGAATATACGAAATTCAAAATATGCTATTTTTATTGTTGCCAGTGTAAAGTCTCATACACGGTCTGCTTTTTTTTTACAATAAAAACGACACTAACACAGAAACACAAACAAATACAACTATAAAAAGAATACTCGCACAAGGTATCAATATTATACCCAACTGTTCTGTGTTTTTTTTTTGTTTTCATTTTTCTACTCTTGACACTCTGCTAGTCAGTCGAAAACAAAAAAAAAAAACAGTCATCCATCCATCTATTTAGTCATCATCTACTCAACTACTACTGCTACTACTACAAATACACATTACTAGCAGTTAGTATGTAGTTTTGTTGTTTTCAAAGCTATAATAGCATGCACTAATAGCTAGCTAGTACCATATTCAACACAAATACAACTAAATAACAAATATAACAACAATTTAAACAACAACATTCATAGCAAGAAGAAAGAATAGACTTTGTTCATACACTTCTGGTTATTTGCATAAGGCTAAACAAAAATTTTCAACACAAATATTTTCAATATTGTAACACAAATACAACTATATGACGAATATAACAAAATTTTAAACAACAACAGTCATAGCAAGAAGAAAAAAATATACTTTGTTCATACACTCCTGGTCATTTGCATAAAGCTAACCAATTTAACTTTCACTGCATATCAGATGCAAATACAAAAATCGTTTGCCATTTAGTTCTCAGGGAACTTCTGCTTTAAAAATATGTAGTTGTTTGGGATGTAATACAGTTCCTTTATTTTTAATGTAAATGTCAGTCATTTGTAGAACAAATAAAATTTTTTACTAACATTTAGTTCATTTAAAAAACAAACCACATCAAATGACTGTTTTATGATTTTACATTAATTTTTTACAGTTGTTTTTTGTTATTAAAACAAATAAAAAAAATTTTTTACTAATAATTCATTTTTACTACAATTGTTAATAATTTTTTGAACATTAAAAAACAAATGACAATGTTAGTCGAATTTACTGAAATGTAAGTCGTCCTTTCTTTAAGTGAAATTTCATTTGTTTTTAACTACATTTGCAGTGGTCTTTACCTACATAGTATTCTAAGTGTACTAATAAAGTTATTTCGCATGAATTATTCTAAAAATGCAGCATTTGGAGGCTTTAAAACAAATCTAGATGCACCCTCTGAAAATAAAGATTAACATATTTTATGACGACTCCTTAATTTCGGCTCTAGCAATAACATCCTGTGAGCTAAACCGTTTTTATAAATCCTCCAACAATACTATTTTCTGTTAATTAAAACTTAGTTAAGGAAACTTTTGACAACAATTTGGTCAATTATAAAAAAATACTTTAAAATTCTACTATTCTGCATTGAAAATTTTTTAAAAACAGCTTTTCGACTCTAGATGAAAAGATTTTTGTAATTTTTTTATATTTTTAAATCATGGATGGTAACCGATTCGATGCGGGTATCGAAGTAATTGTAATGCTATTTTCTTTTATTTCGGAACGTCAATTTAGGGGTAACGATATTTCAGTTATTTCGCTAACGGGTTTTTACCGTTAACGGTATTTTACTTGGACAGGGACCCAATATGGACATTTCGTATAAACTGTTTGCTTAAGGTAGCAGCACCTCATGCTTTCTGTTATGGTTGTGATTTGTATAAAGACAGTTTTCTATGCATACTCGAAGATAAATATCTGCTAGTTTTTCTACTGCAAAGACGAAAGTTTTTTTTTTTAATATTAGCAGACGTATATATTGCACATTCGAATATATTACAGATTCGAAAAGTAATAAACGTGCTCGTAAGGGAAAACAGGCAGTCTCAGGTCAAAGAACTCACCAAAGAAACAAAAAGAACAACCAACGCCTCAAAACTATTTAGAAAAAAACCCAAGTCGGCAGAAAATCATATTGTCGTTTAGACGAATATGAAGATTTTTGTATAATTTTTGTAATCAGCAAAGTCCACCAAATCCAATATGATTGCTTGCAGCGAGAGTAACTTAAATGAGCCGAAATCATCGGTACCTGTAATATACACGCAGAAAAAAACTGGGGAATATAATCGAAAATTTACCATAATTAATTAAAAATATTTTAATGGGAAGTATTTATACCAAATTCGTAGGGCGGATTAAAAGATTAAAATATCAATAATTTCAGTTTTCAAATTTCTATACAAATAAAAAATCCACATTTTTGGAATTAAAAAAAATATAAAATATAAATATATATATCGCACTTGATCAACAAGAGGGTATTAACTTAAAATTTTTAAAATATCACTTTTTTCAAGAAATCAACTAACAACATCAATATCTATCTATTGTGAAAATTTCAACGTATTCCGATTAATCTTTCATCTCGAAAACCACTTTTGAGACCATTTTCATGATAATGTAGTGATTACCTTTATTTCAACAAAAAGGTATTTTTTCGAGTTAATACAAAAGTTCAAATAGAAATGAATCGTATATTTTCATAAAAAATGTATTGTTTTGATTTGAGCCTTTATTTATGTTAAAAATAATCAAACTGTTTTATTTATATTTGGTTGTATTTTGAGTTGATACTGTTTTGTTGATAAAATTTGTTTTATTCTATAAATTTAAATCAATAAAATTTCAAAAAAATGGTATTAACTAAAAAAATTGTTTTTTTTTTTGCGATGAGTGGAAAAATTTAAAACAAAAACAATGTATATATATTTTCAAATGGAATTTGCTTATTATGATATGTTTGAATTTTTAAATTCTGTTAAAATGTGGCCATAAACAGTTTTTTGACTCTACTGAAAATTTTAAAATTTTGAGTTAATACCCTCTTGTTGATCAAGTGCGATATGTATTTTATAGGTAGTTTTTTTGTAAATTCTGAAAAGTAAATATAACCACAATTGTTATTTATTTGTGTTTTTTTTATTAAATAATCATAAAAAGTTCGGTAGTTCGGCCAACACCGAACTTGGCTGAACTTCACTTTTTGGCCGAACTCCGAAGCCGAAGCCGAATACTCGGTCGGACACTAATTATATATGCTACATCTTATACACAACACAAGTGACAGAAAAATTCATGAATTAATTTGTTTAGTCTTATTCTAATAACCATGAGTGTATGGTTGTTGTTTCTGCTGTCCACCTTGCTCGGTAAAAAAAAAACAAAAATATATGCGTGTACTGGATTCTATATTTTGACTGATGGTTGTTTTTGTTTCACTAGAACTTAGCGAATGTACTAAAAAGTAGAGAAGAATAAAAGTAGTAGTACCTAGAGAGTAAAAAGCACAGCATATACTACTACCCTGTAGTTAGTACTTACTAACTTTTATGTCTGTATCATTACAACAACAACTACTACAAAGAACATTATTATTGAGTACTAAGCACGAGTGGTACAAGTTATTTCTGTAAAATAGTCCACCAAATATTACTAGTCTACATAAAACGAGTACATAGTATAAAAATGGTTGGATGATGATTGTTATGTTGCTATATGTCCCAGTGTAGAAAAGCGTTACCATATACCATATACAGTGGGCGACAAATTCATTACAAAACTTTTAAAAAAATGTTTATTTTTTTCGTCTTTATTGGTCAGTTGCGAAAAATTGGGAGTAAAAATTTTACATTTTTTTTTAATTAATTTGATAATTTTTTTTTATTTATTATTAATCGATGTAAATCAAAATATTGGCACAAATTAGATAAACTTTAAAGTTAAAAAATATTTAATTTAATTTTAATAATGTTGACAAAACATCGGAAAGTTCTATCAAAGCAATCTGACCTTTGACCTCCTTGGAGCAAGGGAAATAGTTATCCGATCTTACCGAAACTTGTATCATATATTTTTTGCACCAAGTGGCACTCGGAAGAAAAAATTGCCTCCATAAAGTAATGCCGCTCTAACATGTATTGCCATTTCAAATATTGTAACTTTTTTTTTAACCCAATTAGGTCTTTTTAATAAAAATGTTTTTTTATTAGAAAGTTTTTTAAAATACAAAATTTTCTAAAAAGTACTACAAAAAATATATGATGTATGAACGTATGTATATGGATGACCATATAAAATAATATATGAACATATTTGTCCATATATGGAAATGTAGGTAAATTTTTCTAGTATGTACGAATGACCATATGTGATCATTAGGGCGGGTCGATTTGAAAATCGCTCAACTTTCAAGGAAAATCGTATTCTAGGGAGCAAAATAAGGAACTTTGCCGAAGGAACCATACCTCTAAAACGAATTCTGATGTCCCGACTTTTGACCCGTAGGGTCAAATTTTGAAAAATTCCACTATGACCCATTTAGAGTGCCCCAATCGCATCCAACCCAATCGAATATAATTTATACATTCATCTGCTAGAGCGTCTTCCGGAGAAGAAATAGAGACCCTAATCTTGGAAAAACTCCTCCGACTTTCTGAAATATCTCTATCCCGAGATTTGTACATTTTGCTACAAAAACATGGCTAAAAAGGCCCTCTTTTAACTTAAATTTTAACCCCTTAACGGTCACCTAGAATGATGATTTATGCATTAATCTGCTAGCGCGTCTCCCGGAGAAGAAGTAGCTCCCATAATCTTGGAGAGATTCCTCCTACATTCTGAAATATCAAAATGGGCTTTTTCAAAATTTGACAATACGGGTCAAAAGTCGGGACATCAGAATTCGTTTTAGAGGTATGGTTCCTTCGGAAAAGTTTCTTATTTTGATCCCTAGAATACGATTTTCCTTCAACGTTGAGCGATTTTTTGCCTCCATACAAATCGACCCGGCCTAGTGATCATTAGGGTGTCCCATTCAAAAAAAAATTTTGGGGATCATTCTTAATTTGAATACTCATAGGGCTAAGAATTTTTGAGAATTTTTTCAGATTTTTCGGAGGTGATTTAGAGGTCGCGCAAATCGATTTTTTACCAAAAATCGAGCTTTTTGGGCTTTTATTAAATTATGCTTAAAAATTGATAAAAAATCGATATTTCTTCAGCTTCTGAGTCAATATTCTTAAAGAAAATTTTCCGATCTTTAATTTTATCTGCATAAATAATAAGTTTCGGCAATGATTTTGCACATTTTGGCAATTTAATAACGGTTTTTCGTAAATTTTCAACAAATATGGAAAAAAATGCTTTATAACTTTTAAAATTTGTAAAAAGACTAAAAAAACTAATGATGGAGTTTAATAGATTATTAAGTTTTAAATTAATTAGCAGAAAAAAAATGAATTTTGTCTCACCGTTCTCGAGTTATACCCTTTTAACACCAATTCACCGTCGTTCTCAATTGAACATTTCGGAGACATCATTGAGACGAATTTTGCATAAAGACCTTGGTATGACGCCATACAAAGTCCAATTGGTTCAGGAGTTCGAAAAAAAAGTTATTTGGCGGACCCTTTATAATACGCCCCACAGGGGGGCATTTAAAAAAAATAATGGGAATAAATAAAGCACTTCTAAACTACTGATCCGATTGGTATGAATCAAATTGAAAATTGTAAAATAGGTGTTAATCTTCTGTAATATTGTGATTGGTTCACCCTGTTTCAGTACAGGCTGTACTAACAGGTTGTCAAAGTTGATTACCTAGTATATAAAAAATATTTTGGGGCGTGTAACTTTTGTAAATGCGGACTGATTTCCAGAATTTTAAAGCCAGGAGTAATGTACATTAAAAGATAAAGAATATATGATAGGGTTACCTCCTCTACTTTAAAAGTTATCAACATTTTTTTTTACGTGACTTACTAGTTTAGACCGATGGCTATACAAGACCGATGGCTATACTAGAACACACCCCAGTAAAAAACGCTGCTTACATGTAAGCAGGTTTGTGAGGGAGTAAGCCAAAAAGAATCCCTTACAAACCTGCTTACATATGATATGCTATGATTTTTATATGGCGATTTCTCACTTGGAAGCATTACTTTTGGGCAAAATAAGCGCTGATTTTAGCGCTTATAAAAAGCTGTAATTTCATGGCTTGCAGTAAAATCATATGTCATATCTATATTATTACGATTAGAAGTAATGACATGAATATACCATACATAATTTATTTTACATAAAATTCTACAGATATTAATTTTTTGTTGTTAAAATTTTTGACATATAATATATTCATTTTATTTGTGTTACCGCTCCACGTGCAAGCTCTTCAGAAACACTCGGGAAAATTGGTGCAGATCGTTTATAATACACGATATGAAACTTTCTGCATTACAACCTGCATCCATATAAGGGATTAGGGTAAGCTGCTTACAACCTGTATCCTTGTTAGGGAAAACAGTAAGCTCAAAATTTTTGTTTGTTTATTTTTATATGAAAATTATTCGTTTCTTTTGCTGCTTCTCAGTATTATGTAATAGTAAGCACTTACATCAGCTCATTTGTTTTATCCTGCTTTTAAAAACACGAAAATTTTTTACTGGGTACAAGCAATTTCGATAGGGTATGTGATAGAGGAGACAAAATATATGGACTTGTACTTTTCTTTTTATTCGTATTTGTTCAATCTAAAACTTAGGATAAAAAATTGGTAACAAAGTGGAGAATTTTCTATTTTTATTTTTTACTTTTTCGTAGTTCAGGCAATATCCCACTGTGGAAATTTTTTAAGAGCCATTAACATGCAATTTCTCGGAACCACTCAAAATATCATACTCATGGCTTTAAATAAATTTATAATTGAAATTTTTTTACTGGAACATGTCCTTAATGGAATTGCTGTTTTAAAATTTTCATTGCAGTCTTGATGTAACTGTGGGTCTGGGCTTCTGTGACGCTGACTTCAATGTACGCAAATGCTTCCGTCTTCCTGACCATAATAACGTACTACAGGCGGAGGTCACCGCGATTACGGAGTGATCGCGGCTGTATGAATATCATGGGCTTGACCGGTGATATTGTGATTTTCACGGATAGCCAAGCGGCTATCCGGGCTTTATCTACGGACTCTGTGAAATCAATGACGATACTCAGGTGTAAAGGGGAAATTAACGTTTTCTCTGCACGGGGACGCATTGAGATTATATGGGTGCCGGGACACTGTGGTATAGCGGGGAACGAAGTGGCTAATGATTTGGCTAGGGGAGGATCTTCCCTGGAATTAGTCACTTTGGGGAACGCTAAACCTTTTCGAGCTCTCAAGGCGGATCTGGTGGACTGGGCTGACATGCATAGGACCATCTGGGAAAATGCGGGTGTTGGCAGGACTACGAGTATTTTCTGGGGCAACCCGGACAAGGACAAGATGAGGGAAATTCTGAATCTCAGTAGGAAGGAACTGAGTCTTTTGATGGAAATCCTCTCGGGACACTCGACACTTAGGGCCCATCTCCACCGTATTAGTAGGGCGGACTCGGAAGTGTGCAGGGCCTGTGGGGAGGACGAAGAGACCTTGGAACACTATCTCTGTGAATGAACGGCATTTGCCGGGATACGGGTCGAAATACTATCCAGTGACCCAATATCCACATTGGGGGATCTTAGGGGCATAGGATGGAAGAAGTTGAGGAGTTTCATCAGTGCGACGGAGTTCCTGGGGTAGAAAGGTAACATAGGACCGATTGTTTAGAGCGCACAACTAGCCGACATTCTGGCTTAAGTGTAAGTCCTCAGGGACTTGAGTCGGATTAGGGAAGTATTTTTCCTTCTCCGAATCCTCTTTTCGACCTAACGTAACCTAACTGTGGTAGCCAACTACCGTTATTATGAAAATGTATTGAATGCCAACCCTGGTTTTAAATCTAATTCATACATTAATGAATTCCTGCATTAATACTTTTGTCTTCATTACGACAATATTAAAATTTCATCAAGTTTAAAAATGGTTTTTACCAATTTTTTAAAATTGTAATTTTTGACAAGAAAAAGTAGAAAAAGTGTTTTAGTAATTATTGTTAACCTTATGAAACGCAAATGGATATATAGCCTTTAAGAATATAAGTTTCTTTAAACAGGACGGCCTTACAGATAAAAATACTCAAAACAACGATCCATTACGATGAATTGTTGAACTGTAAGTTCACATTTTCTTTTAAAATTTCTTAGATACAAGATGATAATTAAATCTTAAGATTAAATAGAAAATTCAAATGGTAAGAGAAAAAAAAATAAATAAATTTTTAAGTAATTCTTTAATTATCTGTAAAGTCCTGTTTTAAAAACTTATAATATTAATACCCATTGTTTACAATGTTTTAATTTAATGTGGTCATATTATTTGTTATTTTAAAAATTGTTTAAAATGTTTTATCGGCAAATATTTCGTTCTGATGTGGTAATAAACATAATGACTGCGCTGACATAAACAGATAATATGTATTAGGGTGGCATTTTTGTATTTTTGGTAATTTTAGCGCGGAATATTGTGACAGTTGTGATAAAACGGCTGTGGCCAGAATTTAAGCAAAATTGAAAAACTGTCAAAAATTAGTACTCCTGTAATATTTTGTTGTTAAAATCAAAGGAATATGTATTTTAAAACTACTAAACATATATTTAAAACCAATCTCCTCACTTTTCTTTTAAATCAAATGTTTTTAATTTATTTTTAACTTTTAAAAAATTACCTCAAAATCCGTTAAAGTAAAGATTCTCTTTTATTTTTACTACACTCAAAAAAATAAGTTAGTACAAAAGTTAGTAAAACGTCTTGTAAATCAGGTACACTATTTTTTAGCAATTTTTTTGCTAAAATCGTGTTTTCAGCTAAAAATTTTGTTATACTTTTTCAGCACTTAACTGTTTTATACTAATGCTTTACTAATTTACTAATATTTTACTAATTAATTTTGCTAAAAAAAAATGTGCTGATAAGCACATTAATAGTGTGGACGACAACCAGATTGAAAGATATACTCAGAATGAAGCAGATGTCGCGGCATGTCAAGATGTAGTAGAGAAGAGGAAAATGATACTAAAAAGTACAACTCTAATAAGACATAAAAAAATCAACCATGTAGGACTTTTGTATCTGTTTTTCATACATAAAACAAAATTGAGGATTAAAACAACTTAAATTTTGCGTTGTCACCGGCTTGGGAAAATAATTGTCTTTTAATTAAATAAAAGACAAATTAAAATATTTAAATTTAATATGTATTTCTAAACTAAATGTTTATAGATTTATAATCTAGTGTGGTCAAATTGCAAATAAACAAACATATACAGACATGTAGACAGAGTAAAGTGAAAGACAAAGACACATCTTAGGTAGATTTTTATGGTTCCTTTTTCTTATTGCAAAAAAGGGTTGTTTTTTCGTTTCGTTTGTTTTTGTTTATTTTTTCGTTTCGTTTCTATAATTATCTTCGGCAGTTGCGTCCTTTAAAAGAAAGCATCATTTAGACAACCATTGATGTAAGTAGTTGAAAGAAAATTTTTGTTATGTTATATAATATTTATTTCTATATATTTTCAGATATTAAATTAATTCATGTCGTCAATGTGGGAAAATAAAAATTTTTATATCACAAAAATATGTTTTATGATTTTCAGCAAATATATTAACTAAATTACAATTTTTTTTACAATTTTTTTGCGTTTTTTTTCAGTCTACTAAAATTCAGCAAAAAATTTATTAATTTTTAGCAAGGCTTTTTTATTTCTAATCTACTAAGTGTTAGCAAAAATTTTGCTGAATCTACTAATTTTGTTGCTAAAAATCAGCTCGCTGATTTTCAGCAAAAGATTTTGCTGACATTAGCAATTTTTTTGCTGGCACACTCCTGACTAAAATTTTGCTGACTCAGCAGCAAATCCGTAAAACTAAACACCAGAGTAAAAAAAAAATTATATGTATGTAATTATATATACTTATATATAACTATATATAATCGTACATAGCACCTATATGGATATAATTATATATGGGGTTGACTATTAAAAAATCAGTTTATATGGTGTTATATAAAATTATATATAAATATATATGATCATATATATAATTATATCTGCTTTATATAATTATATATAATTTTGTATAATTATATATACCCATTATTTCGGTTATAACTTAATATAATTATATCAGAGTTTATAGAATTTTATATATTTATATCTACCAATTTCCGTATACAATTATATATAATTTGATATAGTTTGTATAATTTTTTTCAATCGGGCGATTTTATTTTATTATAACTATCAAAAAGTTACTCCCAAAAAGTAACTCCCTTTGTGGTTCAAATTAAGAATTTTTTGTAAAAAGAAAATTTTAAATGAAAATAATAATTGGTACAGAAAAACAGTATTTACAGTATTGGGCAAAACCTAAGAAACACTGCTTGATTTTAGTTTCTGAGTCAAATTATTTTTAAATGAACATATTTCAATTCAATGTTTTAATGTAGTTTTATTAATTACTGTGTCATACAAAATTAAAACACAAAAAATTGGTAATTATCTCTCACCTAACGGTTCTTATAGTAAAACAACAACACGTCATAGATTTTATTAAATTATCAATTATTTTTAGATCTGTGCGTTTCCATTCATCCTTCAGACACGAAAACAAATCGTCGTTGTTGGAAAATCATTTTGATCCAACGTTCCTCTTCAATGTTGAAAATAAATTTTCAATTGGGTTCAAATCGGGCGATTGGGCCGGCCAATCAAGCACTTGAATCCCTTTCGATTGTATCCATTCCATGACCAACTTCGATGAGTGTTTCGGATCGTTATCATGTTGAAACACCCATCGGAGTGGCATGTTCCACTCGGCATATGGCAACATCTTAGATTCTAAAATGTCCCTATACACAAATCTGTCCATTTGGTAGAAACTCTGTGGATCGGCCCTAGACCATGACCTGAAAAACACTCTGGTTTGAAAAGTTATACAGCTTCCAAAAAACCTCTTCTTACAAAACGTCACGCAAAAAAGCGATATGTATTTTTAAGCTATACAAGTCAACTATTAATGCACACATTTTTTTTTAGACTCGAATTTGCAAAACAATATCTTGATTGGTCAGTTACAAAGTGGAAAAGTGTGCTATTTAGCGACGAAAGCAAATTTAATTTGTTCAATTCTGACGGCATATGCCGTGTGAGACGCAATACAGGCAAAAGGCTTAAACTCCGATATTGTTGTAAAAAGACTGTCAAGCATGGGGGCGGCAATGTGAAGGCGTGGACGTGTTTTTCAGGTCATGGTCTATTGCCGTTCCATAGAATTTCTACCAAAATGAACATATTTGTGTATAGGGACATTTTAGAATCTAAGATGTTGCCATATGCCGAGTGGAACATGCCACTTCGATGGGTGTTTCAACATGATAACGATCCGAAACACTCATCGAAATTGGTCAAGAATGGATACAATCGAAAGGGATTCAAGTGCTTGATTGGTCGGCCCAATAGCCCGATTTGAACCCAATTGAAAATTTATTTTCAACATTGAAGAGGAACTTGGATCAAAACGATTTTCCAACAACGACGATTTGTTTTCGTGCCTGGAGGATGAATGGAAACGCATAGATCTAAAAATAATTGATAATTTAATAAAATCTATGCCGCGTCGGTGTGCCGCAGTAATAAAAAATAAGGGTTATTATACCAAATATTAAAAGTTTCTTAGGTTTTGCCCAGTGAATTTTTAAGTATTTTTTGTTGTTGTACTATAAGAACAGTTAGGTGAGAGATAATTACCAATTTTTTGTTTTTTTATTTTGTATGACACAGTAATTAATAAAACTACATTAAAACATTGTATTGAAATATGTTCATTTAAAAATAATTTGACTCAGAAACTAAAATCAAGCAGTGTTTCTTAGGTTTTGCCCAATACTGTATATGTAGTTTGTTTTTTTATAAATGGTGAAACAACTATAAAAAAGTATTTCTTTGTAGTTTTAATGTATATTCTTTAAAAGTCAAAGTTTACTGATTACTTTTTAAATAAACTACAATCCGTTACTGTTAAAATATTGTGAGTGTACTAGTGCATTCGCTGCAGAGCGTGTCCAAAATGGGTTAATTCAAATTGCAGTTATTCTATTTGCAATTTTTAGTTGATTTTACTGACAACATTTTTTGAGTGCATATTTATTACACTGACTAATAAATATATGACGAGTCTATATGCGAATATGTAACAATATCCAATCGTATTGCACGAGTATTTTATGCCTTATTTTCATATCGTTTTTTTTTTTTTTTTTTTTTGTAATTTTGTTTAGAAGTTTGTTTTATTCTGGTGACACTTTATATTAAATATATTTTTATTTTATTATACATTTTCACATTAAAATAAATTGTTATTTGTGTGTGAGTGTTGTTATTGTATTGCTAATATGTAAGGGAATGTTCCCTATTGTGGCCTGTTGCTTTTCGTTTTTTTTTTTGTCGTGTTGTTGCATGAATATGTCAAAACTGTCAACTGTCATCGAGTTTACTTTCCGCTATCACTACACTCCGTTGCAAAACTATAATTACACATTAATTTCACTTAATTTCGGAAGTTAAATAAAAGTAGAAGAGCTTAACTGACGTAAAAGTAAAACCAATTTAAAATTAATAAATTTAACAAAAAAAAAAAAAAACAATTCATTTATTTTCCTATTGAAAAGGGAATAATAAAATCAATTAGTGTTTCTATACTATAAACACACTTAACTTAATAAAGGGTGATTTATTAAGAGCTTTCGAATGTGATAAAAAAAAAATTTAAAGAAATGTATGAAATCTTATTTGAGTCGATAGAGCTATAATTCAATGTTTAAAGATGATTTCATGTACACAGAAAAAACTAAAAACGGGTTTCAATTAAAAAATTTATTGAATCAATGAATATTTTAATTGATTTTGCACCTATCACAGCAATGATACTACATATCAATTAAACCTTTTACTAAAATTAAGAAGGAAAAAAAAGTTATAAATAACTTCTACAAAAAAAAAATATGATACTCACAAAAAATGTGTGTTAACGATACGTTGGTATGTGTGTTTTTTGTCTGTTTGTATGTTTGTGCGTGTGTTTGTTTTGTTTGTAAACTTCAAATTCATTTGGTATTTTATACTGAAAATTTTCTATTTAAGCATACAGTGTATAAAAAAATAATTTTAGAATTACGTCTAAAATAAAATATCTATTTATATATTTAAAAGTCTATTAAAATATTAATTGATTCAATTAAATATTTGTTTAGAAACAAATTAAATTCAAATCAAAGTTTTAATTAGATATTTAAGGTTGATAATTTTTTCTGTGTAAATGTTGACCGCGGCTACGCCTCAAATAGTTCATACGATGGGTCCAATTTTGGCATACTCTCTCCAACATATCGGCCGGTATCTCACGAATAAAATCTTCAATATTGGCTTCCAGTGCGTCAAATGTTGCGGGCTTGTCCTTATAGACATGAGCCTTAACATAGCCCCACAAAAATAATCTAAAGGCATTAAATCGCACGATCTGGTCGGCCAATTGACCGGCCCCAAACGTAAAATAAACTGTTCACCGAACTCGCCTTTCAAGTGGGCCATTGTTTTACTTGCTGTGTGGCATGTGGCACCGTCTTGTTGAAACCACATGTTACATAAGTCCAGCTCTTCCATTTTGGGCAAAAAAAATTGTAATCATCGCACGGTAGCGCTCGCCATTCACAGTAACGTTCCTGCCTTCATCGTCTTTGAAAAAGTACGGTCCAACGATGCCACCGGCCCATAATCCACACCAAACAGTGCATTTTTCGGGATGCATTGGCAGTTCTGGCAATTGCTTCTGGCTGTTCTTCACACCAAATACGGCAATTTTGCATGTTAACGTATTCATTCAACCAGAAATGAGCTTCGTCGCTGAACACAATTTTCCGATAAAAAAGTGGATCTTCATACAACTTTGCCAGCGCTTATTCACCAAAAGTAAGCCGTTGTGGTAGGTCGTGTGGCTTCAATTCTTGCACCAGCTATATTTTAAAAGGTCTTACACCCAAATCCTTCCGCAAAATTTTCCACGTATTGGAGTAACAGAAGCCCAATTGCTGCAAACGGCGCCGAACGTCCGCACGTAAACGTGCTGGTGGTTTAATGTCCAATGATTTAAATTTGGTGCAAAATTTAGTCACAAGATTCCGAATAGCCGCCTCAGAAGGTCGCCCAACTGGAAGAAGTGCACGATGCACTTTCCTAACCGATCATGCATTTTGATAATAAAATTCAATAATCTACAAGCGTTGTTCGTTTGTAAGTCGATTCATGGTTAAATTATAGACCAAGCTGAACATGTTTAACAATAACATGTTACACGAAAACAGCTGAGCTGCCAAAAACTGTGTTGCCAAAAAGAAAGTTGCTAAAAATCACCCTTTACATGATTCTGGCTGTATATATTATGATTACCGAGGGCGATTTTATCGTCATTTAAAATCATAATATGATTGCTACGATAATATTATGATTGTTACGAGTTGTAATCATAATATGATTGCTACGATAATATTATGATTGTTACGAGCTGTAATCATAATATGATGCTCTTAAACTATCATTATATGATGCTCTCTTTTCTGCGTATACAATTAGATTTTTATGCAATATTGCCATTTCATTACCATTGGTCTAATCAATGCCAATTAAAAAAAACTTTTTTGACATTGACATTGACAGCAAGTAATGCCAATTACATTTCAATGCCAATGAAAAATTCCCAAATATGATGTGTACAAAAAAAAAATAAATTAACGAAATCAACAGCGGTTGCATTTTTTTGTAAGTCTTATGGTTGTATTTATTTCTATCTTTTCTTTTCTCTCTGCTTCTAGACAAGCTGCGGCATCTATATTCCGTGTTTTTAATTGTTCTCCGTATTATAAATTTGTATCAGCACAATATTGGTAGCAACAAAAACTAGTTAAACATTAGTTCAAAATTAGTTTTTTTTTTTTGTAAAACCGTTTAACTAAAATTTTTTCCGTAATTTAGTTAAATATCTTAAATAGACTCTGGGGTGAAGTGTTTATAACCGTCATATAATGACAATCGTAAATAGTTTTATTATAATTACTAACTGAAGAATTTTCTTAGTTAGATTTTTACAGCAAGAAGAAACGGAAACAATGTATATGGACTGCAGCAGTTTCGTCTTTTCCAAGGACTCGTCAGTGGTTAATTTATGTATCAATTGAACAAAGTATTTTAAATTGTTAAATTCCTCTATATGAAACACTTTTTACTTTGTTTCATAGTGAGTTTCAAACCCACAGCCATACATCAGGCTATGACTCATAGCATCACCTCTTAGCGAGTTGAGCCACGGTTGACACAACAATGAGTGTGTTTAACAAAATTTCCAACTAACTTTTTGTTTTGAGTGCAGTTGTTTCTTAAAACACTAAAATAACTGTTACTGAAGTACAGTATTTTTGTTTAGTTCTTTTTTCAAATGTCTTTCGTCGTTTTTAGTTTTCTCAAAGAAAAATTACTACAATAGCAGTTAAAACAACTACTACTGTTTACTACTCGAATGACCTGCTTGTAGTTACTATAAGAATATTCAGAGTGTAGCCCAAATACCAGGTGAATGGCCACATTAGGGATCATTCCCTTACTATAATTGCCGCAAATTTTATTTAGTAGTTGGTGTTTTTGAGTTTTTGTTTTGCTAAAAACACAAACTGATGATGATGTTAAAATGTATTGAACTAATTTTAATGTTCTTATTTTGTTTTGATTTTTTTTTCGTAAAAATTTTAATATTTTGTATGCACCTGTATTATGGTCGTTTGACGTTTTTTTATGTGCTTGTTCGTAATGGGGTATTAAAATTATTGTTTTTTACTAACAACAATTACAACAAACACTTTAATTGTTGGAGCATCATTAAATTTTTTGTTGTTTTGTAGAACAAAGAATTGTAAACAAACAAACGATTTATTGTAATTTTAGAGTTTACGGTACTTTAACCCGACTTACTCTAGAATATTTTTTTTGTTGAATTTTGAAAAGATATTTTACATATACTTTAGTAATGACCTGAGTATAAAAAAAACTGCATTCCATTTTTCGATCCTGCCTCCAGAACAATGAGAATGTCCTGTTACCATTTGGTAACTATGAGCGAGCTAGGGGACAGGTCTTTGTATATATATTAATTACAAATGATTTTTGCTAATTTTTTCTAATATCCCAGGTGAAAAAGGGATCGTATATGAACATATATGAGCATATATGGGATTGTATATGATCATATATGGGTATAGCTGGTCATATATGTTCATATATGGTTCGATATATGACCATATATGATCTCATATATTTCCATATATGTTCGGATCCGAAATTTGAGGGTATATGGTCGTATATGATAATATATGTTCATATATGCACATATATGATCCATATATGCTCATATATGATCATATACGACCATATACCCTCAAATTTCGGATCCGAACATATATGGTCATATATGAGACCATATATGGTCATATATTGAACTATATATGGACATATATGGCAAGCTATTCCCATATATGGTCATATACAAGCCCATATATGATCATATATGTTCATATACGAATCAATTTTCACATGGGATTACAAACATTTTTTTAAAACTTTGATATAATGTTTATTAAAAATTATGGGTTTTCGACCTTTAATTGTGCAAAATTATTCAAGTTCGAGGCCATACTCTATATCAGTGATGCATTTTGAGTTTTTTTTTTGTTTTGGGCCAAATTGACAATTTAAAAGGGCCAAAATACCATTGATAGGGCCACAGGAATGATAAAGTTAGTACTATAGTATTTTGTTTGGTACTATTTGATCCGGCAAAGGACCATGGTACTCCTTTGACTCTTTTAGTACTATTTACATATAAATAAAAATTAAAGATTGAGTTTGAATTTTAACGTCTTTTTCACACAGTTGCAATTAATACTATAATTAATATGCAATTTTATTTAATTTTCATTGTGAAAGACTTAGTAGAGAAGAATGAGTGTATTTTCTAAAAATCATAAATACATTGTAAATTTTTCAATTTTCCTGAATCAGACTGCGCAGTTTCTGGTATTGAACCTTCGTCAGTGACCCTGTTTTTTGAATAATGTAATATTTGTTATGTTTTGCGTCTATATGAAATTTTCTGTGCAATCACTGACCGTCGTATAGATAAACTGATTTCTGATTAGTGCACTGATCTATCGTCAGGTCGAGTTTTGTTGTGACTAAAACTAGTTTTATTCAATACACGGTGTTTTTGTTCTTGCATACATAATCTCAGAAGTACAACAACACAACAGTTCTTATTGGATCCAATCGTTGTAAATGGAATTGATTAAAGGTTATTTCATTTGAGTTCGAGTAAAAAAAAGTGTTCGAAAAGTGAAAAACAAATATCTTAAAAAAGTACAATTGAAAAAAGGCCATTGCCAACATCTTCAAATTTGCATTGTGAGTCTAAAATCGAATGAGTAATGAAATAGATTTCCTTGCTAAAAAGGTGAATTTAAGAAATAGTCTGATAATTTTTATAAATTCTGTAACTAAAATCAACTAAATTTTGTTTTTATATACAAATAAATTTTAAAAACGTTAATTTATTATAAAAACTTGTATTTAGTACTATGAGGGTCGAAAAAGTACTTTTTTTAATGCTGGTGTGTACTATTTGAAAATCCCATTTATCATCCCTGTAGGTCCATATATTTTAAAAAATTCGATTAATAGATTTTTACTAAAATAAAAATAGTATTAATTTGTTAATTAGAGTTCGTCATTTTAATGCTTTTTTAAAAATGCAAGACAAATCCCTCTGACAATAAAGTTAAACATATTTTATGAATTCTCATAATTTATTTCCGCTCTTGCGATAACATAACATTTTTAAAAAGCCTCCAAAAACACATTTTTTGAATAAAAAATGAATTGCGGCACTTCTTTTAAAAATTTGGACAAATATAAAAAGATTTAAAAATGTTATCGTCCTGCATTCAAAAATTTTAAAACCTGACCTCCTGGTACGAAAATATATGATTTTGAATGCGATTTTTATAAAAAATTAAACAACTCCCCGTTTTTCATTCTCTAAGGAACTAGCATATGCTCTCATCGAATAAAAAAAATCAGGCAAATTTCATAAAAGTCTGAACTAAACGGTTTAAAGTAGTTAGTTCAATTTTGAGCTGAAAGGGCCAAAATAGATAAGAAAGTACCACAGGGCCATCAAGCAGTTAAAAGTGCCACAAATGCGTTTTGCTTCACTGCTCTATATGGCTTATTTACTGTAAGACTGTCATAACTAAAAAAAGCACGATTTTGCAGAAAACGCGTTTAAAGTTTTCAATCCATATCTGCCTCGCTTGACAATTTCTCTATTTATTTGGTCATGTTTTTTATAAATAGGGGTTTTAATATATTTTTCTCTTAGTCAGAGCTGTGTGCGAATTCGCTAATTATCGAGAGACCCATGAGTAGCACAGTTTCTCTATGAAGTATATTCTCTTTGCACCCACTTTAAAGAAAAAATAAAATATATTATCCTCTATCTCGAAAAGTATACATGATATTACAATGAAATTTTTACACAATATAAAGCATGATATAACTAATAAATCTGCATCATTAACTCAATAATCGCATATTTTGGCTTATGACAGTCTTGAAGTAAATGAGCGATATTTCTTTATTATGATATTGTCCTTACAAATAGTCTATAGAGTTTTTGTTATCAAATTTATTAATTGACCACTTTCAGGAATGTGTTGATAGCTCTATTTCGGTAATTTTCTAGGTTCCCATCATCAGAACACGTTTTGAAAGAAGTGACAATCCCATGCAAACATCAAACGTTCATATAACCTAGTTATACCACTAAATGAGAACTAATATATGAGTTCGAAGTTAAAGATTATCACCATTGATCAAAAATAAATTTAAAACTTTGTTTATGTGCAAGCTCTACCATTGGTAGATACTTAATACACGTTTTTTGTTTTCATTCTCCTTTTTGTTTCACACTTGTTTTGTTTTGTTTAAAAACAATATGTAAAGGGGGAGTAAACTACTTCTTCTTTTTTTACAAGTTTGATATAATTTTTATTAAAAATTATGTTTTTTCGACCTTTAATTGTGCAATGGAAATAAAAATTGTTCAAGTTCGGGGCCATACTCTATATTTCTTTATTAGGATACTATATTAGTGTGATAATAGCATTTTATTTAACTTTCCTTTCTTGAATCAGGACAATATTCTTAAAAAAATATTAGAAAATTTATTTCTTTTCAGTAAAAAATCTTAAATTTTAAGAAGTTACTAAACTTAAAGTTGGGAAATTTAAAATTGTATGAAAAAACTAAAACCAAATACGCAACTTACTAGTTTTTCTAAAACTTCGGGTTCTGATGAGATCTTTAGCCAGATCGAAATACTAGTATCAACCTAGCTAATATGTTTGATTTGCTTTATTTTTGTAAATATACGGAGGTTGAAAGCTCGTTATAAATTGAAAATAACATAAAATAATCTCGATGTATATAAAAACAAAACTAATATTACTTTAATTTAGTTTACAAATTTTAACTTTTTAAAATTATTTTTAATAACTTCTTAAAAGTTTTGTTTAAGCAAAATCAAATTTTTAAGCCTATAAAATTCTCATTTAGTTTATAGCTCATATTATTTAAGTGTTTTAATTTTGGTCAAAATTTGTTTACATTTAAAACATTCGTATTAACGAAAATAATCTTATAATTATTTTCGTTACTATTCGTCTATGTTCTGGAATTAATGGAGAATTGAAAACGTAAAATTTTTCAAATTCGTAGAATTAAAAAATCGGTGTTCTTGAATTCGTACCCCAGCAAAACCACATATTACCAAATAATGGGTAGATAAATGTATCGCTAAATTTTTATACAAATTTACATAATTGAAGTAAATTGTTAAGAAAACTGCATACTTAATTTGAGTTAAATTTTCTTTGGAGACAAATCATTTCCGTATTTCTTAAAATTTAGTTGAAATTACTTAATATTTGGTAAACTTGTTTTTGAATGTATTGGAGAGTCTTATGTAAGGAACCACGATATTTCTTCAAAATAAATATCGGAGGCATGGTTAGGGGCGCTTTTTGTTTCGACGGTATGTTTGATTTGACATTTCCAAGCACCACAATGAGTTCTTCTGAGTTCAGTATTATAAGAGAAATTGGTGCCATTTATTGAAAATATATACGAAGAAGAATTAATTTTCCAACAAGAAAATGCCTGAAATGTTTGAAAAGGTCATCGTGTTTACAAAATCCAACTCGTGGAACAATTGAAGCCACGCGATCACCTAGCAAGGCGTAGTTTCGGTGAAAGGGCACAACACAAGATTGCCCGATTTTCATAAGGACCCGTGAATTGGCCTCCAAGATCGTGCGATTTAACGCCGCTGGACTATTTTCTGTGGGGATATGTGAAGTCGCTAGTCTACCCGAAACAACTGACAACTTGGAGGACAACATTCGCAGCGTTATTGCCAATATACGGCCACAAATGTTGGAAAAAGTCATCGAAAATTGGAACTCCAGATTAGACTACTTCCGAGGCAGCAGTTGCGGTCATATGCCAGAAATCATATTTAAATTTTAGTGCCAGAAGATTATCTTTCGAATAAAGTAAATTTCATGTCAATTTAAAAAAATCATCATTCCAAAGTTCTATACCTCTATAAAAACACCCTTTATAAACAAAAAATTTAAGTTATTTTAAGGCAATACGTTGTTGTTGTTTACACACAGAAAAGGGTGATCATTTTCAGATCAATTTGTTTTCTCTAAATTCTTAAAAATTGATAACAACTTCAGATTTTGGGGTGCATTCAAATATCTAAAGATTAATAATGGATCTACTCAACCGACACTAGTTCGCTTTTTAGGTGTATTTTCTCTGTAGCACAGTGTAATTACTAGCACGTTAGCTAAAATTATTTAACTTATCTGTAATAATTTCAGATTTTTCTACTATTTTTCAAGACTTTCGGACTTTGGGAAACTTGTAGTGTTAATAATAATAAATACTTAAACTCTGATTTGTGAAATTTTTTTTTGAAAACTTTTTAATCTTTGGTTGAAGTTTAGTTGTGTTAGTATTTTGATTTAATTCTTATTTTGAATGGACTTTGTACATCATATTTAAATGTTAAAACTATTCAAAAGGAATATTATGTATGTATGTATGGATGGTATAGGTATTGAGGAATCGGATACTCTTGATGTTCTGGGCATGAGAATACAGTGTGATGTCCGTTGGAATAAGCACGTATTTCAAGTGTCGAAAGAGGCATTTAAGTGTCTCGGTTTTCTAAAACGGTGCAAGACTTACTTCACTCCATCCGATCTCCTTACTATTTATACCAGCTATATCCGGCCAAAAATGGAATACAACTCTCATATATGGGCAGGGGCTCCACTGTCTATTCTGAAGCTTCTGGACCGTGTTCAGGGGAGGGCGGTGAAGCTTATCAATGACAGTAGTGTATCCAACTCTATTGATTCATTGGAGCATCGTCGGAATGTGGGTTGTGTGTCACTTTTCTATCGATATTACCATGGGAGATGCTCATCTGAGATAAGTGAACTTATTCCACGAGCCCGAGTTTTTATTCGTAATACTCGCTTATCTAGTAGAGCACATCCGTTTGTAGTTGATTGTCCTGTGTTTCGCACAACGCATTACAGAGAAAATTCGTTTTTTAGTCGAACGATTCGTATGTGGAACAAACTTCCCGCAGAAGTCTTCCCTGTTACTTACAATTTAGAAAAATTTAAATCAAATATCCACAAACACTACTCCCTCTTTCCTCCTTCCCATACCTTATTTTCCTGATCAATACAATGCACTGCATGAGTAGGGGGCATCCCCTGAGTATTGGTTAAATTATAAAAAAAAAAAAAAAAGATACAGACAAGCATAAATACACATTACTAACTAACCTCGTACAGTACATATAGTACAGTGAAACCTGCCCATGTCCGCTATGGGGTCTTAGCGAATTTGTTCATTTTGGGGAGGCTTACGCTATTGGGAGGGAATGAAAAACGTATTTTATAATATTTTTGTCTCAATATTCTTAAAATTAGCGATGTCACGAATAGTGTATTCGGCATTTTACCGAAAAAAGGGTATTTGACGAATAACTTTTCGGTAAATATACAAATTTTATATAAAAATACACTGTAGATATTGACGAAATTTTGAGTTTCAGCTAAATTCAGGGATGCCGCAAGGTTCTGTTCTTTTTCCCTCTCTTTTTCTTATCTTTATTAATGATCTTCTTGGTCAGACTTTCAACCCTATCTACTCTTTCGCAGATGACAGCAATATTTGTCATTCATTTTCCTTCGATCGTAAGCCAAGGCTTGTTGAGGTTGGGGGCAAAAGGCAAATTATGAATGACACACTCGGTCAGGACCGGACTACAATCTCAGAGTGGGGTCGTGTGAATAGGGTCGATTTTAATACTAGCAAAACCCAATGTTGTATGTTGTCTCATAGGGATGTGGAGCCAACGTTGTCATCTGTGCATATGGTTGGTATAAATATTGAGGAGTCAGATACTCTTGATGTTCTAGGCATGAAAACACGTTTTTCAGGTGTCGAAGGATTGGATTTTTATCTCGATTTAGAAAATATTTCATTCTATTTGATCTCCTTACTATTTATACCACCTTTATCCGACCGCAAATGGAATACAAGTCTCATATATGGGCAGGAGCTTCGAAGTCTAGTTTTGAGCTTTTGGACCGTGTTTAAAGGAGGGCGTTGGCGCTTATCAATGACAGTAGTATATCCGACTATTTTGTCTCATTGAAGCATCGACGGAATGTGGGTTGTGTAACACTGTTCTATTGGGAGACGTTCTACCGAGATAAATGAACTTATCCCCAGAGCCCGGGTTTTCGTTCACAAAACCCGCTTATCTAGTAGATCACATCCGTTTGTTGCCGATTGTCCAGTTAATCGCAAAGCGCATTACAGGGAAGATTCGTTTATCAGTCGAACTTGCCGTATGTGGAATAAACTTCCCGCAGAGGTCTTACCTGAGAATTATAATGTTCACAAATTTAAGTCTAATGTCCACAAACACTACTCCCTCTTTCCTCCTCATCATAACCTATTTTCCTGATATCAACAAAATGCACTGCATTTGTAGGGGCATCCTCTGAGTGTTGGTTAAATGTCAAAAAAAAACATGCCTAATATCGAATTGTAACCAAATATTCGTGACATCTCTACTTAAAAGTAATAAAGCGTCTTGTACCAAATATTAAGTAATTTCCGTACCCAAGCAATATATAATGTTATATCGCACAGCTAGTTTTTTAACACGGTACATAGGAATTCACGTAATGAAATGAATATCATATATGTAACATTGTTCAGCATATATTTCAATCTATATATATAAAAAAAAGTGTACAATTTGATTGTCACTCCATAACTCGGGAACGGCTGCATAAAATAAAAAAATGGCTGAATACGTTTTGTAGAACATGTAATGAGGATGGTTAAAAAAAAATTGTTTAAAAATAAATTCGTTTGGTCGAGATGTGGTGATTTTTCTGAACATTATTCATCTATTTTCTTATATATATATGTATATATAAATAGAAGTCTACATTTTGATTGTCATTCCATAACTCCAGAACGGCTGCATAAAATAAAAACTGCCTGAATACGTTTTGTAGAACATGCAATGAGGATGGTTAAAAAAAACAAAAATAGTTTAACCCTCCGATGAGTGACAGTTCTGAACTTCACGGCCGTGTGAAAAGGTCCCTACGGACCTTCTTTGTAGATCATGTTTTTTTCATATAAAAAATTTTGTTTTGATTTTTTTTTTTGTTTTTATTGTTTATAACTAAATTCTACATACAAAAATAATTTTTTCAATTTTTTTAAATTTTTTGTTTTTATCATCATCCCTAATGTCTTTGAGTTTAGGTCTTTGTGTTCAGAACAAGTAAATTATGTGTTGAAACAATAAAAAAATTATAATGATGCCCAAAAACATGCATTTATTAGTGAAATTCAGTACAAGGTCCATACGGACCTATTCACACGTCCGCGTACTATTCTCACTAAAACCTCAATAACTCCTAAAGTAATGATCCGATCGGCTTGATTTTTTTTCCAAAAGATGCGCAATAAAATACTCTTGGAATACAGAGTAACTTTGGGGGGGGGGTTGTAGTGGCCGAAGTAGGAGTAATTTCAGTTTGAAAAGGCAAAAAGGTCCCTAGGGACCTTCTCACTCATCGGAGGGTTAAAAATATTTTCATTTGGTCGAGATGTGGTGATTTTTTATGAACATTAGTCATTTTCATTTAAATTGTGTGAATATCAAAAATCAATCCACCACGACTTTGTAACGGAAAACAACGTTTGTCGGGTCACATAGTACATTATACCATACCATACATTACCATATATGAAATTTTTATTTGCAGGTATGAACCCATATCTGCCTCCATACATGGCATACATCTACATACATGCTGATATATGCAACAATATATGCTCATACATGGAACCATGCTTGGTTCATATATTACCATATATTATCATTTTCACCTGGGTAGTCATAAAAAATTAACATAAATACCATTTTTACATAAATTTTAGAGCCCATTTAGCAATAATATCGAATTAATTATGAAATTTTGCAAAACAAAAAGATTTTCCTTGAAAATGTCTTGATTTCTATCTTCGATTTTGACAAACCATAACAAAATTTTCTGGACCAACCAGAAGTTACGCGTTCGGTGAAAAGATGGTCCGCTATTTATATTTGCTGCACCATTGTAACAAAATTGTGCGTTTTCGGAAAGTGACCACTAATTTAAGTGTTCGTTATTGGGAGGTTACACTGTATAACTAAATAAATTCCAATTTAGGTTACTATAGTGATATTTCAACAACATCAACAACTGCAACAACAACTAAAGTGTAAATGAACACCTAACCCTCATTTAACACCATATTCTTGTTTCGGATAAATCGAAATGTAAAATTAGAAAATTGTTTGAAAATTGTAAACAACTTTAATGTAAAAATATTTTAGACTCACAGAGAGAATTTTCTTGGATGAGTTTCAATGAAATTGTTTAAAAAACCAATGACGTTTTTTCCACAAAGTGAATGAAAAATTTCTTAAACTTTATGAAAACGCTTCATAATTTTTATGTAAGCTGGAGTTTAAACTATTTTCAATCAAACTTTTCCCTCAGTCGCATGATTTGGCAATTTTTCTTTAAATTTTTTGAAAAACTGCATTAATTTAATGAAAAGCTTCAATGAACGAATTACATATAACTATCTCAGTGTGTAAATCAAAAACTTACAAAAAACAAAAAGTTGTGTAAAATAAAAGCATGCACAAGTGAAATCGTGTAAATCGAGTGAGAGATGTACAAATGACATGTACGGATATAACTACTACTACCACCACCAAAACTAACTAGTGCAACACACACTTACACACATTTACACAAATTTGTTGTATGGATTTATTGTTAAATAAGCCAATGTACGTAAATACGAGCGCACATACATGACGAATACCATAAAGTACAGCACTTATGCGACATGTTGGCATTTCAAAATTTTTATTTCTGTGTTTTTTCCAGTTTTCTGTTGTATGACTTTGTTTTTGTCGTTTCATACCAAGAATTGGAAAAAAACAGCAAAAACCAACAACAACAGACAATTGAACATATGCCACATAAAATGCATACAATATTGTATCTCTATGTATGTATGTACTACAATTAGGGTGGCCAGATACAAAACTATGAAATGCAAACTTTTTGCCAACCGAATTTTTGTGGTTCCACGTACTATCACTATTATTAAATATTAATACTATTATAACAAACTACATTTATTTAGAAATTTCGAATTTTTATTGTAACCATCGAATATTTTATATTTCTGGACTAAAATATTCTATAAATAGATAAAAAAAAGCCCCGAACTGGTCTCAAACCGGCGATCTTCCGTTTCTCAGGCAAGTACTTTACCTCTAGCCTAAACCCAATTTAAATATTTTTTTTTTTTAATTTCAACCTTGAATTTTTTCTAGTTTCAAATTTAAATACATGTCTAAAAATATATTTGTATGTACAATAGAAATTCGGTTCCTAATCTCAATATTTTATTATAGTTACCAAAACTAAAAATTTATATAGTTATAAAATTATTTTATAAATAAAAAATTCTTCTCCGCGTACTGGGCTCGAACCGGCGACCTTCTGCTTTTCAGGTAATTACTTCACCTCTAGCCTAAACTCAATTTGAATTTGTATTTTCAAATTTCTACCTAGAATATTTTTTTTTTCAAGTTTATATATTAATGTCTAAAAATAGATTTGTATGTACAACAGACATTCGGTTGCTAATCTCAATATTTAATCAGAGTTACCAAAACTAAAAAAATTTATGTTATTTGAAAATTATTTGATTAAGAAAAAAATTCTTACTTCTAGCCTAAACCTAAATTGAATTTGTATTTTCCAATTTCAACCTTGAATGTTTTTTGTTTCAAATTTAAATATGTACGTATGTCTACAAATAGATTTGTATGCTGATCTCAATATTTTATTAGAGTTACCAAAACTATACAAAAATCAATATATTATTTTAAATTTATTTTATTATAAAAATTCTAATGGCGCGAACTGGACTCGAACCGCTGACCTTCTGCTTGTCAGTCAATTGCTTTACCTCTTGCTTTACCCTTACCCTTACCCAATTTGAATTTGTATTTTCAAATTTCTACCTTGAATATTTTTGTTTTCTTTCAAGTTTAAATATGAATGACTAAAAATAGATTTGTATGTACAACAGAAACTGGGTTTGCTAATCTTAATATTTTATTAGAGTTACCAAAGCTATTAAAAAACTTTATATTATTTTAATAGAGTGATTGGTTAATATAATATTCAATTTGAACTGAAAATATTTTATTCAAGGTATAAAATCTCCGAAAAGTGGTTGGTTGTTGGTTAAAGATGATGTAGAAGATAATCGCATGGATTCTACATTCCGAAAATGAAGTGAAAGTGAAACTTCCGCTCAATTTGTGTTCTCAATTCCACATAAGTGATTTGAAAGAAAAATTTCATTTTCATTTTGTTTCTAGTGGAATTAAAGTGATTTGATGTGTTTTATAAAACAATTTCACTACAAAAAAAGTAATTGTAAAACGGCATTAGTTAACTGAGTGAAAAACCAAACTTTTTAGAAAATAAAATTATTTTGAATATTAAACGTAAAAAAAAAATCAAACAATGTAAGTAAATGTGATATGTTTTTAATATACGTTTATTTAACTGAAAAAGTGTTGTATTTTTTACGGGAAAACACATGAATCCGGAACAAGAGGCCCCATTTTTAACATTCATGGAAAAAAAATCTGGTTTGGCCAAAGGTTTTCAGAGGGGCGACAAAACAGTTGAAGACCAGTTGTGAAGGGACTTAGCAAGATATTAAACAGCTTAGGAAAGACGATGCAACTGGTTGGAAAAAGCCTTAGGCTGATTGGAAGGCTACCATTCGTAAAAAATTGGCCAAAAATAGAGCAGGAAAACGGCAACAGGTGGAGGACCCAATAATATCCAACACATATCATCCAAAGAAGATTCAGTTGCCAAACTTTCTGGCCTTTATACAGCAGTCGAAGGTGTTCCAGCTGCTAAATCATTCTAGCAAAGGGTAAACAACCACAAATTCATCTACTGAATTGTCAAACTTAGATGGCACCAGTTCCGACATTGTAGTAAACGTGATTTTACAAAAATTAAATAAAAATGAAGGTACTGAAAATATAGAAAATGAGGAACCGCAACCGATGATTTCCCTTTTTGATTTCTCTTTTTGATTTCTCAATTTCTTCGCGACTTCTTTCAAATCTAATCCATTTTGGGCATATGACAGTTTTCAAAACATTACACATATTTGTGAAAATTTTTGACGCTGTACTTCTTTCCACTGCTAAATTGAAGTCTTTTGCGATCATTTGTTGGTAAATTCCTTGTCCGAAATAGCGTAGTGATGTGTCCAATTGCAAAATAATTGGAATGCTTGTCTTTTTAGCCATTGGTGATAATTCTTCTAAAACCATCATAAATGCATACTTATTTAATCTAAAATACGCAATAAAACTATTTTTTTTTTATTAATTTTAAACACTTGCGACTCAGTTTTAATTATTGTCTTACGATTTTTCTGGTAGTTCCAAAGGATTTGAACAGTCACGAAGCCTTTAGATTTTCCGTTATTTGTTCTTCTTTTTCAATTAAATACTATTAAATCACAATTGCGCCACTCATTTTATATTATTTTAAAAATAAGAATTTTTTTGTTTAATTTTTATTTTTGTTAAAAAATGCACTCTTCTTTATTGCAGTTTCATTCACTTTAAAGTGATAATTTGGTTTTTTCCCGCATTTTTTATGTTGTTGCTAAAAACAAAATGAAAATGAAATCGTCGTGAAAAAAATGATTCACTCGTTTTTCAGAACACAGCGGAACTGAAAACGATTCCACTTTCACTTCGTAGTGGAATATAGAACCCAGGCCATAAAATCTCCGAAAAGTGGTTGGTTGTTGGTATTAAAGATAATGTAGAAGATAATACACTCACAATATTTTTTCCGTCAAGACGACTGAATATACACATTGAATTAACTGAAAATCAGTTAAAAACAGGACTACTTACTTTTCGTTTCAAACAATTGTATTTTTTAGTTTATTTTCAACTGTTGAATATTAATTGACAAAATCCCTAAAAACAATAGATTGTTTTCGTTTATTTCAATACTCAATATAATATAACAACTTTTTGTTTTGAATAAAAAATTTTAACTGAATATTTTAACTATTACCCAAAGTCCGTTTTTTTGTTTATTTTTTTTTGTTGAATAACAGACAGAACGTTAAAAAATATATTTCTTTGGTAATTTAACTGTATATTCTATTGAAACAACTTTACCGATTAAACTTTTAAACAACTGTTGATTTTTAATGGAAAAGTTCTTGTGAGTGTATTTTTGCAATATTTATTAGGAAAATCAATATTTTAAATGATGTGACTGTGTTTTTAGTTAATTTAATATATTTTCTGTTTACAATATAGTTTAATTATTCTACAATTAAAATTATTTAATTAATTAATTACTTAGAATTAAAATGATTGAATAATGATTAAATTTTGTTGGTTACAATGGAATTCCAACCAATTTATTCTCTGTGTGTATATTCTCTTCCTATTGTTGGAATTCTTATTATTTAATATACCAAAAGGCTTTTTCACAAAAAGCGTCGTTTATTGCTATTGAAAACTCAACTAAGATCTGGTTTTTAAACTTTGTAAGTGGCTTGTAAATGCTCCAACATATTATTTTATTGAAATGTTCAACAGTTCAAATTTGTTCAAGGAAAACTTTGAAAAAATTAAAAAAAAAAACTATTTTTTTTAATGTGTTTTTTGGTTGGACCTTAAAATATCTTGGCAAATCATAGTTTTTGATTTGATTCTTGACGAGCATTAAAAATTCTTGTAAATCAATCGAAATAAAGGTCGTCTGGCAAGCCTAACTACAATACAATGCAATAGTTGGTGGTAACTAAGTATAATACCAATTTGCTATACACACTAAAGAGGAACACAAACATATTCGTTTTTTACATCTTCACTATACTACATGCTGCAATGAACCTGACAGTACCGTTATTATCTTATCTACTGCTCACGACAACAGATAATACGACGACAAAAACAAAACGAAGTTGTGTTAGGTTGGTGTTTGATCGTTTTTTAGTTCATACATTGATCTCACATGTGTACGATCTGATTAGAGATGGGCACGTGAATGAATTTGACTCACACTCACGAGAAAAAAATTCCAATCACGCACAATCACTCACGACAGTTTTTTTTTGCTACTCATACACACTCACGCTCACGAAAGTAAATTCAAAACAGTCACGACTGATCACGGGAATCACACAAATTCACGAAATAAAATGTAAATTGTGAATGAATGTTTAACCCAAAACTGCTCTAAATATATAATTTTCTCATTTATTTTGTATTTTAAAAACCCAAAAGTAGTAAATCGGCGAAAAAAATTGAACAAAATATTTATTTAAAGAGAAAGACAAGGATGGAGCAATATTGATAATTAATAGGGTTTTTGTGGAGGCTCTAGGTTTTCTAAAACTTCGGGATCTGATGAGATCTTTAGCCAGATCGAAATACTAGTATCAACCTAGCTAATATGTTTGATTTGCTTTATTTTTTTGTAAATATACGGGGGTTGGAAGCTCGTTATAAACTAAAAATAACATAAAATAATCTCGATGTATATAAAAACAAAAAACTAATAAAACTGTAAAAAATATTACTTGATCCAGAGCAAAAACTAGTTTTTTTTATATAAATAGAACATTTTCGGTCTTCAAAGTTTAGTAACGTCATGATGCTTGCTAGGAAAAGACCCTAACTACGTATTTGATTGCTGGGAAGACAAGGATGAGGCAAAATTTGATAATTAATAGGTTTTTTGTTAAAGCTCTTTCTATTCTGGAGGCTTTAGCTTTTCTAAAACTTCGGGTTCTGATGAAATCTTTAGCCAGATCGAAATACTAGTGTCAACCTAGCTAATATGTTTGCTTGTTATACATTAAAAAAAAAAACTTTTGTTTTGAAAAATTCTACTTACGCACACTCACTCACGCAAAATTTTGACACGCACACTCACGAAGAATTTTTTCCTACACATGCTCACGTGAGTAAAATTACTTTTCACTCACTTTCACTCGTGAAAACGACTGATTCACGTGAATTCTGATCACGTGTCCATCTCTGGACCTGATACTTGAATGTGTGGTATCACTGTTGTGTTTTGTAATGTATGGAAGTTTTGTAAATGGAACTAATCGACAATATTGTAACATGCATACAAGTACTTATCTCTCATTTACTAAAAGACTGTCATAAGTCAAAAAAATCAATTTTTGAGTTAATGATGCAGATTTATTAGTTATGTTATGCTTCAGATTGTGTAAAAATTTATTTATAATGTATACTTTTCGAGTTAGAGATGAATATATTTTATTTTTTCTGGTAAGTGGGTGCAAAGAGTAAACTGTGCTAATCACGCGTCTCTGGATTATTAGTGAATTCGCACCAAAATCTCACTAAAGAAATGAACTCAATTTAACACACAATACCGTTTAAATGCAGCGAAAAAGTAACATTTTATTGTAATTTCATTAAATCTGTAAAAGAGTTTTTACTGTAGTTATAGCGAGTTGTCCATAAAACTGTTTTAAAATTGGGTTTCGTGCTAAAATAAAGTAACCACATTTCTTCACCGACAATTTTGGTATATAGTCTTTTGTTCGTACTTTTGCGAAAATATCTAACAAACTCCATTTAAAAAAAAAGGTTTTTGTATTCATTTAACAGATGAAATGTAGTGCCATTTGATTTAATTTCCTTAAGACTGTAAAAAATTGGAGTTTTCGATAGTTTTTACTGTTGTTTAAGGGCTTTTTGAACAAAGTACTGGCCTCTAAAACGACATTGGCTAAAAAGCACTAAAGATAAATTACAAAAGCATCAATTTAGTGCTTTTTTATGTTTTGGCACCATGAGTAACGTTTTGGCGCCTTGTTGAAAAGCACCATAAATATTGCCAAAATCAATAAGTTGGCATCACTGTCACCAACGTGTATAGAATGCTAAAGAGATTGCGGAACACCCAACCAATGTTATATGCCCTCTTGCTGGCTCTGGCCGAGATTTGAAGATAATTTAACATTAGTTGAGAGTTTTAACAAATATTAATAAATTGTTTATTAATTATGTAAAAACTAACAGCCGTATTTATAAAAATGTATTTTTGATTTATTAACCGTTTTTAACCAAAATTTGCTATAGTTGTATTTATAAACGAAAAATAGTCTATTAAACCTTTAATAAACCATTCATAAAGTAAGAAATTTTATTGTTGGATTTACCCTTCTTTAAACCAAAAATAAGAAGACATTTTGCATTTAGACATTTTGTTTAAATCTACATACGACTATTGTTTACCTTTTATAAAAATATTTCTGCAGAATATTTTTGAAAAATATTAATAGAAAGTGATTAAAGTGATTAATTTTATTTTCTATATCCTTAACTCTTTTTTTATTAAATCCTTTAACAGCTCCTATAAGAAATTGTAAAATGAAAAAAAATTATAAGTATGTGTAATAGACAATTTTAAATATGTTGAATGATCTTTTAGAACCAGCTCACGAAGCTCTTACCTTATCCTCTTCACACCAGTTTTCAGACCTTTGCCTCTTTTTTGTTTCCTTCAAAAAATAGAAAATATACAATTAAAATTATTTTGGTATGTCCATTCATAGTATTTATTAACACACATACCTTGTTTTCCACTTCTTTTATTGGTTTTATTTGATTTTGGAAATCTAAATCCATTTTTTTTTTTTGGCACAAATCAGTCTATTTTTGGTAAAAAAAAATCACAGAAATAAAATAAAAACCTGACAAAATATGTTAGTGATGTAAATCAGATGTAAACAAACTCTTTATTCGATTATTTTTGTTACCATATACTACTAAAATAGAAAACTCAAAACAGTTTTGCAATATTTTTGTTGAAATTTTTTTCAGAACTCATTTTATACGTTTTTTATTTTTAAAACATACTTTTTAAGTCGAATGTTGAAAAAAAATTATGGACAAATAAACATATAATTGATTATCGGGTTTATTAATCAGTGGTTTAAAGCGTCACTAACAACTAAATGGCAAGTAAATAAAAAGAGAGAGAGAGAAAATTACTACAAACGCTCAATAGTTATGGAGCTGTTATTGTTTCTTTATGAATTAAAACTTTTATGAGTGATTAATAAGACAAAAAGTCTATAATAGCTATTGCACTCTGTAAACTCACAATAAGACTTTTTTATAAATACGGCTGTAAGTAATTAAAATCGTTTTGCAATACAATAAAACCTAAAAACATTGTTTAAATAGCAAAAAAAAAAAAAATGATTTAAAATGTGTTAACATTGCAAGAGATTTTATTAACATATTTCAGAGCCAGTTCATGCACAAGAGCGATTTGCATAGGACCTGCTGTTACGATATAAATTGTCTTCGTGGTCATTTAAATGGTCTTGTGCTACCCTTTAATACACTACAAGGTGATAAAATGAACTGTGTTGTGTGTGTGTATGAGTGTGTTATGTGAATGTGTGTGTAAATAGAAATATTTGTTCAGGTTTCGTTTTTTATTATGCACATGATCGTGGGTTGCAGTTTAAAGTTCAAGGAATGACTTCTTTTCGAAAATAATGCATGGATGGCAGGTAATACCGCTTAAATACCATTATCGTTTCAAAACCCTTTCAGGTGACTATCTTTATTCCTAAAATATCGTTACCGATATAATTGAAATTCCTTTATCCGTAAAGTGCCGTTACCGCAATAACCGCTAAAACCGAAATAAAAGAAAATAGCGTTACCCTTACCGATAGCCGCATCGAATCGGTTACCATCCATGAAATAATGTCATTAAAATTAACCTATTAACGGCTGATCTTAGATTTAATTGTCAGGCAATATTTAATGTATTTTTGTTGACATGTTATTTCTGTTTTTTAGATCTTTTATACCAATTACCCCAAGGACTGTTATTTGCGATGTACAGTGGTATATTTGATAAAAATTATGATAACAAATATAGAACTTCTAAACTACTGATCCGATAGATATGAATCAGATGCGAAATTAGGTCACCCTATTTTTGTACAGGGTATTCTTACGGGATGTCAAAGTTTAATATCTCGTGTTCAAAACCCGTATTTTGGTGGGGGGAGTGCAAATAACTTTGAACTGAATTCCAAAACTTTCAAAAAATTGCGATAATGAACGCTGTATATAACCCAGTGTAAAAAAGCATTACCATATAAGTGATTATATAAGTACATATTTGGTAATGTCAAATACTTACAAGTGTTATTACAAATCTCATTACTTTTATATGGGGATGTCGCGCAAAATAATATTATATCATTACGAAACACCTTACGACAAACCAAAATATATGTGGTATGGAAAAAAATAAGTAAAAAAAAATTTTCAAAAAATTTAAATTTAATAAAAAAATATTTTTTTTATATTGAAAATTTTTGTTAAATAAAATGTGTCTACACTGGATACTAACCTGGGTTTCCAGATAATCAGTCAACCGCTCTACCATCTGAGCTATCTCGACATGTAATACTTGATAGATAAAAACATAAATAACTTACTTGCACAAAATGTCCTTACTTTCCAGCTTACAAAATTTGATTTTAAACAAATTTTGCGATCATTACTTTTTTATACTGAAAATAATAATATGGGAAACGCATTATTTTTTGTATTAAAATAATGGGAAAATTGAATAGTTATTAGTATGTCCTTATTATTTGGCTTTAAAGCAATGCAGAGAGTAAGCTGGTATCATTACTGGTAGTCCGAAAAGTAATGACATGTCATTACCGTCTCTATACTGCGTAACTTTAATAGGTTAGTTGTAAAAAATTCTTAAAGTTGGTAATTACAAAAACAAAAAAAATATAAAAAGAGAAATGTTTGTCCTAAAAAGTGTTTTTCTGTTTTATAATCTCCTTGGAGCTTTGTTAAAAAACAAAAATGTAATTACTAGGGCAAGGAATTTCATGCTACTAAAAAATGTAAATAGGCACTTAAAATATGCAGTAAAGAATCGAAATATGCACTAAAATACAAATATATGAACTAGAATACACTCAGGCCTTGTGGTGTAATGGTTAGCTCGTTGGCCTGTTACACAGATGGCCCCGGGTTCGATTCCCGGTGACGACAACTTCAATTTAGAAAAATAATATGTAGCAGTTTTCTATCACTTATATGTATCTTTTTTTAAAAAAAGAAAAATAGGGAACTCTTGCTTTAAAAATATGTATGTAGTAGTTTTGGTTGTAATACAGTTTCTTTATTTTTAATGTAAATGTCAGTCATTTGTAGAACAAATTATGTTTTTTTAATAAAATTAATACATTAACAAACAATCAAAAAATATGCACATACAATTTTTAGATTTTTAAAAGTCGATTTATTATTCGAGCTCGCTGGTTTAAAAATTTAATCGAATATAAATGTGTAACAAGTGGATACATATGCTATATTCTTAATTAAAACCGAATTTTCATTTTTACAAAATATGCAAAAAAATAAGAGAATGTGTCCTGTTGTGGCCTGTTCGCTTTTTTTTTTTGCGTTGTTTCATGAATATGTCAAAAGTGCCAACTGTCATCGATTTTAATTTCCGGTATCACTATTTAAAAAAGGTTTTGATGTAAATGCACACGATTTTCTGGGTGTTATTGTGTTCTTGCAAAAAAAAAAAAACGCAATATAAAGTATAATTTTTCGTAAACATCAAATCTAAATAACAAAAAAGTTTTAAACAATTTTCCAAATGGGTCTTAGTAATTTTAATAAAACAAATTGATTTCATAAAAAAAAAAAAATTTAAATTGAATAATTGAATTTTCATTATTTTCCCTAAAGTGGTACTTTGTGTGTTCCCTAAAGTGGACCTTTGTTATATGTATTTTCTTATTTTTTAATTTTTTTTAATGGGTTTCAAAGTTTTAGCATCTTTTATATGTTTTACGCATTACTTTACTTATGCTTGTCTACTTCTACTGTTTAATACTACTGTTTATTCAATAATATATATTTAGATATTACATCATATGACGCGATATGCAATCTTATAAAATATAATCGGAAATATTTGCACATATAATTGTATCTATTTGTATGGGTTTCGATCTAATCTGATGCAATTAGATAAATGTTCAGTAAAATTTTATCCGAATTTTGGCTCGATAGATTCATATTAAAATGTATCAGTTGAGTATCTAATTGTATCAGTTTAGTATCTAATTGTATCAGTTTATATCTAAACTGATACAACTATATATAATTATATAAAAAACCAGATATTGCTGTATCCGGATTTTGACCTGATCTAATTGTATAATTAGATCTGAGTGTTAGGCTGGTAAAATTACACTAAATGTTACATTTTTGTATATGATTAATAAAATGTTAACATTTTTTTAAACAAAAAAAAAAAAAAAAAAACAATGCTAAAAATTAATTTAAAATTATTTTAAGAAAAACTCTGATTTAAAAAAAGGGCAAACTTCTGCAAATAAAAAATTGCAAATTTTTTTTTGCCATAGTCCCTACGCACAGTGGCGCCATTTGAGTTTTTTTCGTTGCAAAAATCATAACTTTCAAACCAAATGAGATAATCAACAAATTTAAAAACCATATGATAGATAATCAACCTATGAAATGAGTGTTTGAAAAGTGTTCTACGCCTCTTAGGTGCCTACTTATAGGTTAGCAAAGTTGATATTTGTAAAAAATCATTTTCGTGGGTAGTAAAATAAAATATTTTTTTTTTTTTTTAATTTTTTTATTTTTTTGGCTCTTTTAAAGGCTTTTATGATTTAAAAATATTCCAGAAAAAATTTTAATTTAAAATTTTAAAAAAAAAAAAAAAAAAAAAAAAAAAAAAAATTTTTTTCATTTATTTTTCAATTTTTTGTAAAATATTGCTCACAGGCCGTAAAGGAAGGTATATCTGAAAGACTTATCATTTCTGAACTATAATTATTTTCTAACTCTTTTCGTGACTTTATATGCCGCAGTGATGAAATAAGTGGATCGGAAGATGCTGCTAACATGTTGAAGAGATCATAATTTTGTCTTACCCTTGATGATTTGAAAGTGTTCAGCAGTCTATATTTTTTATAAAATTTGTTTAGGGACTCCTGTGCTTCTTCAGAAAGTCTAATCTACCTAATCTAGACTAATCACGGGATAATGATTGTTTTTAAATATATAGTCTAATCTACCTTGAATTAAAAACAAAAATGTACCTAATGTACAAACATTTTCATAATCTACCTTGAATGAAAAACAAAAATCTACCTAACCTTGACTAATAACGGGATTATGGTTGTTTTAAAATATATAGTATAATCTACCTAAAATCATAAACAAAAATCATATACATATATTAACAATAATTATAAGAATGGGTTTTCGCGTTTATATGTCATTAATTGCCCAAAAATGCATGTGACACCTTTTTTGAACCATGTATTTTTTCAAAATTTGGGGCAAGGACGGGCAGCTGGAAATTTTTGCAATAGGTAAAGGGCTAATCAAAGAACTTATTTTGAAAATATGGCAAATATAGTTTTTAATAGTTTTTTTTTTTATTTTCCACCAAAGTTGAGAAATATTGAAAAAATGGATAGTTTGTAAATATCAAAGTACCTGGACCAATACAAAGCAAACAGCCTAATTTTTTTTTAATCTTCTCTTAATAAATATATCTATCAATAACATTAAAAAGAATGACGATCCGTTATCTAGTTTTCGAGATTCTGCATCTGAAAGCGGACAAAATTACATAAAAGTGTTCTGTTTTTTTGAACACTGAAAATCGGTCAACTTTGAAGGGCTATATCTTCTGAACCAATCTGATTGTAATAAGAGTTGCATATTTGAAATCTTTGAACAATTTCCTATAAAATAGGTTTATTCAATTTTTACCACCTCACTTGTTCTACAGACGCTACTGTGCTACGCTTCAATAGAAAGAAAAAAACTAATTTCTGTGTGAATTTGTTCACATTATAAATAAATAAATCAGATAACTAAATGAGAATTACATGCAGGTTTAAATTCAATGCTATAAAACTCAAGCAATAAAAAAAAACATTTGGTATGAAAACAACACTTTATGCAATTGTTTTTTTTTTTTGCTTTTTGAGAAGTTATACAATATTGATCAGTTTTTATTCAAATGTGTTATTATTTAATTGAAAAATAATTAAATTAAAGCGCTATCAATATCTAATTGAATTAGCAATTTTCGTTGCTGGCGAAATTTCAGCAATTAAAGTGATTGAATCGGTGGCTTTCGTGATTGAAATGGGGTTTTAGTTTTTTGTGTGTGTACATTGTAGCTCTGATAAATGATGGAATAAATAAAATAAATGTTAATTTTTTTTTATTTTATACAGAAAATGTCAAAGTTGATTTAGTTTCATATTCTGACATTTTAACTCAACATATTAAATATTCTAAAATTTAAAATCAACAAAAAACAGATTTTCATATAAACAATTAAAAACAAACGAAATGTTTATTATATTGATAAAGAATCAAGTGTTTTTGTTTTATAAATTAAATATTTAGAAATACATACATTTACCAGAGTGTGTGTGTGTGTATTTGTACAATATAAATAACACGCATACACACATACATAAAGTATAGTAGATATGATGTGACACTTGTTTTATAAGCGGCCCCATTATAAATAAATAAATATTTTAAATAAAAAAAAAAAAAAACCACAACAACAGAAAATAACTAAAACAATGCTAAAATAAAAATATAGCTACAGACTACACCATTTTCTACTAAAATTGAGAAAATTCTAAATTAAATTGAGATTTTTTAAATGAAATTCAAAAAACTCCAAATGAAATTAAAAAAATTTTAAATGAAATTGTGATTTTATGTTTGAAATTGAAAAAATTCCAAATAAAATGTAAGATTTTTCATTCAAAATAGAGGAAATTCTACATAAAATTGAGATTTTCTATTTCAAATTCAGGAAACTCAAACTGAAATTTATATTGTCCATTTGAAATTGAGAAAATTTCATTAAAAATTGGAATTTTTTAATTTAAATTAGGAAAAGTTCAATTTAAATTAAGATTTTTCATTTAAAATTACGAAAATTCCAAGTGAAAATTGAAATTTTTCTATTTGAAATTTTGATTATTTGTTTGTTTAATTGAAATTTTGATTATTTGTTTGAAATTGGGAAAATTTTATGTTAAACCAAGAAAAGTATAAGTGAAATTGGGTAAAATAGAATTGAATTTTGAATAATTTGAAATAAATTTCAGAATTTTCAATTAAAAATTTAGAAAAGTTTTAAATAAAATTTAGAAAATTTTGAATGAAATTGTGATTTTACATTTGAAATTGCAAAAATTCAAAATAAAATTAAGATTTTTCATTAAAAATTGAGAAAGTTCTACATAAATTTTAAATTTTCTATTTCAAATTGAGAAAACTCAGACTGAAATTTAGACTGTCCATTTGAAATTAAGAAAATTTCATTAAAAATTGCAATATTTTAATGTAAATTAGGAAAAGCTCAATTTAAATTAAGACTTAAATTACGAAAATTCCAAGTAAAATTGTGATTTTCTATTTGAAATTCGGAACATTTTAATTGAAATGGTGATTTTTTGTTTGAAATTGGGAAAATTTTATATTGAGTAAGTGAAATTGGGATAAATATTAATAAATTTTAAATAATATTTAAATAAATTTCTGAATTTTAAATTAAAAATTAACAAAATTCGTAAATTCTTCTTTATTTAATTTTTCTCAACTTCAATTGTACACTTCAAAAAATTGACCGAAAATGACAGTTAAACAATTGGTTATTCAGTTAAAAAGGCGACAAAGGTAATTACCGGGTTTTCTTCTTTTAATTACAGTACAGCATTTCCTACCTACATTCTACACTCATAATAAGCCATGCATAAAAATATGAAATTATTGTCAAAACTACAAAATTTTTGATTTTTTTTTATTGAAAATTTTCATAATTTTAAAGAAACAATTTTTATAAAACTTTTTCATTAGCAAATTGAAATTTTTTATAGCTAAAATAAAATTTTTCATTAAATTTTGTGAAAAACTGCATTGATTTAATGAAAACTTTCAATGGACGAGATCCAGTGACATTTCATAGATCTAATGTAAAAATTCATTGATATCATGCAGACAATTCTCACATTGTATATTTATTATTTGCAAACTACCACTAATGACAAATTTAAACTAAACAAGAATTATTAAAAATTAGACAAAATATTCTATTTTAAAATAAGTAACAAAAAATAACTGTTTACTGCAAAAATTTCTGTTTTGGTAGTTGTTTGTTAACTCATTATAGACACAGTGTGCCTTTTTCGATCAGATACTTTTAAACTGCTGAGTTTTTTTTACTGTAATTAAGTGACCTTAAAATTATTCATATACAATCGCGAGTACATTTTTTTTGAAAACTGTTATCCAGAGTTGCCAAATAATTATATAAAAATATAATAAGTCTTAAACTTTTATATTTCTGATTGTTATGTAGATGACACAATATGCTAATGTATTTCTTTGCTAAAAATTAGTTCATCGTTTGCATGTACAATTTGATCGGACTAAGAAATTTTCAAATATACAAAGTCTTAAAATATTCCAAAATTTATTTCGTTTTCACTCAAAATATAAATAATGGCTGGTTTTTTTTTTTAAATAAATACTACCACACTTATTTTTTTATAATGTCAGGATTGCCGTATGACAATTTTAATATAATTGTATAATTGTAATTATATATCATTTGATAAGCTCTCATATATAAACACATACAAATTGATCCGAAAAATGTGTCATCTACATGTATCTAATTATGTATATCAAATTAGATATAATTTGATAAAATTTTATCCGAGATTTATCCATATCCGGGACATTAAATTATATCTAATTGGATATAAATAGGTCTGATTTTATGCTTTTTGGGACTTAAAGTTGTGCTTAAAACTAGTTAAGTAGAAATCCACAATTTTAAAGACCTAAATTTTTTTAAATGAAACAACGAAATGTTAACAAATTAACAAGAAAAAATTTAGTGTTTCAAAAATATATTATTAAGTGGTTTTGTCTAATAAAATGTACCAAATTTTTATTTGAAATTATATGTATAAAAGAAATCACTTGAAAATGATTTCGTTATCAAATTAATATGGTTATATGTGAAGCCATATATAATATAGTCTTAGCTTGCAAAAAACTTAATTTGGTATTGAGCTATACCAAAATATATATGGTACTATATATAAAGCTATATAATATTATAAAGAAAATATTTTCAATATTTAGTCACGTATAGTTTAATAAGACTTAGCATGGGCGCATATATAATCATATCGATCACTACATATATATTTGGATTATTATTATATGGCATATGCAGTTATATATGGAGTAAGATTTGGAGATATATAATTATATCAAGAATCATATAAAATATTCTCTCAATAAAAATTATCAGATGTATTTGAATGATGTAAGCCGTAATATGACGACTCTATTCAAAGTCAGATAGGAGTTTATCATATTATATATGACTAGATATAACTATTTTTCCCGGAATATTAGAAAAATATTTAAAAATCATCTATCCTAAACAATTAATTTTTGAATAAAAATTTTGTTCACAGAATTATACAAAATTAAAATTTGCAAAATATCTGTAACCGTCTAGGATGTATATTCTGTCAAAGTTTTAACTTTGGTTGCTAGTATTTTCAATAGAGGGCGCTTTAAGTAACAAAATATTACAAAAGTTTCTTAATGAAGCATGGTTCTATATATCTGCAAAGTTTGGTTGGAAAATGTCAAGCGTGCCCATTAAACTTACTAAAATAACTACTTTAAACAACTGTTACAAAAACATAGTATTTTTCTTCAGTTGTTTTCTTAAATAACTGTGATAATAATTGTTTTTGTAATATTTCATAGAAAAATAACTCTAATTGCAGTTAAAAAACTACCACTACCACTGATTATTACACTAACAACTGTCACTTACACTCATACAAAAAGTTAGTCCAAAAGTCTGTTAAATGGGTTCCGATTCAGTTGAGTTAATTTTTTCTGTTTGTATAGTTTAAATCTGTTACTTAGCTGAAGTTGTGAGTTATATCATTTCACCTCAAGAACAAGTTTCATCAGTATTTGAAATAAGTTTTTGAATTAGTAAAATTTTGAATAAGTAATTCGTGATTCTCAAATTTACAAATTTTGCCAGTTAATTTAAACCACAATTGTTTTCAAACCATTATTTTTTTATGTCTCTGCTATAGGTTAGGTTAGGTCGAAAAGAGGATTCGGAGAAGGGAAATGCTTCAGAATGTCGGCTTGTTGTGCGCTCTAAAAAATCGGTCCTATGTCACATTCCTACCCCTGGAACTTCGTCGCACTGACGAAATTCCTCAACCTCTTCCATCCTATGCCCCTAAGATCCCCCAGTGTGGATATTGAGTCAATGGATAGTATTTCGACCCGGATCCCGGCAAATGCCGGACATTCACAGAGATAGTGTTCCAAGTTCTCCTCGTCCTCCCCACAGGCCCTACACACTTCCGAGTCCGAACTACCAATACGGTGGAGATGGGCCCTTAGTGTCGAGTGTCCCTTGAGGATTCCCATCAAAAGACTCAGTTCCTTCCTACTGAGATTCAGAATTTCCCTCGTCTTGTCAATTTCCGGGTTGCCCCAGAGAATACCCGTAGCTCTGCCAACACCCGCATTCTCCCAGATGGTCCTATGCATGATGTCAGCCCAATCAACCAGCTCCGCCTTGAGAGCACGAAAAGGTCTAGCGTTCCTCAAAGTGACTAACTCCAGGGAAGATCCTCCCCTAGCCTCCGCTATCAGTCTCACTTGCAGAAGGCGTTATTTTCATTTGGACTCGTTAATGGACTCGTTACTCCGTACCTATTAAGTATTAACTACTTATATTTGAGGTATTAAATATGGACCTTTCTGTGGTCAGATCCTGAAAGAATTTTTTGCAGAAATATTCCGTTTACAAATTCTGTTGATTTAGCTAACTTCAAAGTTTAGTAACGTCATGATGCTTGTTAGAAAACGATCCTTGCCAAGAGAAGTATTGAACAAAATTAATGATTAATTGGTTTTTTTTAAAGCTCTGCCCATTCTTGAGGCTCTAGCTGTTCTAAAACTTCGGGTTCTTATGAGATCTTTAGCCAGACCGAAGTACTAGTATCAACCTAGCTAAAATGTTTGATTTCCTTTATTTTTGTAAATATACAGAGGTTGAAAGCTCGTTATAGATTATAAATAAATTCTAAGTTAATTTAACTACAACTGTCCAGTAAAATTTAGTTAATTCTAAATTTTAGGTCACCCGGCGCAAACTCAGGTACTTCCTATTTTCTGTTGTCGTAGCTGAATTTTCAACTATTTGTATGGCATTTTGTTTTATTAGTGTAGTAGATTAGATTAGATCAGAAGGCACTATGCACCGCGACCAATGTAGGTCTTTTGTGCTGCCTAAAGTTACCTACAGATTCAAGCTACCTATAAATCCAATTATCCTATTAGGCAAAATGTTCGCAATGTCGGAAGGCGAAATGAAGCGATCACCTAGAAACCTAAATCTCCTATCACAAAGCCTGGGACATTCGCAGAGAACATGCTCCGAGGTCTCAGACACCATCTCGCAAAACCTACACATATCCGTGTACGATTGACCCTTCTTGTGCAGATGGTATCTGAGATTACAGTGTCCAGTTAAGTACGACGTCAGGGTCATCAATCAATCATGAAATTTTCTCTAATTGAAATAAAAAATCGGAATTTTATTTGAAATTTCTTAATTTTAAAGGAAACCCTTAATTTCAGTTGAAAATTTCTCAATTTTAAATGGAATATCTGAATTTCTTATAGAATTTTTTCAATTTAAAATGAAATATCGATTGACTTTATGTGTCGGAGGATGTCGAGTAGAAGGATGTCAGTTTATGACCAACAATATATACATATATATTATAAACCAATATGTATACCCTGAACGATGCAGAATCTCATTTGGCTGATTTCGTTGAAGAATTTAAAAAAAATTCAGTTAAGAGAGTATCACTTCATGACCATAAACGAATTTATACATATATATTATACGCCACAGTTAGCAAAAATTCGACTGAAAAATTAGCTAGTAAGCAAGCAAAACCAACCAGAAAACAAACATCCAAACAAAAGCACACAAGCTGCAGCGTAGCGTGTACTATACAAGTTAGTAAGTAAATATGTATGTACTCGTACTATTAAATATAGTCTGTCTATCTGTCAGTCACTGAGTCAGTCTGGCTAAACAGTCCAGAAAATATATATTTTATATGAGTAATACGACGATGACTACTATTCCACAGAGCTATGGCATATACAAATGAGAGCTGGTTATTTATATTACTTGGTTTATACACAAATACATGCATACATTTTATACTTATTGTGTTTTAGTTCATATTACTAAAGCTATAGTATCTCTACAATACACTCATACACCAACAGTATTCACTCGCTTATAGTACTCAGACTCATAAGTGGTATGTACTTGTTGTCTGGCCTACATACTACACTAAGAAAAAAAAATCTGTAAAGGCTACTGAAAAATTTGCTGTTATTACGGGAAAGTTAACTATTTTGAGCCTTGTGGTATTTTTTTTGTGCTAAATTTAGCAACAGATGTCTGCTGAACTGTAGTAAAATTAAATTAGTACAAAAAATTAGTAGGCGCTACTAAATTTTAGTAAAATTTCAGTAGATTGCAATTTAAAATTATCTTGCTAAAATCAGCAAAAAAATTTTGCTAAATTTTAGAACATCCAATAGAACTTTACAGAATAGAAATTAAAAAAGTAAAATAAAACAATTTTGTTTTTCAATCCTTTAGACTAGGTTCACACACGGCAATTATACTTGCGCAATTCTTGAGTTTATAGAAGAGGGAGGTAAAGAGAATGGAAGGGGGTACAGACTTGCCCGTACTCCAATTCCGTTTTGTTTTGTCATCCGCAATTTTTAACACTGCAGGTTGATATACGAAAATTGCTGAAACAAACTTTTCCTGTGTGAACACAAAAGCAATTTCAAAGGAGAATTGAAGAAGAATTGCGCAATTATAATTGCCGTGTGTGAACCAGGACTTACACTTTTTTCCTAATAGTTGAACATTATTTTCATTTGAACTCTGTAATAAAAAATTTTATTTGTTTAAAATCATTTTTTTTTGATCAGCAACATTTTTGCTAACTCTTTTAGGAACTGGTTTCCAAAAATTAGTAAATTGTTTTGCTAAAATCAGCCATAAAAATTAATACAAAATTCAGTAAGTTATAAAATAGAATAGCAAAAAATGTTACTGAAATAAAAAATTGTACTAAAAATTAGTACAAAAATACTAAAGTGCGATTAAAAAATTTTTTTACTTACTTTTTTTTCTTAGTGTATACACAAAAATAAAACTCCCTCTACCACATTGTGTTGATAATGGTAAAAAGTAGTTTCTTAATTTGGAACTGGATCTTAAAGAGCAGACATTTGACATTTTGGGTTATCATCCAGAAAAAAAGTTCAGATATAATCATATATGATTATTAGAGCGACCCGCCGAAAAAAGTTAAAAAAGTGCCCCTCTGAAAATGTGAATTAGTTTGTTTTATGACTATTCCCAAAATATTTTTGGTCTAGAGGCCGCCGTTCATGAGCTGAACCGTTTTTAAAAAGGTATTTTTTTTTGATTTTTTGGAAAATTTTCGACTTACATGTTATGCACATCATATGAAAGCTTTTTTGAAGACTCGTCTAACGACGTATATGACATGAAGAAGCATGCACTATATACACGCGGAATTCAGTGAAATGTAATTTTTTTTAAGGTTTTTGCACAAAAATATAATAATTTAGCTGTCACATCAATATATTTAAATCACTATTTGACATAAAAGAAGTTATAAAACACTCTTTTGTTTGACTATTTGTTTTAGGTCGCGATTTACCAAAATTTGGCGGATGTTTTTAGTATGGGCAATATGGGTATCAAAACTTTTCTTTCGCGAAGACTCGTCCGTGAAATGTTTTTTTTTTTTGCAGATTTTCGAATAAAAATATAATAATTTTGCAATCACATCAATATATTTTAATCACTTTTTAACATAAAAAAGTAAGTAAATACTATGGGTATCAAAATTTTTCTTTCGCGAAGACTCATGCAACGGCATGCACTATATTAATACGATAGTCAGTGAAATATGCTCTATTTAAGTATTTTGCATAAAAATAACATAATTTTGCAATCACACCAATAAAATATTTTAATCACTATTTCACTTAATATTTCACTTATGTTAAAAAGTGATTAAAACATATTGATGTGATTGCAAAATTATTATATTTTCATTCAAAAATCTGCAAAAAAAAACATTTCACGGAATTCGCACGTGTAAAGTTCATGCTCACTTATGTCTTATACCCCGTTGGACGAGTCTTCGCGAAAGAAAAATTTTGATACCCATATTGCCCATACTAAAAACATTCGCCAAATTATGGTAAATCGCGACTTTGGGGGTCACCCTAATCGGCCCTTAGACGATATTATTGGTTCAAGTGTTTAGTATGATCTGAAATTTGAAAAATGGGCTAAAAAATATAGCTAATACAACAAAAATGGGACATATATCAAGCATTCGTCTTCAAATATATAAATACAAGACGGGTCCGATACGATAAAAAAGAAAAACTAATTCATTATTTTTGTCTATCTTTAAAATATCAATAACGGACATTGCTCTGTTAACTTATTATCTTTTTATTCCAAACGACTTTATGACTTTTCCCCCTAACCAATATAGAGTATACTTAATACCAGAGTATCTTTTTATGTTATGCACACACAACAAAATAAAAATACCAACATTAATGCAAACACACAAACATAAACCGCACACGTATTCACGAATACTTACAAGGAGAGTCTCCCGATGGGCTCTCTCCGATCTTAATGAAATACGAATGTATGATAGAGAAGAAAAATATAAGCGACACGTATTTAGCGGTCCAGTCTCATATTTAGGAGTTACAATGTGAGATCAAAAATTACCCTATTTTTAGTTTTTTTTTTTTGGGCTATTTCGTTCTATTTTACAGTAAACATAGACAAATTAAGTATCAAATGAAACCTTTTATAAAAACATATTCAATCGAGCTTTATTAAGAATAAGTTGGATTAAGATAAAAATAATCAGACACCCCATTTAATCTATGGGGTGTTTGATTCTAATTATATATTCGAAATCGTTTGGGATTTATGCTACTTATCCCAAAGATTTTTTTCCCCATATTTCAAATAATTTAAGCTGGGTCCACAATATCAAAATTTTGGTTTTCTTTTTGAGTACTTTAACTGAACCCTGTGTACAAATAAATCTAATATTCGTAAATTTCAAAGATGTGTTCATATAAAAACAAATTAATTTTTCACCCCCACTTTTTAACCCTTAAATGTGAGATGCGCCAGTTAACTAAATACGTCTCTTATTTATTGCTCGTCTACAATATATTTAAACTTTAAATTTTAAATTTTAAAGTTCATTTGAAACAGCGGGATCGGGTCGGTATACCTACCTTGTTAGTACAACATTTCGTTAGCTAAACACACGCGATTGATAAGATTATAAAAATGAAATGAAAACGTAACATGTACTCTACAGCAACACACTACGCTATACTCCCAAACACTATGTGTGTCGTATCATTCACATTGTATAGTAAAATACACTTGTGTACATATAAGAACATACAAAATTACATCCATGGAGACATTAATGCCTACATCCAAAGAGTATATACAAATAGAGAGACTACACTTCCCACGCCTCTCAGCAACAAATTACTGAACTCGGGCAAGCAAATGAAAACATTTTTTTTTACCCCAAAAACATAATCAAAATTGTTGCTTAAAACACTCACTTTTATTTTTGCTAATATTTTGCTATTTTCTATTAAAATTGAATGTATTTTAATTCTATCTTGCTTAATTTATCATTACAATTTTAAATAAATAAACATTTTATTAAGTTATTATTCAAAAATATGATAAGACTTAATTTAAACTTTTAAATTTCTGCAACATTTCATTTCTGCAACATTTCATTTGCTCTTTGCGAGTTTACGAACAAATAAAAAGAGGGCAGATTGAGAGAAACTGAGGTGGATAGAAACCCACTGCTACATATAGTTTGGCTTTTTTACTAAAACAGATACGAATGTTTTATAGTGACTATACTACGACGACGTGTATGTAGTCAGAGATTAAAACGAATTTATTCGATTTTGAATTCTGTAACACAATTTGGAAATTTACAACTTGACAATATAATAAGTACACCCATCCGAATTTTCAGTTGCGAAATCAGTACATTCTTTGAAATCCTAATTCGGTTTGAAAAACAAATTTTTGAACTCCTTTAGAGCTTTTGAATGATGAGGATTTCCGATCGTTTATATATTACTCATAAATGGTTATTTACTATGAGCCACAAAGAACGTTTCGTCATCACCTGAAAAGAATTGTCCCCCAAGTGGCAATCTCTGATTTTGGCGAAATTTGCACACAGAAAAAAAAACATGGTTTAAGATCATCGTAGTATGAAATGCGGTACTTTAGAGACAAACAAACCAGCGGCCACTCCTTATTGAAATATTAAATCGCAAATGGCGTTGCGAAGCCAAGCTGTGCGCCGGCCTACAGGTGACGTAGCTAAATTCGTCCTTAACTAGCATCAGAGCTTCGAAAGAATGAATTCAATTTGAGGTTAATTCACCAAAAATTTAATTCAGAATTTAAAAATGTTTATAGATTATTCGGTTAATCCATTACCTAGGAATTCATTCACTAGCTTCGTTCTAAAGCTTTAATTGCTTTTGATATTATTATTTATTATTTAAAGCTTTTGAGAATTAGGCTAGAAATTCACTCCTTAAGAATGCTTTTTCGGAATGAAATTTGAAAAAAATCTTTCATTTTAGAAAATAGAATTAAAGAATTAAGCCTTTTCAACCTTTAACTGGTATACACAGGGTAGGACACGAAGATATTGCGGAGCTCAATGTAAATAAGTCAGCGGAGTGGGATGGTATACAAGCACTAGTGCTGAAACAAAGAATTCTCGAACGCGACGGATGAAATGAATTCGTTGTGGCCAAAAAAATTCAAAAATTAGTATTTTGTATATATATGATATATAATATTACATATCATTGGAAAGCTTATTAAAACATACACATTATGAAGTGAAAATAAGTGGACCTTTACATATAAATTTTTTTTTTTGACAAAACCTAAATTTTTTTATACTTTTTGTACGGGAGCATGTCTTAAATTTACTAAGAAACTGAAATGTATACAGTTTAAGAGTACTCTTAAAAATATGAAGTTTGATATGCATATTTAATATGTTTTGATTACACTGCTCTTCAAAATGCCTTAAAAGTGGTACTTCGGGGAAACAACGACCAAATCCAAAATACCCCGAATATTGAAAAAAATACGTGTCGACTTAAACATATGAAGAGGGGACGCGAATAAGGGTATAACACCCTAAAGTAAATTCTTTAGGAGACGAGAAAAACTTAGGAAATGCTCAAAACTTGATATTTTTAAATATTTTTTTTTGGAATATCCATTTATCATTATATGCATATATCATTATGCAAAATTTTATAAAAAAAAATACGTGGAAGTTGCTACAATTTTAACTTAAAAATCAGAAAAATATGGAAGTGGTATACAGACCAGTTTATTTTTGAAAGCATATTGGAAAAATTATGATTTGGTACGGTATTTATTATCCGATTTTGGCAAAAATTGGACAAAATTACCGGAACAACATTGTTTATAAGTTAGAAAGGACATGAAGGACATTTTTTTTTTTAATGAAAGGATATCATATAAATATATCAGTATTAAGTATAATGATGTAGTTTTAAAAATTAAATTGAATGCGATGAAACAACGCTTTACTCGTTATTCTCTTTTAAGCCTTTGAAACTCATAGTCAATTATAGCACAAAGAAGTTTTTATGAAATATTTTTAAAGTTGGTTTTATTTTGGATATATACCATTTTTGATGTTCCTACTTTAACTAAAAATATCACTTACATATCGCACTTGATCAACAAGAGGGTATTAACTCCAACTTTTAAAATTTTCAGTAGAGTCAAAAAACTGTTTATGGCCACATTTTAACAGAATTTAAAAATTCAAACATATCATAATAAGCAAATTCCATTTGAAAATATATATACATTGTTTTTGTTTTAAATTTTACCACTCATTGCAAAAAAAATCAATTTTTTGAGTTAATACCATTTTTTTTGAAATTTTATCGATTTAAATTTATAGAATAAAACAAATTTTATCAACAAAACAGTATCAACTCAAAATACAACCAAATATAAATAAAACAGTTTGATTATTTTTAATATAAATAAAGGTTCAAATCAAAATAATACCTTTTTATGAAAATATACGATTCATTTCTATTTGAACTTTTGTATTAACTCGAAATAACACCTTTTTGTTGAAATAAAGGTAGTCACTACATTATCATGAAAATGGTCTCAAAAGTGGTTTTCGAAATGAAAGAGTAATCGGAATACGTTGAAATTTTTACAATAGATAGATATTGATGTTGTTAGTTGATTTCTTGAAAAAAGTGATATTTTAAAAATTTCGAGTTAATACCCTCTTGTTGATCAAGTGCGATATAATAACGGTATTTTTGCAAATTTGAAAAGTAAAAATTCAACTTTAGAATGTTATTTTTGAACTGTGTCAATCAAATCTTTATTTTACTATTGTATTTTCAAAATTGTGCTAAAAAAGTAAAATTTCAAACTATGCAATTAATTTTAAAAAAATATTGAAAACAAAAAATAAGTATGTGTATATGTACTATTACTATTATATTAGACTTATTTCATATAAAACCATCAACAAATATCCAATTTTTAATATCATATATCTCATCGAAGACGTTTTGGGTTGTTAGCTTTAACGGTTGTGTAAAATCGCGTTTTAAAATATGAAGAAAAATCGAAAATTTAACAAAAGTGGTCGTACTTAATCGTTCACATTTTTTAACGGTTAAAGCTACTTGATTCATTGATAAATCATTTTAAAGCCACTGTTGTCGTAATAAAATCATAATAAAAATAGTTTTTTGAATGTAATATGCATTTTTCGCAAAATCCGCGGTTTTAACCGCTCTATTTCAAAAAGCTGGTTTTTTAAAATTTTCAAAAAATGTATGTTAATTACAATTTCTTTCACTATGCCGTTGCTAAATTAATATGTAGAGCTCTTCTGGAATTCAAAATAATGCATACAAATCTAAAAAAAGATACTAAATATAGTGGAAAAAAGATTTACATAAAAAAATAATTTATTGAAAAAAATAAAAGTTTTGCAAAAGCAGTTCGATATAATTTCTCCTATCTTTTGATACCTAACTTTAAAGGTACTTAAATCGTGGTTCTACTGGTTAATAATATTAATTCACTTAGACGGAGTTTTTGGGATGTCAGTTAAACTCGGTTTAGCTAAACCGACAACGAACTTTGTCATTTCCAAGTTTATTAACAAATAGTTGTCGGAAGCACTTAATTTTGTTCAGAATTTTGGCCATTATTATAACAAAATAAAATAAACCGCAGTTCAGAAACAGTATTCTTTTCAAAAACTGCGTTAGTCTAAGTTTAAAGATAATCTACATCCGAAAAACTAGGCCTTAATGACATTAATTTTTTTCAAAATCCGTGGTTCAAATCGCTGTATTTCAAAAAGCTGGTTTCTTAAAATTAAAAAAAAAAAATTAATTACAATTTCCCTATGTGGAAATAAGGAGGCAATTGACCTAAAAGTGACTGGTTAAAGAAGGACTTATCACAGGATTGGTATAATTTAATACTAAAGTGGGTTAAGCAGTGTCAATTGTCCTAAAGTTACCAATCCTGTGACTGGTAAAGGGAGGACATACCACTTAACCAGAATGCTTATTAACAAGAAAAAGCCAGTTGACCAGAATTTTAACCATTGGAAGCTGTTTAGTTTTTGTTTATTTCAACGACATGGCCCTTTTGCGACAGTCTTGTGGTATGTCTATCTTTGGTTAGTTCTGTGGCATACCACTATGTGGTTTAAAGCAGGAAAAATGACCCCCTCCTATGACAAGCCAATGTTAAAGTTGCCTGTTGTTTACATAGGGTAGGGTTTAGCACAGGACTGGTCTCTGGCACGAAGGCCCCGATCCTGTGGCACACGCAAAACCGGTCCCATTCCCAATAGGGTTATTATTCTATATCGTTTTACTGGTTCACAAAATTAATTCACTTATTGACGTTAAAACTATTTTTTGTAAAATCCGTGGTTCAAACTGCTTTATATTAAAATGCCGGTTTTCTAAAATGAAAAAAAAAAAAAAATAAATAATTGTTAATTATGAATTATTCTTCTATATCGTTACCCTATGTAATCCCTATGTGGTACTCCTGCATGTTTCTGAGTTTTCGGCGTATTAGTTAAATTTTTTTACATTTTTATTCATAACTCACGATACCGTAAGAGCTAAACATAGCAATTTAGACACGGCATAGGAAAGTAATATTTAATTAACCTATATATTTCTAAATGTTAAAAAAAAATATTCTTTTGAAATACAGCATTTTTAAACGCGTTTTTTGAAAACAATGCATTTTGCATTGGAGAAGTGAATAATATGTGTGTACTAGTAAAACCACAACTTAAGTAGCTTTAATCAATGACTCTTGCAGCTTAAGCCTCCTAAAAAAATATGGAGGATTATGTACTACTTTTTAAAAATTTTGAAATATTTTTCATATTTTGAAACGCGATATTTCAAGATCCGCTGGGATTAGCTGTCTCACATTTGGACGAGAATATAGTTATTTGATGTACATCTTATATACCAAGTTTGGTTGAAAGCAGAAGGGGTGGAGGAAATCTAGTGGTTGATTTTATATGTTTCCAGTCATTATGTAAAGAAACTCGATTCCCAAAATATGGTCTGTATACAATGCTGCCAACCAAATTTGTTAAAAAATCGTCAATTTTAGTGGAAAAGATCGTCAAAGCCGTCATTTTGAGAATGAGAAATCGTCAATAAATCGTCATTCCCAAAACACCTCATAGTTCAATAAAAAAAGGGAAAAGTTTACTCAGAACTTCGTTTTATTTACATTATTTGTAATTATTTAACCATTTCCATGCCCTTCATTTTTACCTCCTTCACAAACGCCTACAAGTCTTAAGAACACATCTCGCTATACTCATTATGCGGAATAGAATTTTAAAATTACCGACCTATTTTAAAATCTCCAAAGTTTCATGACGAAATATTAATTTTTATATTTTTTTTTTTTTTTGAATTTTGGTTTCACAAAATTTGGGCATACAAAAAAATTATATTCAATAAAAAAAAGTTGGAAAATCAATTTTGTATCAGTTATTTTAAAGCTAAAAAAATTAAATTATTAAAAAAATAACATTTTTGGATTTTCCTTTCTTAAATTTATAAAAAATCCCTTTTGGTAATCGTTATTTTTTAAATAATATTAAAATAAATGATGAAAATTATATATAGTTGATCTTTAAATTGGTAAATGAATATTTTTTGCTTGATTTGATATAATTTTTCACATTTCTTAAGATGTTTTAAATGAAAAAAAGCTTCATGAAATTTTGTCGACAAACATTGCAAATTTTAAAAATCGTCATTTTCCATACAATTAATTTTGTAAAATCGTCAATCGTCATTTTGTCATATTTCACTTAAAAAATCATCAAAATGGAGACAAATCGTCAATGTTGGCAGCGCTGTCTGTATACCCTTATTCGCTTCCACTCTTCATATGTGAATCTGGTTGTGATACCAAAGAGGCAATGAAAACATTTTTTTTAACCCCAAAAATATAATTGCAACATGTTGATTCAAAATTGTTGCTTAAAACACTCACTTTTATTTTGCTTTTATTTTTTTATTTTGTTATTTTCTATTAAAATTTAATGTATTTTAATTTTATCTTGCTTATTTTATCATTAAAATTTTAAATAAATAAACGTTTTTTTAAATTATTATTCAAAAACATGATAAAAATTAAACTTTTAAATTTCTGGAACATTTTTTCATTTGCTAGGTGCGAGTTTACGAATAAAGAAAAATAAGTCAGATTGAGAGAGATATAGAGAGGCTCAGGTGGGCGGAAACCCTGATAATACTAATAAAATTAGAAATGTTTTTACAACAACATCACATTCAGAAAAATAAATTGGCAACCGAAATGAAAAGTGTATTTTGGCGGGTGCAACTATTGAGTTCGGTTAGTACAATCATATTCAAATGTGAATTCTGAATATTTTGGTTGTTGCAACTGAAAATTAGTTCTGTTAACCAAATTTCATTGCTATAACTAATATTCAATTGTACCAACCGAATTTTAGTCGTAGTAACCGAATTTTAGTTGGCAAATGGCAAAATTTTTCTCTGTGTGCAGTAAAGCGAAATTTTACAAAACCACCCTATCGGCGGATGCGTCTCTAAAATCTTTTTCCATCGATATCACATGGACTTATGGCTCCTTAACAAAAAGTACACAAAATTCAAAAAACGAAAAAAGGGTAATTTTTGCTTCCACTTTTTAACCCTTAAACCTTGGAGATGACACATAAAAAACGTATGTCCTTAATTTTAATTCTCTACAACACATCCGGGTTTCATTTAAATCAGCTTGTAAGCGTTGGGGGACTCCCATATTAGTTTGAGCTTATATTAGATGTTTACTAGCGTTAATAATTTTCCAAATAATTCATTCTTTTAAGAGTCTGTAAAGTATCGTTTGTTATTGTATGATGGTGGTTTAGCATGACATTTATACTTTATTTATACGGAGAGCGTACATTTTTTTTCTTCTTTCTTTCATATTTCTGAGCAGTAAGTTTAGTAACCTTTATTTCATTTTTCTGTTGCCTGGTAGTTGTAGATATATTTTCTGAAATATCAGCAGCATTGTATTCCATATGCCATATCGCATAGCAAAGGTCTTTAGTAGCACACTAATACATATGCAAACAACATATGAGAATAAAAGCTGAACGTTGTGCTATACATACAATGATGATTTAAGCTTAACTTGTTTGTTTTTATTATTATACTGATACCAGTGGGTTTCTATCCAACTCAGTCTCACTCAATCTGCCCTCTTTTTTTTTTGTTCGTAAACTCACACCGAGCAAATAAAATCATGTTGCAGAAATTTAAAAATTTAAATTAATTTTTATCATATTTTTGAATAATAATTTAATAAAATGTTTATTTATGTAAAATTTTAATGATAAAATAGGCAAGATAAAATTAAAATACATTAAATTTTAATAGAAAATAACAAAAAATAAGCAACAATTTTAAATCAACATGTTGCAATTATATTTTTGGGGTAAAACAATTTGTTTTAATTTCTGAATTTTTTTGCTGAGAGGCGTGGGAAGTGTAGCTCTCTATTTGTATATACTCTTTCCAGATACTGATATGAAAAAAAGTTTTGAAAATTTATGATATTTTAATACATTTATGCTTATAAGAAAAGTTAAATTAAACTTAAAATTCCACTAAAATAAAATTGTTAAAGAAAAATTATTAACACTCTTCTCGATATGCAAATAAACTCAAATTTCAGACAGAATTTTCAAACATTCCCCTCTTTTAGCTCGAATTGAAAAGTCCCAAAAGCGGTTTATTTGTCAATGAAACTCAACCACCGAATTTTTATCCCAGTGATGAAATACCTTATAGCACTTATAATCCTCGTGTATTGCAAGAACAATTCGATGAACAGTATATTAAGAAAATTGATGTGATACAGGGGAAAACAAGAAATGATCTATGGACTTGGAATGTGGGTCTGCAGCAAAAAGAAAGTGATTTAGATCGTGATTTTATTGAAGCTGTTGTCCCACAATTTGGTAAGTTGTTACAAAGAAACGAAAATCGAAACAATATCGAAGGAGAATTAATTGTTAATACTTTCAACTTTAATTCCGCTGTAGATTGTAACAATCTGGATTTAGCAGCATATAAAATACCAGACGATTTAGAAAAAACATTTACGGCCGGCATAGTATTTGGCACAAAGGCAGTTACCCCGGAAAAACCATCCAGAAAGAAATCGTAAGACACGTTTTTAGTACAGATGTTTTTAAATGACAGTTATCTTTAATTAAGATAAATTTTATCACAGACTACTAAAGTGGACTGACAACTAGGATACGTTCGATGTGAAACTAACTCTCTTTGAAATGAATCATATAAAAACAATGTTCCTACGCTTTGAATTTTGAAACAGGCTACGTAAATTTTATTTAGATCTCTTTAAAGACCACAACTCGGAAAATCACTTTAATATCGTTATGACTGGACATTCCACTACGATACGACCCTTATAGAAGAGTCCACTGTAACCCCCAGAATTAAAAAAAAAAATATACCATGTTAAAATTCGTTTTTTCGGACTAACGATTAAAGCATTGAATCGTCTTTGTCAGACTACTAGAAGACACACTATTAAACATGGGTTCCCCCACTGTTAGACCTCCTTTTGAACATTTGACTCGCCTTCGATTGGACCTGCAACTAAATCCTAGAAAAGTAACCTTTTAAAACGTGTTTTTTTTAAAGTGTCACAACTTTGAGTTGGCATCACTGCTTTATTTGACCACCCATTTAACAGCCGATAGTTGCTCTTTGTTTAGTTTGTTGTGAACTTTCATTATGAATCGACTTACACCAGAGCAACGCGTGCAAATTGGTGAAATTTTTAATCAAAATAATTGTTCTATTCGGCAAACTCATCGTGCACTTCTTCCATTTTATGGCGTACATAATCGTTCTTCAGAGCGGCTAATTCGAAGAACAATAGATCGTTTTCGGACCACATTTACTGTTACTGATAATGTGCATCCCGTGAGATGCCGAACAGTGCGCACTGAAGAAGCTGTAGCCGCTGTACAGGAAAGCATTGAAGATGATCCTAATCAATCAATTCGTCCGCGTTCTCAGCAACTGTGGTTGTGTCCTTCCACTTTATGGAAGATTTTACGAAAGGATCTTGACTTAAAAGCTTTCAAGCACAAATTGATATTGATTTAGAATTTAAATTCAAAATTTTATTTTCAGGTGATTTAACCCCATTGGATTATTTTCTTTGGGGTTATGTTATGTCACTTGTCTACGTCGATAAACCACAAACAATTGAACACCTGGAAATAACATTCGAAGAGTTATCGGCGAAATACGGCCGCAAATGCTGCGAAAAGTCGTTGAAAATTGGTGTTCCAGATTGCGCCTTCTACGCGCCAGCCGTGGCGGTCACATGGCAGAAATCATATTTAAACATTAATTTCATAAAATTTCCAGTTTCATTGATATTAAAAATATATTTCCTTGTTTTATTATGATTTAAACTTGTGTCACTCTATAAAAAACACCCGTTATTAACACTTCGAAGCGATTTCTATTAGATTTACATTTTAACATTTAGAGGCGTGTCTAATATACCTGCAGTTTAACTTAAGGAACGCTGCCCTTTAGATCTACAATCCTCTTGTAACAACGATTTGTTCTCCGTTAGCTGGAGTAAGCTCGGAGGTAGGAATCGACACATTTCTTTTCTTGATTTGATTTCTTTGGCACAGTAAAAGGCGCATTTTAAAATGTTATATGCCTTATTTTTCATTCACTTATATAAAATTATAAAAACAACTAACAAAGGAATTCTGTGGAGGATTCCTATAGATTTAAATGAAATTCGGCTATAAGATAGATGAGACAAGAAAAGAAAAGTAATAAAAATTGGCCCACTTACATATTTTGAAGGTAAAAAGGTTTTTTAATTTATTCGAACCTTTTTTGTTTTAACATCTTTTTATTAGCCTGAGCCTGTCGAACATTGTAGATGCCAAGGCGGTTTAAGACCCTGGGTACTCGAAGAATGTCGTCAGGAAGGTAACATACGAAAGGTACACCGTCTAATATCAACTGGAAGGATACCTCGTAAGAATATATAAGGATGCACTCCTGAATGAAAATTTCATCCAATGACCTAAAAAAATATATTCAAGTTCACTCGCACATGCCTTCCCAGAATACTCGAAGAATATTCAAGAATCCTAGTAGCACTCACTGCGCTTTCGTTGAACACGCGAAAGGTGTTCAAGGGCACTCGCAAACCCTCACAGGTCCATGCCAAATGATGTGATCTCCGAACTACACACATACATGCTAGCATAAGTCGTTGAGACCTAGAAAGAAAGATGTTGGTTAAAATTTAAGTTGTGGTCATGTTCACGACTTTAAACAATTCACCTAGAACTCTACGATTTTGCGTTTTATATACCCTTTATTGTGTCTAGTTATTCCGAGGATAATTAGGCGGAATAGCGAGGTATGTTTGAGTACTGGTGATAACTTCAGTAATTCGCAGGGGGTGTAAAGAGAAACGAGTGGAGCGAATTTTGTCATTTCTCTCTCACTATCGGATCTAATGCTCGATCTTATGATCTCCAAATATTAGACTAACGATTACAATTTTAAACACCCTCTATAAGGCGTAACATTAACCCCTAACAGAAAAAAGCTTACATTTGACCGGTGATAGATCGTAACCCACTCGGAATTTATCTCTATTTCCAGAAAGTCGCATCGGTCCTACAATTGGACTTCCGACTCATTAATAATACGTTCAAATCCTTCCCTATCAAAACAATAATTAGACATTGGAAAAGTGTTCTATCAACATCTTAACATTAGGTCCGCTTTCTTTCTTTTGCCACCGGTTGCCTAGAACCAGTTTCTTTGAGTCAAAATGTAAGGCTTCACTGCTCTGAACCAGTTCTATAAATGGTTCTGGAACCGATTCTAAAACAACCTGTTCTTGTTTGAAGGTAAAGAACCTGTTGTAAATAGGACAAACCCCATACAAAAAGAATCGGTTGTATAACAGAAATTAGAACCTATTGTAATAAAGTATAAGTTGTTCTGCAACCTGTTATCTGAATTTTACTGGGTAGAATTGTCATCCATTAGGCTGATGTTTCCTATTTTGAATCGTTCACTATTAGACGCACAATAAGATCTAAGAACCGAAAACTACTAGCATATAGTATAAACTCTGGAATCGTCTTCCATAAGACATAAAACCTAACCTTATAGAAATCTTATAGGTACTAACATTGAAGGATATATTGGCCTATTATAGGAGTTAAGATAAAACGTTTGTACGTCCTCTATTAAACTTTTCTTGAACCGTAGTCTCATTTTACTAACCTGTGATTAAACCGTAGCATTGTCAACTTTAAACCCAGCGATTAACCTTTAAAACAATCCCTATCTGACCTATGACTATCATATAACATTTGAATCGTATCATATCAGGCTAACAACTAACCCTAATATAAGAACTTGCATTGCAGTTCAAACGAACCGTGATACTTATAATACAATTTGAAGGATTGTCGTCTGCTTCTGCTGGGCAAACTCCAATCTCTTCGCAACGGGGAGGACTTTAGGTGGAAAGAATTTTTACAAATTTTTTGGCGTCCAACGTTAGGCACAAACCTACGACCAAGAGGTTTTACTTGTTATACTAGACTTGAGGCAAATATTTTTAAAGTCGCGGGTTTTTGCCACCCGTTAGACACTAAAAACTTCTCTAAACTTTATTTTTGGCTTGGTCTACCTCGTTTGTTCACAACACGAGACTCAAACCTAGACCAAGAGCTTAAGATTGCAATACAAAACTTGGGACAATTATCCTTAAAGGCACGAATTTTTGTTCTACGTTGGGCTCCAAAACCTTTCGCAACGATTCTTGTTCAACAAATAAATAAAATAGAGAATTCGACTTCTAATGGCAGGCTAATTTCCATAACCATGAACATACTATTTGATTCATCTTATATTTACATACATATTTCTTCATTAGGGTTATGAACAAAACATTATCATCCATACGACCTTTTTTTTGGGACTTTAGATAGATACATTTATTAAATATTTTTAAGCTTTTATTCAATTCTAGTCCAATAATCTGTAATTTTCAGCCATTTCAATCGTCCTCTTGAGATTGGCTGCATATATTTAGCCTATGTGGAGGGATTTCGTCTAAATGCTGATTTTTGGACCGCTGAAACAATGAACAATATTATAAAAATGGCCGAAAAGCTGATAACTGAAAGTTCTAAAATGAATTATAAATCACCAGACAACGAGTATGACATCATACCACAAATCAGCGAACGACAAGCAACGGTTAACATCAAGCTACACTTTACGGGACCTTTAAAAAGTGAACCCAATATCTACAAGGCCTTAACACTATACTTTTCCAAATACAATGCCTGTATATTATGTTCCAACAAATTGTATTTATTGATATGGAAAAGATGTAAAAATTTCTTTTATATCTATGATCCTAATGGACGTAGGGAAAATTGTGAACGTGATTTTTTGGAAGGCAAATGCGCTCTAATGTCTACACATTTTGTGGAACATTTGGTGTACCTAATAGTGAATATAAGTCGGGCGAATATGGAAGATGAATTTAATTTATATGAAATATATTTAAGCAGTTATGGTACAATACCAAATCCTTTGCCTAAGAAACCTTTTCCCAAAAATTTCCGTAAATTATGGTCAGTTGTTAATGATTCATATGCTGTAATACCCGGCTGTAATAATGGTATATTTCAACCGGCAACTTATAAGGAAGATAATGCATCCATGTTAATTTCGGTAATGGCAATACTGTATAATCATATTGAGCGAGCTAATATGTGGAAGATGGAACAAATTGATGAATTAATACGTTTGGGTACGGCTTATTATAAAAGTTTAAGACGTAACTTGAAATTAAAGGATAGTCAACATGTTACTATAACCGATTTACCGGATAAATATGTATTAGGAACTTTCAAAGCCTCTTTAAAGAAAATGCCCTTTATGTATACCGGCACAGTTACCGATTATTGTAAAAGATATCAAGATTCTTTATTGACTTCTGGTCTTAATGAGTTGTTCAATAATAACTGGGACTCTGGTTTGCTACAAATCGATAATTCTGTTTTGGGTGTATGGAAAGATCAAGAATTATTTTATGTTTACGATCCATTTCGTAGAGGTAAAGCTGGTCAGGTATTAGATCCAGAAGATTATAAAACAAATGGTACGGCCATACTACAAATACATGCAAATTTTGATTCCTTGTTGAGAATGATTTATCAAAATGCCTTTCGAATGCGTAGAGGTGGAAAATTTTTCTTACATGCCCTACTTGTGGGCTGTATTAAGCCTATAATGGATGGTAAACCTAGAAAGTTAAGGTACCCCAAATTGAAATTAACACCAGAAACATATGTCAAGCCAAAGGAGAAGAATTTGGAGGATGATGAAGAGAAAAGCTCGGAAGAAGAAAAGAAAGATGAGCAACAGGAGAAAAAGAAAGCTAAAAAGTCAAAGAATTCTGCAAAGAAGACTAAAGACAAGAAAAATCTATTAGAAAAGGTATGTAGCATACACTCTTTGGATGCTAAAGATCGCCTACCCAGCTATAATGACTCTGACGTGGTGGAGGGTCTTTTGGAGAATATTATCTGTGAGATTATTAATAAATTACCAGAATCTATGGTGGGCCGTCCTCATTTATACAAACGTGCTGGAAGGGTTTTATTAAAATCTGATAAGGAATATTTAGAAAATTTACAATATATTAGTTAAACATGATAAAGACTATGATAATGTCGATGTAATCTATCGTACCGAGCCTGATTCAAAAACTCCTTTAATAACACTCGAAGAAGAATTGGAAATACCCAGTAATTTTCAAAATTTACCCGATGGTTCCTGGATTATATTTGGTAATCTGTCTTTACAACATACAAATGATGAACAGTCTAAACTTCGAGGTCTATTATCGGCCATTGTTACCGTTGTCTTAACGACGAAATACAAAATCTCTACTTGGTCTTCTAAACTAATCGATTATTCAACTAATTCCTGCGAAAACTTTAGTGAAGATTTTCAAAACTATCAGTATGCCTTGGGAACTTTATTACATAACAGAATACCTAAATTGTCGATAGGCGAACAGACTTTCCAAGTAAAAGTCCAACAAATCTTTGAAACCGATCCACGGAAATCTTTAAGGCAGGTGTTACTGGAATCTCTAATAAATTTCAATCGTTTATTAATAATATGTCAAAGATTTTCTTGTTTGCTGATGAAAAGATACAACTTTCTTTACATGTTTACCGGGTTTCCCAATAATGCAGTGGGCTATCGTAAATGTATTACTGGACCAGCTAGTCTTTTAAGATTTATTGAATTGGACTCTTTAATAAGACGCATAGAATTTGGCTGCAATCCCCAAGGCTGTGATATTACTAATTATGTGGTTATTCCGGTTAAGGTGCGAGATATTGCTCCTGAATCCAAAGGACGTTATAGACAATGGCCTAATAAAATGGAAAACCAATTGTATAAAACGAGTTTGGAAAAAAAGAAACGAGAAGTAGAAAGTAAAAAATCAAAATTACAATTCTTACAGGAAGAATTAGATAAGGAGAGTTTAAGAATTAAAGCATTTTTGGAAGATAAAGCAACTAAAATTGAAGAAAGAGAAGAGGAATTAGCTCGATCAAAAAGAGCTAGTTATAGCCAACAAAAGGGTCGAGAAAAGGGTGGTAAAGATTGTAGTGATGAGAAAGTTTCCAAAGTTACTTTGATATATGAAAGACAATTGGGTGGTGAAGATTCCAATGATGATTCTGAAGATGTCGGGGAAGAGGAACAAGAATGTTTGCTATCACATAAACATGAATTTAATACTGAAGTATGGAAGGCTCAAGAAGAGTGCTTACGTCGTAAACTTTCAGAAAGAGAAGAGGAATTAACTCACTCAAAAAGGCCAAGTTTTAAAAAACAGAAGAGTAGAGAGAAAGTTGGTAAAGATACCAGTAATTGGGCAAGTTATACCCGTCAAAGTAGTAGTTATACCACCGAAAATACTTTGATATATGGTAGGCAAATGGTTTGTGAAAATTTCAATGATGATTCAGAAGAAGTCGCAGAAAAACATGAAGAATGCTTGGCGTTTTCTAAACAAGATTTTGGTAATCAAATATCGAAATCTTTAGATAATTGTTTAAGTCGTAAATTTTCCGAACGAGAAGAGAAATTATCTCGCACAAAAAGAGAAAGTTTTAGCCAGCAAAAATGTAAAGAAAAAGGTGGTAGAAATTACAGTAACCGGGCAAGTTATACTCAACCAAGTTGTAGTTTTTATACTTCAGATAGTACTTTAATAAATAATAGACAAATGGGTGGTGAAGATGATGATTTAGAACAAGTCGAAGAAGAGGAAGAAGAATGTTTGGTATTACCTAAACATGAATTTGGTACTGAAATATCGAAGGCACGAGATGAGTGCTTACGTCCCAGACTTTTACTATATGGCTATAGAATGCGTGAAAAGGATTTATTATATAAAATTCAAGGTAGTAAAGCCTTAGAGGGTAGGGACATATGTGAAATGGATAAAATTAAACCGTGTTCATTTGCCAGTGCAATGGCTATACTGTCAGCAATTTTGAAACCCCTAAATGAGTGGACTTCGCAACGTATAGATCAAGTTATTGACTCTAGTTTAATATTAACTGATAAAATAGAAGATATGTCATCATCATATGAGAGGATTTTGAAAAATTTAGCTATAGATGATTATAAATTTGATATATGGATCAAACAATATGAACCAATAGGTTTGATAGGAAATCTCCTCAAACAATTGGAAAGAGTTACTTCACAGCGTAAATACATCATCCTACAAACTGAAAATTGTTCTTATGCTATCTATCGAGATGAGTATTATCATTTATTCGATCCCTATCCCTCCATGGAATTGACAAATATGGATACTGAAGAACAACAACATGAAGAAGGAGATTCAAAGAAACTACCTAACTATCCTAAAGATATAAAATGTTATGGCGAACGTAATACCGCTTCATGGATATTATTTGCTGACTGTGATTCTTTGGTAAAATATCTAAATCAGAGATCTCATTCTTTAACCTGGAAAGAAGATGGGGAATATAATTTCCAGGTGGTGGATATAATTTCCTACAAAAAATCTTCACAAAACTCAGTGGTTTTACAATTACTAACTGATATGGGACGTTGTAGTATAAGAGGAGAACCGAAAAATTCAATATGTGCTTATAATGAAACAATCGACTGGTTAGAATATTGTCTACCCATATGGAGTCGACTAAATAGACGTAATAGTTCGGGTCGTTATCGTGGTATGGCGGTTACAAAATTGAAAAAATTTGATATTGAAATCGATAAACGTTTGTGGTCTCTTTGGGGTAATTTACATCCACAAGCTCCGGTGTTCGAATCTTCATCTCGTGGTAAACAGTATTTTGCTTGTTGTGTCGTAGCATTATGTGCAGCTCGTTTATATCGTCTGGCCGATTGGAGTTCACAAGTTTTAGATTCTATTACTATCAATGGCGATCATTACTTTCGACAGAGTATACAAGATATTAAATGTGAAGATCATCAATTTACTTTAGAAGATCTTAATCGTGTATGTTATTTGGATAATATTAAATTTGATGTCCATATTGAAGCAGTTGCCTATGGCATTTTATATTCACGTCCTTATTATAAACGCATGAATCTGGCCGAGGGTCTTGTGTATTTCTTTAATAATCATCACTTTGGCATATTACAGTGTTTTCGGAAATCTTTAGCTATTGGTTATGTACCTGGTCATGATGGTGGTTATTTTATGTTTGATTGCCAAAGCCGTGATCACCCTTTGTTTCCCAAGGGTCAGGGTGCTTCATATTTATTACGTACAAAATATTTACAAATTTTATTATATTGTATTGTCGTAACTCTGAATATACCATACTATAATGTTGAATTTACTTTGCATAAAGTGGATATGTTATATGAAGGTCAATCGGTGGAAGAAATGTAGCAAAATCTGCCTAGAAGTCAAGAAGGATAGAGCATTGATCAAGAATTTTTGAAGAATCGTTTTAGTTAAAAATTTTGTATTGTATTTAATTGTTAAAATGCAATTGTTATATTTTTGATCGTGAGACATTTAAAATAAAAATTTTCATAAATTGTAAAAACTAATTGATTTTGTTTTCTCACACTTTACTGTGGGCCAGCATGGCAATATTTAAACAATTTAAAAAAATAAATAAATAAAATCGAGACACAATATTTGTTTAATTTAAATATAGAATTCGGACTACCATGCCAACCCCGGCACAGTGGGAAAAATTTAACTTTTTGAGCAATTTTGCTTACAGCCCACAGTTTTAAACGAATTTGAAAAAATATAACTGACTAAATCTTAGAACGAATTGTCAGGGGCGATTTTTAAAATTAATTTATTTTGTGTCCTTAATAAATCGTTAAAGTCAGCGAAAATTCTATTTTTTTTTCATATTTTTGTTATAACCAATTTAAAAGTAGTGTGATACAAACGAAATGTATCTCAAATGAAAGACAATGATATTCTATATTGATAATTTTTGCTAAATCCTCGGACGCTAATTTAGTTTTTTGATAATAATCAAATAAAATTTTAAATATTCACTTTTTGATTACATTACAGCATCTTTACTATCTTACTAAAATCTTCAACTTTTCTTCAATTAAAAACAATATTATGGTCCACAAATGCCCATCATTAAATTTTTTTTATGAATATTCTAAAGTCATATATATATAATAGGAACATTTTGTAAAAACCCTAATATTTTTTGTTCTTACTTCACTTATGTGTTTTAGTAAAAAAAAGTTAACAAATTTTAAATAAAATTATGTAAATTTCTTTGTTCTTGAACAGCACTTTAATTGTATTCCTTGAATATTGTAAACATGCATGTCGATGAAGTAAAAAAAATGATGCGCTGGTTCAAAACTGTTCTAAAAAAAATATAAATAGTTTTCTCATAATATCTCTGCAGGGAAAAAGGGGTCAGTTGGGAATTGGGAACTGTCCCGTGATAAGTGAAAACAGGACCGGTTCCTAATGTACCAATCATGTAATAGGTGAAAAGGGGACCTGTGTCGCAAGTACCTACCACGTGGCCGGTTTAAAAGTCTATCACGTGATGGGTTTGAAAGTACCAGTCCCGTGGTAGGTGAAAACAAGATCGGTTCTTAAAGTTCCTATCACATAATCGGTATCACGTGGAAGTACTAGTCCCGTAGTAGGTGTAAACGGTACCGGCTCCCAAAGCTCCTACAAAGGTTTAAAAGTTTTTATCATGTCATGGGTTTGAAAGTACCAGGCCTGTGGTAGGTTAACATAAGATCGGTTCCTGAAGTACTTATCACTGGTTACCGGTTTAAAAGTGTCTGCAAACTCTAAAAAATGAGTCTTGCCAAAAAAATATTGCCTTAAAGTTCTGTGGTTCACTGATATGTTCTTTTGCGATTGTTCCAGGATATTTTCTTTTTGCGTCAGTCCTGTGACATGTTTTTTGGGGTTAGTTGTGTGATATGTTATTTTACACCGGTCCTGTTACATATCACAGTGGGCAACTGACTCCCTCCTAGGACAAGCCCATGTCTTAGACCGTTCCCTTTCATATAAAAAAACGGTCCTGTGAACGGTCCTGTAAACGTGGCCAAATAAACAGAGAGGGTCGAGCGAGGGATTGAAAACTCCCTGCTAAATCGTGTTTTTTGAGTTATGTCGGTCAGTCTTTTAGTAAATGAGTGATATAATTTTATCTTGGATTTGATTTTTAAAAAATGTTTGATCTAGAAAAAAGATGTACGCATTTTAATAGTAAAAAGATCTAAGAAACGCAAATGTTTCTACAAAACAACCCTGTTCGGAGTTAAATTGTTAAAATGGAGCCATGACTTTTGGCTCCAGAGTTTCAGCTTCGTAAAAAAACTGTAGAAATAATGTCAGTCACATATATTAATTAGTTCATAAAATTATATATAATTTGATATAATTGTTGAGAAAAACTAGAAACTGTTTGTATCAACTTTAATCTAATTCGATACAATTATTCGATACAATTTGTTCTAGTTTTTGAAAAATAAAAAACGTGAATAAAATCGAGTTTTTTTTTTTTAATTTAAAAGATCTAAAAACGGAAATGTCTATGTTGCTCCATAGAGTCTTCCTGTGCACAATATGAAGGGGTCAAAATAGGACAACTTTTCAATGTTCTTTCGTGGAATGAACGATATGTATGTTTGGTTGTATTTATGATAAACAAAATTTAACTTTTTTTATAATTTTAAAGTAATGATGTTTTTGAGAGCAAAATAATGCATTACGATATTTTAAGGCTATCGGTATTTTAGAATTATTTCGTTAGGGTATGTTAAGGTTAACGGTATTTTAACGTTTTTTGTTTCGATTTTTATAAAATTCGATTAAGAGTGCACAACTAAAGAAGAAGCGCAATTCATTATAGTCCCAATTTTATTTTAAGTGTTATTTTCGACCAAACGTTTTTAACGTATATATAGATCAAGTTACACAAAATAATAATTTTTTCAAGTGGGAACATTTTTTTTTAATCCATTTAAATGCTTTAAAATCTTGATGTTCCATGGGTCCTTTTTGTGTGTTTTAAAGTTTTTTGTAAGGGTTAAAGATTTTTTGAATAAAAGTAAATATAATTATAGTAAAAAAGTAAATATAATTATCAAATGTAAGTGATTTTTTGCCGAAAGTTATAAAATGTGTTATTCTGTAAATTTCCTAGTGGGGCTTTTTTGTTGGCCAGTGTGTAAAAATTAACCCTATATCAAGTTACATAAAATAATTAGTTTCATAAAGTTGAGATTTTTTTTTTGAAAATATAATTGAAGGGCTTATTGTAAAAACTGTATAAGCCACATTTTTTGATTTCTGGTTTTAGCTCTTTTCTAGTCATATTTTGATGAATATTTTATAAAAGTCTAGCTTACACTTTTATAACAAGTTTCAAGAGTACAAAAGCCCTTCAACAGTTCTACTTTCTGCATTAAATCAAAACTTTAAAGGCAAAAACCAGCAACAGTTTAAATGTGGCTTATCAAGTTTTTACAATAAGCCCTTCAATTATAGTCTTATCAAATGTAAGTGATATTTTTGCGAAAATTAAAAAAAATTTTATTCTTTAAATTTCCGTAATAAAATCATTTACTTAGTAAATTTTTTAAATTAGTCTATTTAATCATTTATTGTTTTAGTTACTGTTTCATTTACTGTTTCATTTACTGTTTTATTTATATTTTTTTTTTAATAAGATTGATATAATTTTTATTAAAAATAAAAAATCAGCAAAAAACTTGCTCTAAGTTAATTATTTTAATTATTTAGAATTTTCTTTTAACGAGCTATTTATGGTCAGTTATTTAATATTTTAATGTAAATAAAAATCAAATTATTCCATCGTACCACTCGGTGGGTTTTTCCAACTTTTTTCAATTAGACGTTTAACAAAATTTTTTCAACAAACTTGTTTTTTGTGAGTGTACGTTTGTATTTTTGTGACTTCATTTATTACAAGTAAATTATCAGCAAAGGCATCACCAAAGTAACAAGAAATACACATGGAATGTCCTATATACATTCTAAATTTTCACCAAAATATTTGTTCGCATTAGCAGATATCTATATTAGAGTCAGAGTCTTAGAAATTCGTGTACTTTGATTATTTGTTAATGTGAATAGTCATGGGCAAAATGGGCGTGATCGGACCAGTGGGCGTGTCAGCTCCCATACAAAGTAAATATTTAATATCATATATCTACAGTTCTATAATAGCCAGAGTCTTAGAAATTTGTGCACGTTGATTATTTGTTAATGTGAATAGTCATGGGAAAAATGGGCGTGATCGGACCAGTGGGCGTGTCAGCTCCCATACAAAGTAAATATTTAATATCATATATCTACAGTTCTATAATAGCCAGAGTCTTAGAAATTTGTGCACGTTGATTATATTATGAATAGTCATGGGAAAATTGGGCGGGATCATACCAGTGGGCGTGGCAGCTCCCATACAAAGTGATTATTTAGCTCATATACAAAATTAATATTAATATTAAATATCTAGGGTTCTATATTAGCTATATAGCCTTCAAATTTTGTACGAGTCCATCAATTACAAATATAAGTAGTCGAACTGAAAATGGGCGGAATGGGATAAATGGGCGTGGTACCAAAAGCAAAAAACAAATAAGCATTAAAATAAATTATCACATTCAAGACTTTTTGCAAGCTTATTTAATAATGTTGTTCAAAAATTGTTTTAGCGTTCCTCATAGTCCTAGAATAAAGGCGATAGAAGGACAGAGAGGCGTTGGGCTTCCCATGAAATTACAAATTTTAAAATGATTTACTAATGTGAATTTATTTTTTTAGTTATATATTTGCGTAAAAAAATTTTCTTGATTTAAAGAATTAATTACAATTAAAATTTGAAGGCAAAGCAACGTTTGCCGGATCAGCTAGTATATATATAAAAGAAGTGTACATTTTGATTGTCACTCCATAACTCGAGAACGGCAGCATAAAATAAAAAATGGCTGAATACGATTTGTAGAAAATGCAATGAGGATGGTTAAACAAAACAATTGTTTAAAAATAGCAAAAATATTATTCTTCTTCGAAATATCAATCCACCACGACTTTGTAACGGAGCCAGACTTGCAATGAAAATAAAATTTGAAGGCAAAACAACGTTTGTCGGTTCAGCTAGTTTAAAATAAAATTTCATCAAAATCGGTTCATGTACTAAGACAATATATGTGCAAATGTACACCTTTATTTGGCACCGGAAAACATTTTATTTTTTGCTTCCTGTCAAAAATAAATATCAAAAAAATTTAAAATATTAAGTTGGCAAAAAATTTGGTTGCAACTACAAAACTGTTTTCTGGGTGTACACTAGGGTGGGGCGATTAGTATGGAAGGAAAAAAATCTTAATGGGCGCTTCGCGTTTCTAATTCTTGGGATTGTACTGAGCAAAAAAATCCCTATCCCTATTTTGAAATTAAAAATTAACCCCTTAAACCCCACCCACAAATATGATTGATGCATTAATCTGCTAGAAAATCTTCCAAAGAAGAGATTGATACCATAATCTTGGATAAGCTCCTCCTACTCCCTGAGATATGTCCATCCCACACATTGGTACTTTCACCAAATACGGCAAAAAGCCCTATTTTGAAATTAAAAATTAACCCCTTAAAGCCCACCCACAAATATGATTTATGCATTAATCTGCTAGAGAATCTTCCAAAGAAGAGATTGATAGCATAATCTTGGATAAGCTCCTCCTACTTCCTGAGATATGTGATCCCACACATTGTTACTTTCACAAAATACTGCTAAAAAGTCGAAATCTGGAAGCTCGATTTTCACCGTAGACGTATGGTCTAGTGGACTTTTTTGCTCAGTACAATCCTAAGAATCAGAAACGAGAAGCGCCCATTAAGATGTTCAAATCGCCCCACCCTAGTGTACACATAGTGTAAAATATTCGAAAATTTATTCCGTTTTCACTGAAAACAAAACATTTTATTACTACACTTATAAAAATTATAATTTTAGGGTTGCCATATGACAATTCAAAAAATTGATCAAAAACCAACTTTTGCACACAATTTTTGAATAAAAACTTATTTACAAAATAAACATTTTTTATCTATTTAAAATTTCTTTGATATCTATCTTCAACCGTCTGGGATGTTTGGTTGCTAATATTTTCACTAGAGGGCTCTTTAACGAAAACAATGAAGCATGTTTCTATATTTCAGCAAAGTTTGATTGAAAAATTTCCAACGGATCTATGATGTGCCATTAATGAGTTAAGAAAATAAATTTCTACCACAGGTACTAAATGTTTTTTTTTTTTTGTTTTTTCAATTAAATAACTTTTAATTTATTGTATTTTTCTAAATTATTAAATAACATGAAACTCAATTAAAACAATTTTTTTTTGTTCTATCAATAACAAATTATCCCGGTTATATCATCTAGTGACGATAACGGAAACGTCTAATATCATCAGCTGAAGTTTTATAATGATAACCATCATCTCCTAAAACATGACCCGGTTCGACAGGAGCAATGGGTTGCATTGGTTGTTGTTGTTGGGGTTCCAAAGCAATAATTTGCTGTTGTTCCATTTCGGCAATTGCATTCATCATTTTTTGCACTTCTTGTTCCCGATACATTTGTTGCATGTGATGTTCATGCATCATCTGCTCTTGGTATTGTTGATAAGTGGGTTGTGGCATGGGTTCTGGTGGTGGTAACATCATACGCATACTCATGGGTGGTGTGGGTGGAAGATAATTGGTTTGTGGCATAGTCGTCATAGGCGGTAAATAATGAGTTTTTGGCATTTTATATGGTATCGAAGTTGTCGTTTCATATGCTGGTTCTTGTGTTGGCATTTCGGTAGTGGTTGTGGTGGTGGTCATTACATAATTATCATTATCATTAATATTATTATTATTATTATTCATCTCTTTCTGGTTCAATTGTTGTTCGGTCGTAGTTTCTCCATTATCATTATCGAAGGATGAACTCATGGGATTATAGGTTGTAGTGGGTGGCATATTCGTTGTAGTTGTTGTGGTGTTTTCTATGGGGGGTAAATATTCTTTCATGGGCATCTCGTAGGGTATTTGAGATGGCTGTAAATCTTGTATTTCTTGTCTTGGTGGCAAATAATGGGAATTTATTTCAGAGATACGTTCATCATTGTTGTTATTATTGATAGACATTCTTGCCATTTCAATAGGTTGCTGATGAACACCATAAATGGGTTGTCCTTCTTTAACAATTTCGATTTGTGTTGGCAATTCAATTACTTCATGTTTTTCAATAGTTGTTACCACACGTTCGTTGAAAGGATTTTGTTTGTGATGCAGCATCATCATCATTCCATTTTGATGATTAGTTTGCATATGATAATTTGGTGGCAAATAACTACTGGCCAAATGTGAAACATCTGCTGATGCAACAGCCAACATAAAGGCCAATGTTACAGATAGAGTTTTCTGAAAAATAAAAGTATAAGTTAGATTTTAAATTAAAGGGAGTTTGAAAAAAAGGAAAAGAAAAGGATTTGCATAATAAAGTGGTTTAATTTTGTTTTACTAAAAGACCTCTATCGTATAATTCTGCCCATCATGGATCAATACAAAGATGAAATTAAAGGTTAATTTAAAACTATAAAGTTGGATTCAAGAAAAAAAAGAAATAGAAGAATAAAATATATTAATTCTTAGAAAGGAACAGCATTCATTCTGTATCTCATATCTTCCTGTAATGTTTTTTTTCAGACTCCAGGGATAAGTTCACTTCAACCAGCAGTATACCTTCCGTAATATCGATAAACTGTGTCACACACCCTGTACTCCGACTATGCTGCTATCATTATGGACACAGTGTTCTTTTATCGACCCAGCACTTTTAAACTGCAACATTTTTTTTACTGCATAACGATTTTTAAGTAATTTCAAAACCTTAAAATTATTCAACACATTGACTACAATCAGGTATAATTTTTTTTTTTTAGAAGCTTATTATCCAGGGCCGCAAGATAATTATTTTAAAAAATAAAATTATTTAAAAATATAAAAAATAATTTCTGTGTGCCCCGGTAGGCTATTTGTTAGCGTGCGGGGGTCGTGGGTTCGATTCCCACCAGAGGCACTGGTCTGTTTTCGCTACAACGCGCCGAATATAATTTGTAATTATATTATTATTAATAAATAAAATAAAAAATAATAATCTTCTATATTAATAATTGTTATGTTGATGATAAAATATGAAAATGTATTTTTTTTGCTAAAAATTAGTTCATTGATTGCATGTAATTTCTGAAAATCTGATTGATCGGACCATGAAATTGTCAAATACACAAAGTCTAACATAGTTTATTTATTTATTTATTCGGCCTGATTACGGTTGTCGTAGTCGTAGGGAAAATTTGTCGTTTTTAAAAAACGGTATTACGTTTGTCGAAAACTACGAATGCACAACACTGCTAGAAAATCTATTACAATTTCCGTATTACGGTTGTCGTTTTCGACTGTCAAAATGCATAAAAACAGTCGTCTATTTTAATTCTCAAGACAGATTTAAAAAATTCTTAAAAAATGCAAATTTCAATGAAATTTTAATTAAATTTAAATACTTTTAGAATAAAAATTATTGCACCGAATCTGTTTGCGAAGTTGGAGGACGTTTTAGGGTAAAAACCATAATTGGCAAAATCTGGAACAAGTGCAGTTTAGAAACATAACTACGATTACTTCAAAGCTTTTACCACAAAAACTAATTTTTGAGCTGATTTCAAGAAACAAAATATTTTAAGTCGCCGGCGCCCCCTAGCAGCTGGGCTGGGCATTAAAGTTGAAAAAGTTTTTTAGGTATCTTAAAAAGTACAAGTCCGTTTATAACAATATGCATGTCGTATGAAAGCTCTTTTAAATGGCTTTTCAATGGTGTACAATATGTCAATCTAAATTAACCTATTAAAGTCCGGTTTAAAATTTTCTTATTTTTACTTTAGTTTTTTAGATAAAATGTGCTTTTTATTCAAAAATTGGCCTGTGTAAGTATTTAATAAGTTTATAGAAATGGATAGCCGGATTTATAAGCTTTCTTTTGAGGTACAATATGACCACATATCTCATGAAACAAAAAAAATATCAAAGGTTAAATTTAGACAATGTGGATTTTTTGCGATTTTTTTAACCTTTAATCTCTATTTTATTTTAAAAGATATAGTAGTCCATTATACCTTTAATGACAGCTTGTGAAATTTTCTTTAATATTTTTTTACAGTTTTTATATGCTTATATAGGCGATTTTTTTAATAAGGTGATCTTTTTACAAAAAAAAAACAAATAAATATAAGGAAATTTTGAATTGGGCTGGAATGGGGTCGTACATCATTGAATAGATATTTTAATAAGCTTTGATATGACATGTATATTGTAATGATCGGACGTGTACTTTTTGAGAACTTTTCTGAATTTAATGCCTATGGGGGGTAAATATTCTTTCATGGGCATCTCGTAGGGTATTTGAGATGGCTGTAAAATTAGTTCATTGATTGCATGTAATTTCTGAAAATCTGATTGATCGGACCATGAAATTGTCAAATACACAAAGTCTAACATAGTTTATTTATTTATTTATTCGGCCTGATTACGGTTGTCGTAGTCGTAGGGAAAATTTGTCGTTTTTAAAAAACGATATTACGTTTGTCGAAAACTACGAATGCACAACACTGCTAGAAAATCTATTACAATTTCCGTATTACGGTTGTCGTTTTCGACTGTCAAAATGCATAAAAACAGTCGTCTATTTTAATTCTCACGACAGATTTAAAAAATTCTTAAAAAATGCAAATTTCAATGAAATTTGCTTCTTAAAATCAGCTCAAAAAGTACTATGCGAGGTAAAAGTTTGGACGTGATCAGAGTTATTTTGCTAAACAACACTTAGCCGTTTTCTTCGAATATCATTCGTCTCAGCCATAGGCACTCATATTTTTCATCTGAAGTTAAAAAAATAAGTCCAAACTTAGCATTTTTTTATATTTTTGATAATTTAACAACAAAATTAAAAATTTCTTATTGCCGCCAATCAGCTGTTTTTGACAGATCGTCATAGAGTGCTTCATAATATTAATAAATTTAACAAATTTGTCAACACTCTGTTGTTTTCAATCTATTACAAAAACCTTTTAGTCGAAAAATTTACGTAATACCGCAACAAATAAAAATCGACAACGACTTCGACTAGAGTCGAAATACGACTACGACAACCGTAGTCAAGCCCATTATGTTTTCACTCAAAGTTTTATTTTCAAGGTTTTTATTTTATATATTATTTTGAAAAAAAAAAAATTTAAATAAATTTTTTTTTTTAATGCCAAAATCGTTTTTGTATATATAAAGGGTCCGCCAAATAACTTTTTTTTTTTGAACTACTGAACCAATTGGAATTTGTATGGCGTCATAGCAAGTTCTTTATGCAAAATTCGTCTCAATGATGTCTCCGAAATGTTCAATTGTTGAGAACGACGGTGAATTGATGTTGATGGCGCTTCACGCACACTTTCTGCCACAGCAGCAATATTCTCAGGTGTACGCGCTGTTTGTGGCTTTTCACGCTTTGGTTTATCGATGAGGATGCCAGTTTCTTTCACTTGTTTCACAAGATACCAAACATACGGACCATATTCGTTCAGCGGAAGGATAAAACTAATTATCTGTCAAATCAGACATGAGCTAAGTGTTACCATTCACGAAATAAGCACTAGTTGAAAAAAAAAAAAAACGTTAGATGGATGACTCTTTAGTATTATTTTATTCGGTATTCCCATTTACTGAAAACATAAAATCAACCAATCGAGTTCCTCTCCACTCTTTCCTAATTCAACCAATTTGGTATGGGATAGCTAGTTTAGGAAAGCTAGTCCCAGAGGATCTTGGAAAATCGCGTTTTAAAAACTATATGAAAAATATTTGAAAATTTCACAAAAGTAGTCGTACATATATTCGAAAAAAATCGCAAATTTAACAAAAGTAGTCGTATAAAATTGTTTTTATCTTTTTAAATGTGGAAGCTAAGTGATTCTTATTTTAAAGCTGACATTAGCTTTGAAATGAAATAAACTTTGAATTGAAATAAAATTTGAAAACTAATAATGAAACAATTATTAGTTTTCAAATTTTATAAAAAAAGTACAAGTTTGAAATAATTTTTATTAAAAATAAAAATTATGTTTTTTTCGACCTTTAATTGTGCAATGAAAATGAAAATTATTCAAGTTCGAGGCCCTACTCTATATTTCTTTATTAGGATATTGTGCTAACAAATAATCTATAGAGTTTATGTTTTCAAATTTATTTTTTGACCCTTTCAGGAATGTGTTGATAGATCTATTTCGGGAATTTTCTAGGTTCCCAACATCAGAACACGTTTTGAAAGCGGTAACAATCCCATGGCAAAAATCAAACATTCAAATAAACTAGTTTACTCACTACATGAGAACTAATATATATATGAGCTAGAAGTTAAAGATTATCACCAGTGATCAAAAAATAAATTGAAAACTTGTTGTTTCTGTGTAAGGGTCTACCGTTGGTGTTATTCAATACAAGTTTTTTTGTTTTTTTCTTTTTGTACACTTTGTTTTGTTTAAAAACAAAATATATACAGGGGAGTAGTAAACAAGACCGTACTTTGTCTTTTACACAAGTTTGATATAATTTTTATATAAAAATTAAAATTATGTTTTTTTTTGACTTTTAATTGTGCAATGAATATGAAAATTATTCAAGTTCGAGGCCATACTCTATATTTCTTTATTATGATATTGTAATTATTTTGGAGATAAAACCAAATAGTAGTAAAAAAACACCAAGTTTGCAGTATTTGTTTGATTACCCGTAGATCTGCTATCTTATTTCAAATTAACTAAAGATTAGCGCTTAACCATAGTTATGAATAATATATATGGAAATATGGTTAAAGTTAAACTTTGGTTAAAGCTAAACTTTGGTTATTTATAGACATGTTACTCGCCCTTACTAAGTTATAAATTTGGGGCAACTTTGACCCCAAAAAACCGGTCTAATGTTAACTTATTGTAAATTTTTTCTATATTAGACGAATTTATAGACAAATATTTAACGAATAAAAATTTGCACATGTTAAGTTTTAGAAGTTCTAAGAAAATGGGCCATTTAGGCCCTCAGGTCACAGAAGGTCTAATTTTTCAAAAAATATTGTAGAAAATTCTTAACAACATAAGAAAGAACCAGTATATCAATTTATAAAAGGATCCAATAACAAATATAGAAATTTTAATAAAATTACTCAATAAAAATACAGGAATACTAAAATATGACTTTTGACCTCTTAAAGTTGTGCCAAATTGCAGATTTTGAAATATCGCGTTTTTTATATGTACATCGTTGATCCCATTTTTTCTCATATTTTGCTTAATTTTTCAAAATTTTTTCGCAAATCCAGTGTAGAAACTGTAATGACATGTCATTACTTTTCTCACTACCAGTAGTAACACCAGCTTACTATCTGCCTTATTTTAACACAAATAATAAGGAGTTAAGTACTAATAACCAGTTAATTGTCCCATTATTTCAATACAAAACAATAATGCGTTACCTATAATTGCACTTAGAATACTATGTACGTAAAGACCACTGTAAATGTAGTTAAAAACAAATGAAAGTTCACTTGAAAGGACGACCTACATTTCTGTAAATTCAACTAACATTGTCATTTGTTTTTTACTGTTCAAAAAACGAACCGCAATTGAAGTAAAAATGAACCACATATGTAGTAAAAAATAAACATACATTTATTGGTTTTATTTTTTAAAATAAAAAACACTACTGTATAAAATAAATGTAAACTCATAATACAGTAATTTGACGTGGTTTGTTTTTTTTTTAAATCAACTACATACATATGTACATACTGTATTACAACTCAAACAAATACAAATATTTACAGCAGAAGTTCCCTGAGTGTACTTATTTTTATCATTATGTTAACTAACTATAAAGTAATGACCTAAAACAATTTTGAAAATCTGTTAATGGACTCATTATTTTTTCACTTCTAGTAAGTACATATCGTCACCTAAAATCCAAAATGCCGTAACTAACAAAAATTCCAAAATTGATTTTCTGATTGATTACGATGCAGTTAACCAAAAAATTTTCACGTTTATGTCGAAAAACACACATTTTATTAGCGAAAATCAAAACACCGTTCCTGCAAGTTCAATAAAAATCAAAAGGTTGTTACTGCAAATTCATTAACCGAAAAAGTCGTGTAGTGCACTTTTTTTACTTTTATATGATGTTTTTTTTTACTCCGGTTTTTGTTTAAACAAATTTAATTATTTTCCCGCAATAATTTAAACCTTTTTAATTAATGCCGAAAAGCAGTAGTTTCTATCTTAAATGTTTGTTTTCTTTATTGAATACATTTTTGTATTGGAGTTACTTGTTTCGGGTTTCAGAAAAATCGTTCACAAATGGCCGTAACTATATAACTTAAAAACTGCTATTTGTTTATGATTTCTTTTCTCAGAAACAAATCCATCTTTGTTTGTTAAACATAAATTTGGATACTAAACTTCAAGTAGTTTTTTTTTTATTTATAATGGTTTTTGTCTCCTGTAAAACACTAAAAAAGTGTAGTTGCGGCCTATAACTATTTATTTTTGATTTTTTATAAGCTGTAAAGTGATGACATTTTGTGCAAGCAAATCATTTATGTTTTTATATATCAACTTTAAAATGTCGAGATAGCTCAGATGGTAGAGCGCTTGACCGACAACCTGGAGGTCCGGGTTCAAATCCCATATGGGCACATTTTATTTAAAAAAAAATTTCAGTAAAAAAAATATTTTTTTTTATTAAATTTAGTTTTTTTTTCATTTATTTCTAGACTCAAACAAAAAATAAAGTTATAAACTCAAAAAATCACTTGAGTCAATGTAAACTTAAAACTGAATTATCTTTTTATTTTGGCCTAACCTATTAAAACGGAGTATTAATTATGTTCACTTGTCCCGGTGTTTCATTTCAAAAGTTGAAAATTTACTAACAGTGTTATTTCAATTGATACTTCAATTTCCTTAATGGGTCCGAATTCAATTAAACTTTTAATTGAATCAACAAATATTTTAATTGAAATCCGATTTTAGATTTTTCTGTATGGTGTTATTTTTTCTGTTTAATCAGCTTTTTAAAATGCATCCTGGGATGGACTGGAGGAAAAATGTTACAACTATTATTTTTTCACATGCAATTACAAACGACACTTTTAATTTCACTTAATTAGTATTTAAAAACTCGCGCAATATGGTTTTTGGTTTTTGTAGGCAAATTTGGGACTGAAAGGTTTATACGATTCATACTTTTTAGCACTGTTTCAATATTTTATATTTTAAATTTTTTTAATAGATTTTTAATACACATATTTCGCACAATTCGGAATACTGTTATTATCACAATAAACTCACCATGTTAATAATTTAAAAAACAAAACTTTGCTTAAAAGATTTTAAAACTTAATACTATGAATTTTGAAAAGAAACTGTTGGATCAAAAAGAATTTCATACAGTATTTATATCAACAACATCTAACAAAATAAGTATATTAGTTAACAATACCCGATGAAAAAAGTTTCTATATACGCATATACAACTTGATATCAATATTTATGCTTATATGTGTGACAATATACTATGATATAAGTTCATATCTTATACTTAGTTTAGGAAAATTTTTAATATCATTCTATCGTATGTTTTATATTAGCATATATTGTATATCTGATCATATGAAATAGATATAGATCTATATATGACCATATATTCTACTATACTATATGATCATATGTAAGTGTATATGGTGTAATTAATCAAACCACTTTTATATATAATTATATATGGCAAAACATATCATTATATTTAAATTTATATAGTAAAATTTAAAAAATTGTATAACTTTCATATATTTTTAGCAACGTTTATAGTTAGAAAATAAATGAGTTTTAAAATTTACTGCAAAAAAACCATGAAAAACTACTGTTTTTTGTTTTGTAATGATTACACACAGTCACAAAATTAGAAAAAGTCGATTTGGTTTGAACCGCGATAAATATTTTTAACAGATTTTATGTCGCTGATTCCAAATCCTTTTCCATCACGTCACAATTTTGAGAAAAGAGCTATTAAAAAAGCGCAAAATTTCGTTTTTACCATTTTTGAAGTTGCGTACACAACATATCTGAACAGCTTAAGCATCTTCATTACGATGTTAAATATATTGAACTTAATTCTCCATAATGAGTTAACATACGTTTCAAATTTGTTTATTATAGGTAAAAATTGCTTTTGAAAAATACTTCATTAAAAAATTACCAAATATTACATTTTTTAAACACACAGAGAAAAATTTAGCTATTTGCCAACAGAAATTCGGTTACTACGAATCCAAATTTGTTATTACGAATTTCAGTCGATTGGTACTATTGAAGGTCAGTTTTCACAAGAAAGTTCGGTTAAGTCAACTGAATTTTAGTTGCAACACCCAAAATATTCATAAATCTTAAGTAAATATCATTGTACTAACTGAAGTTATAAGTTGTTGCCATTGACATACACTTTTCAATTCGGTTGGCACTTTATTTCTCTGTGTGAAGTAGCCTAAGCCATGCATGCGACCAGTTTCAATTTATTTTAAGGTCACGATATAAACTTTGAACTTTCCTTTTTGCAATGTCGGCGAAAAACATTAAAATTATTACACCAAACTTTGTTTAAATTGCATTTCAAATATAAACTGTCTTTTAAATTGACGAAATTATAAATCTTTTTTTCTCAAATTTCGTATAAAAAATTTATTTATATTTTTTTGTAGGAGGCATTTGATTTTGAAATGTATCTTTACAATAAGTTTTAAAAAATTGCATTGTGGTATCTTCAAGAGTAAAGTGTATTCTACTTTCTTATCTTTGTTTTGAATCCTTAGAAAGCGGCAATCGTATTATAAAAGGCTTCAAAAAGAGCCAAAATGGCAATTTTAGGCAACTTAAATCGGGGGTTTCTCAAAATTGTGACGTGATGGAAAAACTTGAATTTATTAAAGTACTAAAAAACAACGTTATAATTATTAAATTTTAAACCAACGGACATATACACTAAAGAAGAACCAAGGTGCTCAACATCTGTTAAATTTGATATGTTTATCAAATTTAAGAGAAACAGTTTTTTAAAGGATTTTTTTAAGGCATATTTTTTAGTATATATAAACAAAATTGTTATTTATACAAAAAATTATGCAGAGAATACATTAAGCAACACAAATTAACTTTAAAATTTAATTAAAAATGCTTAAGACCATGAAAATTTATTTATTAAAAGTACCATTGTCAACACATTTTTTTGAAATTCTCTTAAACCATTTCAGGTTTTAAGAAGAGAACGTTGGAAATGTCTTGTTTAAATAAATGAAACCCGAGGGTTTCCTATTCACCTCAGTCTCTCTTAATCTGCCCTCTATTTGAGTTTTTCGGAAACTCGTTTCAGAAATTTAAAAGTTTAAATTATTTTTTATCATATTTTTGACTAATAATTTAATAAAATATTTATCTTTTTAAAATTTTAATGATAAAGTAAGCAAGATAAAATTAAAATAAATTAAATTTTAATAGAAAATAACAAAATATAAGCAAAATAAAAGTGAGTGCTTTAAGCAACAATTGTTTTTATCAATATGTTGCAATTATTTTTTAGTGCAAAAAAAAATTTTTAATCTGCTTGCCCGAGTTCGGTATTTTGTTGCTGAGAGGCGTGGAAAGTGTAGTCTCTCTATTTGTATATACAATTTGGTAGACCCATTTTTCGAATCTTCATCAATTTATAAACCTAAGTTTTGCATGGTATTTTGTGAATATAAATTACAGTTTCTTTTCCATTTTGAATTGTCAGGTTTGAGATCATAATTAAAATGTTACTATTACATAAAGAAAACACTAATTGTTCATAAATGAAAGAGAAGACGATACAAACCTTTTGGGTGATCAGCGTTAGAGGGAGTGCGAAAAACTTGATTTTTTTCCTCGGTAAATGTTGTTTTTTTTTTACCTACACACAAAAAAATAAAAACCCATTTCAATTACGAAAACCATCGATTCAATAACTTTAATTGCTGAAATTCCGCTAACAACGAAAATTACTAATTCAATTAGAAATTTATAGCTCTTTAATTGAAGTAACAAAAACAAAAAATTGTTGTTGCCATACCAAATGTTTTTTAACAGCTTGAATTTTATAACATTGAATTTAAACCGGCATGAAATTCTCATTTAGTTAGCAGATTTATTCATACTTATGTGAACAATTTCACACAGAAATTAGTTTTTTCTTTCTGTTGAAGAGTAGGGGTTATGGGAAATTTTTTTTTTGGATTTTTTTCTTTGCAGAAATTAGCCCTTTTGTTGAAATCAGAGTATTTTTTTTTTGTTTAAAATAATTTTAAATTTATTTTTTGCATTTTCTTTCTGTTGAAAAAGATTTTAAATTTTTGTTAAACGAAATGAAACTTTAAAAATTACAATATTCATAAATGGATAATGTTTTAGAATAAATAAATATTCAGATTTAAACAACTAAAACTAAATTATTCAACTTAATAAAGAAATAAACCTAATAAGAATTAATATATTGAAATTGAAATCAATTATTGAAATTGAAATCAATTTAAAATATTTATTACTAATACCACTAAACATAAACATTTATTAAAAACAACAAGAACAATGTGTTGATGTTTGCTTTTGAGCAATAATATAAAAACATGCCAAACAAGTTCCGAATTTGAGCAAATATTTAATTGATTTAATTAATTTTTAATTGACAGCTTTTAAAATTTTCAACAAACCGATTTAATTGAAAAAAGTAGGGAAATATTTTTTTCTGTGTAGCGTTTTAAATTTATTATATGGTCCAACTTCAGGTTCATAAAAAATATACATTTTTGGATTTAACATTATTTTTTAAAATTAATATTTATATGTTTTATAAATGAATTACAGGTACTACTTTGGCCCGATTACTGAATGTGCAGTAAAAATTTAATAAACAGTTAAATTGAAAATTTATATGGGAAACAACAACAAATGTGTCAGTTAAAGTCCCAGTTAGTAGCTAACGGGACATTGTGAAAATGAGGCTTAATTGGATTAAAATTAAAACTACTGAACTCTAAAACATTTTAATTTTGTTTTATTAAAAAACTTTTTAGATAAAATTGTAAAAATTATATATAATTTGATAATTTTTGATAGACCCATTTTTCGGATCAAAATGTATGACCAACGGGAAATGAAGGGCCGATTGATACAAAGTGACAGATCTGTGATAGATGAAAAGAAGAGATCCAAAGAATCAAATCGGAATGCTTCCTCCCTATAACAAGAATAAGTTAAATTCATTGCTGAAAAAGCTTAATTAGAAGCATTTTTGGATCCAATTATTAAAAAATCACCAATTTTAACGATTTTTTAATTTTTGGCGATTTTTTATTTTTTTTTAATTATGGTGATTTTGTAAATTTTGACATGTTTTTAAATTTGGTGGTTTATTCCAATTTTAGCAAATTTTTTCAATTTCTGTGCCCTATTCCTATTTTTAGCGCGGTTTTGCAATTGTTTTTTGTTTTTTTTTTACTTTTAATGATTTTTTTACAATTTTGAGATTTTTTTTTTACAATTTTGGTGTTTTTTTTTTAATTTTAGAGTTTTGTCACATTTTTTTCAAACTTTAATTAAAGCCTAATAGTATCATTAAATTTTTTTTTTGAAATTAAAAACAATATTCAATTAAATTTTTAATGAATATGATTAAAACTTAAGTTGAAAATAAAATCATTTAATTGAATCAACAAACATTTTAATTGAAACTTGTTTTATTTTTTTCTGTATAAGGACATTATTTTAACAAAATGAGCTTTAAAGTTGATTTCAAATTTTCGACTTGAATTCATAAACAAGTCCATGTCACAAAACTATTTTAAAAGACTACGTTCTGTGAAATGTCCCTGGTTAGGTCAATGTCACATGGGTTTGTTTCCCCCTTAAATGACAGGGCCTTGTTAAAGATACAACCCTGTTCCATATAAAGTTATCGGTTTCTCTTCGTCTTAGTTTTCCATAGGGTACGACCAAAAATTTCGGCCCAAACGGATGTTTCTGTTATTTATTAATTAATTTTTTTGGGGCTTGTACAATATTATGGAAACATGTAATGTGACATAATTTTTTAGGTAAGTTCGGTGATTGGATCAGTCCGGATTCTTTCAGTAACCCGTAAATATGCGAAATAAAAGAAATAAAAAAAAAGTTTGTGCTGTAACTTGTTCGCTTATCGCATTTTAATGAAAATGTCACGAAGTTATTAATTTTGTACAAGCTCCGTAACAAAAGGCATCGCGATTAATCTGTGTGTAGTGATTTATCAAATATTTTTCTTGATTACTGTGATTTGTACGCTTAAACCAGTCTCGTATTATTTCATTTCGAACTGGTCCTTCTACATATCAAAGAATGCCTAACATGGGACTAGTTGCATAGATACCGTGCGGGAAATGAAGGGTCGATTGATCCAAAGTGGTAACTCTGTAATATATGATTGGGGGGCACGTCACGAGACTGGTGAAATCAAAATTGTGGTGCACCAAAAAGTGTTAATTTGGGTGAAAGGACCAATCACGTGACTATAGTTATGGTGACAAAATATTCACTGGTTGCTACCAGATATAACATGCAACTGGAGAAAAAGTAACATGACATCAAAGTGTACTGAAGCAACTAGGGTCGTTGCAGTTAAAGTTTCTATTGGTCATTGAACTGGTTTAAAACCGTTAGCAGGGGATGAAAATATGGCAATTACTGAAGTGGACACAACACTGAAGGAATTTTTTCTGTACCGACTTTGTGACAGTAGAAATGAAGACGCAACACTCCACTGGTTTAAAAGAACTGAATACGGAACTGTTTAAACAGTGACCAAGTTTGTCAGATATGGCTATTTCTCGTCAAACGTCGCGATCTTAAGCTTAGTTTTTTGTTGGGTGTAGACAAAATAAAGTAATTTTAAAATTGATTTTTGTTGTGCATTTTTGAAGGTATTTTGATAAGTGTTTTGGATAAGTGCAGTGATTAGTTCCGGACTGGCTATTTAGCAACCTGTGCATAATATGTACCCCTTAGACCAGTGCAGTGGTATGTCCAAGACTATTTCATTCATATAATCCCTATAACAGAACACATTGTGCTTCGTACGTACACCTACACCAGTCACGTGATAATTTTGTTCACACTTGTTCTGTTGCATATCACAACAATCCTAAAATGGACACTACCTATTTCTAACTTGTCCTGTAGTATATTCATTTCAGTCGGTACGGTGATAGGTTACCTTGGTCAAGTTATTCGCCACGTCACACAGTGCTCCACAGGTAGCAATTGTCACCTCATATGACAAGCCCATGTTAAAAGTACTGGTCACTTTTATATAACTAACCGAAACTAGGACAGGTTCATACACACAAAGTTCTAGTCACGTGACCATACTAGTGACTGGTCCATTTCCCGCAGGGTCAGATTAGATGCCATGGGATCAGCTTATGTATGCCATTTTTTGGATCAGATGTGATGTTTAGTTATATGTGATACTATATGATTATATCGGAACTTTTTTCGTCGGGTACTTTAAAATGAATATTTCTAAAGGCCTTCAATATTTAAAGCATCCAATAGTAGAAGAAGAAGAAGAAATCGATCTTAAAATAAAAAACAAAAATCTACTTGAATTTCTCAAGTGTAACATTAAAAAAAAGCTAAAATACTAAAAATGTTGAAAAGAATGAAACGCCGTTTTACAAATAGTTCGGCTATGACTTTATTTAATTCATTTAGCCTCGTTTTCACAATGTCCCATTAGCTATTAACTGTCACTTTAACTGACACATTTGTTAATGTTTTCCATATAAATTTTCAATTTAACTGTTTCTTAAATTTTTACTGGACATTCAGTAATCGAGTCTTAATATAAAAAATGCTAAACTAAATATTAATACCTAGTGTAGTATGTGCCTTAGGGTTATAAATGTTGACTTTTTTTGCAAAAATCAAATTTGACATATCCTAGGCATAAAGTGAAAAAGAAAATATTGAGAAACATTATATTACTTTTTCGCGGTTTTCAAAAAAAAAAAAATCCGCATAAACTTTTTTAAAGTTGGGAACAATTTTTTTGGTAAACTGAACTCAAAATCAATATTTCGCTAAAATTGTAAAGTAATCATTAGGGCTCGAAACTTTATGTAAATACATGTTTGTTGTCGTTAGCTGGAAAACAATATTAACAAATATTAACATATTTGCGAATCAACAAATTTGCAACAAAATCGCAGCGATTTGTTAATGCATATTTTGCTATAAATGTATATTTTTGCATATTTTGCTAAAAGTGCATATTTCGTAATTATTTTAATTTTTTTTTGACAGGAAAACCCCCCTGCACCACAGCAAAATCCAAAAACAAAAAAGGGGAAAGAGAAAATAGGAAAAAAAGAGGAAAGGGAAGAAAAGGCGAACAGGCGATTCTTTTAAAGATAACGCAGGAGGACAAAATGTTACTTTTTAAAGATTAATAAAGATCTGGCCATCAATTATGTATATTTAGGACATGCTGATTTCAATAGTGTACTTAATTTTTTGATCAATGGTACAGATTTTGAGAAACATTTCTTTAAAATTTGCCGGTTTTGTATTTAATCTTTTGCATTTAAAACTTTTCTCAAGCAATCAATCTGCTCTTGTTTTGACGGAATTAAATATCGAGCAAAAAAATAACCTGGATTTGGTTAGCAGTAACTACATTTCTTATTGCCTAGGTTTAGGTTAGGTCGGAGTGGTAGCCGACTCCGTGAGCACCAGCACACTTAGACTCTGCGGTCCGTTGTGATGCCACGAGACTGACGGATTACCGATCAGACTCCACCGTTGAACCAGTTAGAGCTCCTTACGAAGCTAAGGAGGTGCGGAATACCAGCACCTGAAAGATCCCCAAGATCGTGGAAGAACGCCGATCCAAGTGAGGCCCTCCTACGTAGCGCCAGCGCAGGACATGAACAGAGAAAGTGCTCAATACTCTCTTCCTCCTCCCCGCAGCTCCTACAGAAGTCAGGCGATAACACCCCCAACCTACGAGCGTGCCTGCCAATAAGACAGTGGCCGGTTATCACCGCCACCATGTCAGAGATTTCCCCCTGGAAAGCGACAGGAGCGCCCTCGTTCGCCCTCAGATCCAGAGCCGGCCAGATGTGCCTTGTCACCACACAAGTCACGCCATTAGCCCACCTAAGGTCAGTCGCCCTCTCGGAGTAGAGCCGATTGTTCAGCTTACAGGTTGCTAGGGGAACACCAACTCCAGCAAATTCCGCAGGAACTTGCAGGGTGGCTCCTAGCCTTGCAAGCTCATCAGCCTAAGAAGGCATGAATTTGTTTGTTCTAAGAGTACATAAAAAAAGCGGGTTTTACCTGCTTAAAAGTGACATACCAAGTGGGACATCGCGAACAAAAATCATGCCTTCTGGATTTGCTTTGGAAGCGCTTCGTAATTAAATAATACCTTCCGGAAACGCTTCTGGGTAAGCACTATTTTTTGCTGGGTAACAAGACCTGAGTTCATATTTAAGGCCCATATTTAATGCACAAAACTTTATATTTAAGCCCCTGCCTCACGTTGGTTTTAACCGTTCTTTACAGTTTTAGCGATTATGAACGCTAAATGAACAATTGACCTGAATAAGTGTTAGTTCTTTAAAAAGAGCCAATTAATGAGAAATATTTTGACAAAAAAATGTATTTGCATATGGCGGCTTATACTATATATTCGCGATTTTTTAAAAAATTTTTATGGCAGCATAGCTTTCCAAATTGACCCCAGAGTCAAACTTTTGGTATAATATGTGGGCACATCTAAAAAATGTTCTTGCAAAAAAGGTTCCATTTGCAAAAGTTATAGTAATATAATAATTTTTTTCAAGTACATTAAATTTAAAAATTAAAATCTTAAATAATAAAAAACCAAAACTTTAAAATACATACATTTTTACATTTTTACAGTTTTAGTTTTTTTAATTTTGGTATTTTAATTTTTAAATTTAGTGTACCTGAAAAAAATCATACTACGACCACTTTTGCAAATGGAAACTTTTTTGTTTTAATTTTTGCAACAACGGTTTTTAGACGTGCCCACATAGCGATATCGCTACTCAACCACGGATTTTTTTTGTAAAAAAACTTTTTTTGGCTAAAATTTTGCACATCTTAAACTTTAGTTTGTATGTTTAAAACATAAATTATTTTTATTGCTTTTATTTCTATTTTTAAGATTTTCAAAGTAACTCAAATTGGCTAAACTGCCTCACCTATGGGGCAAATTCGCCAAGTTAATGTTGCACATTTGTCTGCTATAAAGATTCACGATTTCGGTGAAAAACTTGTATTTTATATTAAATAATCATAAAAATGAATATGAATACATTATTTTCTTCGAATTTATTGAACGAAAACTACGTCTGATCCGTGCAGCACTTATGATCATGTAACGAATTAATATTACTTATACGTCTTATAAAGTGCTACCTGGAAATCAGGTATACTATTTTTTAGCAAATTTTTTGCTAAAATCGTGTTTTCAGCTAAAGTTGTTGTTATACTTATTCAGCACTTAACTGTTTTATACTAATGCTTTACTAATAATATACTAATGTTTTACTAATTAATTTTACTAAAAAAAATTGTGCTGATAAGCACATTAATATTGTGGCCGACAACCAGATTGAAAGATATACGCAGAATGAAGCAGATGTCGCGGCATGTCAAGATGTAGTAGAGAAGAGGAAAATGACACTAAAAAGTACAACTCTAATAAGACATATAAAAAAATCAACCATGGAAGATTTTTGTATCTGTTTTTCATACATAAAACAAAATTGTGGATTAAAACAACTTAAATTTTGCGTTGTTACTGGCTTGTGAAAATAATTGTCTATTAATTAAATAAAAGACAAAATAAAATATTTAAATTTAATATGTATTTCTAAACTAAATGTTTATAGATTAATAATCTAGTGTGGTCAAATTACAAACAAACACATACAGACATGTAGACAGAGTAAAGCGAAAGACAAAGACACACATCTTAGGTAGATTTTTATGGTTCCTTTTTCGTATTGCAAAAAAAGCGTTGCTTTTTTCGTTTCGTTTGTTTTTGTTATTTTTTTGTTTCGTTTCTATAATTATCTTTGTCAGTTGCTTCCTTTAAAAGATAGCATTATTTAGACAACTATTATTTAGACAAAAAAAAAATGTTTTATGATTTTCAGCAAATAAATGAAAAATTTTATGATTTTCAGCAAATAAATAAAAATAATAACAAAGTCCCCTGAAGATTTCCTTGGGCAGGAATGAAATCCGGATAGGGACACGCCTACATCAGATTGCTTTTCACAATTTGTTAAATAAGTTTTGGGACTTTAGCACATTTAATTACTATAAATGCAATTAATGTTTATCCCGATGAAAATAAATTTAAATGAACTAAATTACAATTTTTCTACAAATTTTTTGCGTCTACTAAAATTCAGCAAAAAATTTATTAATTTTTAGCAAGGCTTCTGTATTTCTAATCCACTAAGTGTTAGCAAAACTTTTGCTGAATCTACTAATTTTGTTGCTAAACATCAGCTCGCTGATTTTGCTGACTTTATAAACTTTTTTTTTTGAGTGCACCTGGTGGTCAGGTGTATGTGCCTCATGATATATTCGTGTTAATATAATAAATTAATATCAACACTTCAATATTTTAAAGGGTATTTAGTTTTAACACACGAAATGAAAAAGTTATCCCAAATATACTAACTCTATATTATTTTTTTTGCAACCCACGTGTTAAGTACAAGAGTAAAATTTAGTGACATGAAAGCTGATCAATAACGGCACAAATTATGGAAAGGAACATTTTAGTAACTCTTTTAAATACAGCGAAACTCGGGGGTGGCATATGTGCCCCAGTGGCGAAACCTTTCCTTCTACGCTACTTAAAAAACAGCCACCACGTTTGTTACAGAAATGCAAGCACACATAACTAGTGTGTGGTGGCACACAAATTTGAGACAAATTCTCAAAACCATTTAAAAAATAAAACTAAATATTAGATGGAAAAATTAGTTCAAGTACAACTGAAATTTGTTCATGTGGTAAAATGAGATATCTGATAATTTTAGTTAAATGACAGATTTAAACGGTATCAATAGAAAAAGTTAGTTCAATTGAGTTCGAACCCGTTTAACTGGCTTTTAAACTATTTTGTTTAACAGTGGGCGCAATATTTTTCTATTAATGTGTTGCTGTCTTTGAAATGGGGATAGAGTAGAGGTGAAAGGTGGCGAAATATGAAGGCAACAATTTAATTGCGCTGAATAATACTTCTTCGCAGAACAGTTGCGCGACACCTGATGGAGATTTGATGAACTCGTTGATGTTTTTTAGTTCATAGCCTAGTTATGTTGTTTTACTTAGGTGGGGTTAAGTGTTATGGGAACACCGAAGTTTCCCCCCAAAGACTTGAGCTGGAGCCGCCACTGCCTATTACATGGTGATGGCTAAATATTTTGCAAAGCAAAAGTTATAACCCTAATGTACCTACTTTCAATTTAATGTCAAGTTATAAATATGATGTTAATATTAACCAAAAAAAAATATGTTATCTCCCACTGTATAAAATGCTGTGTCATTACTATAATGAACCATTCAATTTTCTACATTAATGTGACTGATCTGTATTAGAGGTTCATTCATCCAAAATCATAATGATCAAATGTTTATTTGTTGGTGTTTAAAACCAAATAATTGTCAATTCGATTTACCTTTACGATACTAACTCTATATGAATTGAAAACAATTCAAAAAGTATTCAAATGATGCTTTAATTACACAGTTTTATTAATGGAGTTTTCATTGAGCTTGTGCTTGATAATTTGTTTATATGCATAGCACCCTACGGGCTAATTGTTTGTTACTTATATAGTTTGAAACATCTTTAAAATTTTGAAAATCATTTATTTTAAAAAAGACAACAATTCACAAAAGAAATTATTGTCAATAAAATTTAAATTAAACTTTTGTTTGAAATCAAACTCACTCAATTAAACTTACTTAGTCTCGGTTCACACACGGCAATTTTACTTGCGCAATTCTTGAGTTTATAGAAGAGGGAGGGAAAGAGAATGATAGGGGGTACAGACTTGCCCTTACTCCAATTCCGTTTTGTTTTGTCATCCGCAATTTTCTACACTGCAGGTTGATATACGAAAATTGCTGAAACAAACTCTTCCGGTGTGAACACAAAAGCAAGTTCAAAGGAGAATTGAAGAAAAATTGCTCAAGTAAAATTGCCGTGTGTGAATCAGGACTTACTTAACTTACTTTCAACTAAAAGTTTAATAATATCAACTATTTTACTTTTAAATTTTAAAAAAGTTAAAACCAGAAGTTTATTTTTTGATCATTGTTTTATCAACATTTTTTATTTTAGTATCTAAAAAAGTAAAACTAAACTTTATCTTTTTCAGCACAAATCTAATTTTGTCAAGAGAAACAAAATATAGCTAAGAATACAATTTCACAATACATTTATAATGATCATAACATGTTTGTAGCAATCATAATATTTGCACTATAACCATATTATAGTCCTAATTATCATATTATGATCATGGAAAAGAATTTTGTCATCATTTATTACCTTATTATGATTATTGCAAACATATTATGATTATATTGTATTTTTATTTCATATTTCTTTAATCTTTTTTTTTTACAATTTATTTTGTGTAAGTACAAAAATTTAAAAGAAAAATCACTTTTTTTTTATCACTTTTTGTTTAATTTATAACACTTTTACGTATAATAAACAACAACTTCATTTTAGGGATGCGTGTCAATTTATCTTTTGCTTAGGCTCCCATGGAAGACCGGGTTGACACTACCAAACTATTCCTTCTTCCACTAAAAATATCACCATTACAATTAACACCACTGCATTGTTTATCTATTTTTATGTCTTTTTGTTTAATATTATGTAATTTGTTCGGACGGCCTGTTTCTCAAAACTTCTTTTACCAAATATTAAACAAGAAAGACACTAAAAGAGCGAAGATGCTCATAAAAAACAGACTGATCATCTTATAGTTGGCGTAACTATAATATGGCTGTAGTTAGAGAGAGGATAATATGATTGTAGACAAGAGAATAATATGATAACCGAAAAAAAGAGAGATTTTTACTATAACATGACTTAAATAAACATATTATGGATGAAATATGATTGATACAACAATAATGGTTATAACAAATTGTAGTTTTTTCTACGTTAAAATGCTATAAGTTTTTTTTTTAATCATTGAAAATAGGGAAACACCGGCACTCAAAAAAGTGAAAGTGCAACTTTTTTGCAAAAATTATATATTTTCCAAATATGCATTCGTTTTTTAAATTGAAGGTGGCCAAATTTTAGAAAAATTCATTTTTAAAATAAATTGCATAAAAAATGCATTTCTTTTTAACGCTGGACAAAAAATTGGATCCGCTGTATGAAAGTAGAGGCGTGTACCATGCCAATGCATTTTATATGATAATTATTCGATATACAAATATTCAAGAAACTACGAATTTTCCAACTTACATACTTTTTGCATATTTTATATTTTTCAAAAAAGAAAATGGCGAATTAAATCATGTGTTTTCGAATTTCGAGAAAATAAAAACGGGTATCTATATGTGGCTTTAAATCGGAAGACCCAAGGTCAGATTTTGTTTGATCTATCGTGAAATGGCCGATACATATTTAAATATTTGTGATCATCAGATTATGCAAGAATGATACATTTCAAAAGGAAATCCTTTCAAAAATTATAATTTGTCGAATAAATTTTTAATTTTTTCGTTTTTTTATTTTGACTAATTTTTTCTGCAATTTTTTTTTTGCGATTTTTTGACGATTTTTTTCGATTTTGTTTTTTCAGTTATGGCGATTTTTTTAAAATTGATGGTGATATTTTCAAATTTTGCCTTTATTTTAATGTTGGCAATTTTTTGTACGTGTTTTTGCCGACACTCAAAAAAGTTAAAAAGTCAGCAAACAATTTTGCTGAGTCAGCAAAATTTTAGTCAGGATGGTGCTTGCAAAAAAATGGCAAATTTCAGCAAAATCTTTAAATTAAATTAGTAAATTCAGCAAAAGTTTTGCTAACATTTGTAGAAAAATTATACATACTTTAGTTAATTTATTTGCTGAAAATCCTAAAAAAAATTTGTGATTCTTGCCAATGCATTAAAATTTTATAAAAAATTCCATACATTGACGACATGAATTAATTTAATATCTGAAAATATATAGAAACAATTATATAGAACAAAAACAAAAATATATTTCAACTACTTACATCCATGGTGGTCTAAATGATGACAATTTGTACTGACGCTAAATGTCGTAGGCAATTCTGTAAATAAAACAAAAATATAAAAGAATATGACATACAGATAAACAACCATTTTTTTGCTAATAGAGAAAGGAAATATAAAAATTGCCTAAGATATGTGTCCTTATCTTTCGCTTTAGTCTGTCTACCTAAAGGTATATTTATTTGCAATTTTTCAATATTCCATAAATTACCACTATAAAAATTTAGTTTAGAAATACACATTTTATTTTTAATACATATTTATTTTTATAGCACCACCCACCCCCCCCCCCCCCCCCCCCCACCATTTTTTATAGCAAAATAAATTAAAAAATATTAGTAAAACCTTAGTTCACACATTTTAAGTCCTGAATCAGTATAATTAAAATTTTAGCTGAAAACACAATTTCAGTCAAAAACATTTTCTGAGAATTAGTATATGTACTTGATTTACAAGACGTTTTACAAATTTTTCTACACACTTATTTTTTTGAGTGCACTAAAAATTTATTCGAATTGAAAGCAATATTCAATTCAATTTTTAATAGAGATGATTAAAATCTTAATTAAAACTGTATCAATTAAATAGTTCCAAATTATTTAAATTGATTGTGCGCCCCGGTAGGCTAGTTGGTAGCGTGCTGGCACTGGTCTGTTTTCGCTACAACGCGGCGAAAGCCATATTAGCTAGTGCTATTATAGTAAAGTCAGCAACATTTTTGGTGGGAGGATGCTTGCAGAAAAATTGCTAATATCAGCAAAAAGTTTGCTAAATTTAGCAACATTTTTGCTGAATTAACTATATTTTTTTGCTGATATTAGCAATTTTCTGCAAAAATCCAAACAGCAAAAATGTTGGTGACTTTACTGCCTTTTAGTTTAGAATATCCTTATTATCCTCAATTCAACTTTTAAATGAATGAACAAATATGTTAATTGAAACTTGATTTAATTTTTTTCTGTGTTCGTTTATTAGCCATCCGTTCTTAAATCAGAAGAAAAAGTTTCGTATTAGTCATGAACGATTTCATCATATTTAAAAAATATACACTCAAAAAAAAAGTTAGTAAAGTCAGCAACAAATTTTACTGATTTAGCAAAATTTAAGTCAGAAGTGTGCTTGCACAAAAAATGCTAATGCCAGCAAAATCTTATGCTGGAAATCTGCGAGCTGATTTTCAGCAACAAAATTTGTAGATTCAGCAAAAGTTTTGCTAACACTTGGATTAGAAATTAAAAAACCTGTGCTAAAAATTAATGAATTCTTTGCTGAATATTAGTAGACTGAAAGGAACTCAAAAAATATGTAGAAAAAGTATATTTTAGTTAATTTTTTTTGCTGAAAATAATAAAACATATTATTAGGATTCTTTTAAAAATAATTTACAATACGTTACAAATTATAAAAATGTTCATACTCCTAAATTGACGACATGAATTAATGTAATATCTACAAAATAGAAATAATTATATATAGAACATTAACCACTTACATCAATGGTTGTCTAAATGATGATATCTTTTAAAGAAACGCAAATGCCGTAGATAATAATAGAAACGAAACGAAAAACAAATCAAAATACGACATATGCAACAATTTTTTGCAATAAGAAAAAGGAAACATAAAAACCTAAATAGTCTTGGTCTTTCGCATTAGTCTACCTACTTGTAGGTATATTTGTTTTCAATTTGACGACACTAAGTTATTAATCTCTATAAACATTCAGTTTACAAATACACATTTAATCTTTATTAAATTGAAATATTTTATTTTCAATTTATAACGAGCTTTCAACCTCCGTATATTTACAAAAATTAAGCAAATCAAACATATTAGCTAGCTTGATACTAGTATTTCGATCTGGCTAAAGATCTCATCAGAACCCGAAGTTTTAGAAAAGCTAGAGCCTCCATAATAGGCAGAAGCCGGTGACAACGCAAAATTTAAGTTGGTTCAATCCGCAATTTTGTTTTATGTGTGAAAAACAGATACAAAAATCTTCCATGGTTGATTTTTTTACATGTCTTACTAGAGTTGTACTTTTTAGTATCATTTTACTCGTCTCTACTATATCTTAATGTTCAGTGGCATCTACTTCATTCTACGTATATATTTCAATCTGGTTTTCGTCCACACTATTCATGTGCTCATGAGCACAATTTTTTTAGCAACATAAATTAGTAAAATATTAGTTAAAAACAGTTAAGTGTTGAATAAGTATAACTAAAATTTTAGCTGGAAACATAATTTTAGCAAAAATTTTTCTGAAAAATAGTATACCTAATTTACACGACCTTTTACTAACTTTTCTACTAACTTAATTTTTTGAGTGTATATTTCATTATATCTATGAAACTTTCCAATGTGATTATTTCATTAGTCAAAAATAGTTCAAGCTCCTCTTTGGGCCAACATATCTAAAATTTGATTATCATCTACTTTATTGTCGTTTAATAAACATTTTCGCTAAAATATCCTGTACCCTGTGTACTAGGGCGGGTCGATTTAAAAATCGCTCAACGTTCAAGGAAAATCTCTAGGGATCAAAATAAGAAACTTTGCCTAAGGAACCATACCTCTAAAACGAATTCTGATGTCCCAACTTTTGACCCGTAGGGTCAAATTTTGAAAAAGTCCACTTTGATATTTCAGAAAGTAGGAGGAATCTCTCCAAGATTATGGAAGCTACTTCTTCTCCGGGAGACGCGCTAGCAGAGTAATGCATAAATCATCATTTTAGGTGACCTTTAAGGGGTTAAAATTTAAGTTGAAAGAGAGCCTTTTTAACCGTGTTTTTATAGCAAAATGTACAAATCTCGGGATAGAGATATTTCAGAAAGTAGGAGGAGTCTTTCCAAGATTAGGGTCTCTATTTCTTCTCCGGAAGACGCTCTAGCAGATGCATGTATAAATTATATTCGATTGGGGTTGGATTCGATTGGGGCACTCTAAATGGGTCAAAGTGGAATTTTTCAAAATTTTACCCTACAGGTCAAAAGTCGGGACATCAGAATTCGTTTTAGAGGTATGGTTTCTTTGGCAAAGTTTTTTATTTTGATCCCTAAATACGATTTTCCTTGTACGTTGAGCGATTTTTTTGCCTCCCTACAAATCGACCCGCCCTACTGTGTACGGTTCTTTTAATTCGTTTTCAATTATTTATAATTTCCTCACATGTTAATACTTAATTATCGTTGATTTTTGTTTGACAATTTTAAGTATCACATACAAATTTTCATTGATCTGTATGTCTTTTAGTTTATCTTAAGTGCCTTTTTTTATTATTGAACTTCTTAAAATTAGATCATTTTGTATGCTTAGGCAAGGTCGCCGTTTTTTTAAATACACTGAAAGAATTATATTTCATGATATTAATTAAACAATTTTATAGAATTTTTTTTTTTTCGTAGATTCAATGAAGGATTTCATTATATACAAGAAGTTTTATTAATATTAAGAAATTTTTCATAAACTCTTTTTCATAAAACTTCATAGTTTCATAAAAACAATTCTCTCGCTTTCATAAATTATATGTTCATAAATTTAATAAAAATTTTCTTCAGAGCCAAGAAATTATTTTAAAGACTTATTTTTTTTTCATAAAGTTTCATAATTTCATTTATTTTCATACATTTCAAACATTAGTTTTAAATTTTAATTCTAAAGTATTCAACATAATTCATAAAGTGCTTTATTATTTCAATGTAGATTTTTTTTTAGTTTTTTGACTTCTGTGAATCTGTTTAAAAACTCATATGAATCGGTTCATTTGGCTTAGTTCTAATGCATTTTTCAAGACATTCATGAAGAGTTTTATTACTTCAAAAAACTTCTTAATATTTAAAAAATTAATGAAACTGTTTCATAAATTCTAAAATTCTTCTTTGTCGGAATGATTTATTAGTTTTATGAAGATTTTCATTAATTCTACAAACATTTCATAAACATTGACTTTAATGAAACCTGTTTCATAGATTCTATGAAAAGTTTCAATGGACGAGTTTCAGTGACAATTTTCATTAAAGCTATGAAAAAAATGCATTACTGAAGTGAAGATAATTCTCTCAGTGTACTATGGGATTTAAGTTAAATATTTGCAAAAAAATATTGAAGGTGAATTTATTGTATAGTGTCGTTAAGTACACTTCATGGTATTCCATGCATATTTTCGATTATAAAAACACCATTAAAATGTTTTAATTTTTTCAAAAGTTCATTAAAATTTGTATTTTGAAAAACCTTATTGGAAACGCTATAAAATAGACATTCATAAAATATTTGAGTTGGTGACAAAATGTCTAGTCAGCAGCGGTAGTTGTTTAAAGATGTCGGAAAAATTTATTTAATTTTTTTTTAACCCTGCAGTCTGGGTGGAATCCACCCATAAGGCTGAATTTTTGTTTTTTTTTTCAAGAGAGATGTACATTAACAAAATATTATTCAAAACAAATGAATTGCCAAACTTATAAAATTAATTGTTTTTCTGTATTTTGGAGTTCATTATTGAAAAAAAAAAAATTTTATTTGCATAATTGAATTTAACTGATATGAATGACAGATACTAATAAGTAGGGGTGGATTACACCCAACGATAGTCATGCCGTAAGTTTAATAACGATAATACTGCAGGCAGCGGCGTACCCAGGATTTTGTTTCAGGGGGGGCCCAATTTTTGTTTTTTAAATTTTTTTTGTTTGAAAAGCATATAATTTTGGTTTAAATTTATTGATCTAAAAAAATAATTTATATTTTTTTTTATTAAAACAAAAAGTTCAGCTTCGGCTTCGGCCGAACATTGATATTATGGCCGAAGTTCCCGACCGAAAAAAATGAGTTCGGTTGGACACTAATATTTTGTATCTGTTAAATAAGTTTGGATGGGAAAGTTACCATTGACGTTATACCCAGTTTTGATAGCAATTTTGAAGAAAAAATGTTTTGACATGTCTTTGTTTTTTTAGTTTTTTTATATCTACAAACAAGTTTTTTTTTTAAATATTTAACAAATTTATGTATCAATTAAATAATTTTATTTTGATTTTTAAAGTGAGCTATCATATTAATTAAGATCCTTATATACTATTAACAAAGCTCTTAAAATTTAATTCAACGATTTTTTTTTCATAAAAGTGTCAATGTCAATGTCAGGTTCAACCTTTTCTCCAGGGACCGTAAAAATTATTCCTTTTTTCATAAAAGCCAGATGATAAAAGTTATTTTTTGATTTTTATTTTTTCTAGCAAAAGTTAAAATTATTTTTTGATTTCTATTTTTTCGAGCAAAAATAGAAGTTATTTTCTGATTTTTATTTTTTCGAGCAAAAATAAAAGTTATTTTTTGATTTTTATTTTTTTGAGCAAAATAAAAGTTATTTTTTGGTTTTTATTTTTTCGAGCAAAAATAAGTTATTTTTTGATTTTTATTTTTTCGAGCAAAAATAAAAGTTATTTTTTGGTTTTTATTTTTTCGGGCAAAAATAAAAGTTATTTTTGATTTTTAATTTTTCGAGCAAAAATAAAAGGTTTTTTTTTGATTTTTATTTTTTTGAGCAAGTATAAAAGTCATTTTTTGGTTTTAATTTTTTTTTTTTACCAAAAATAAAAGTCATTAGCTTTGTAATTATAATTTTTCAGTGATGATAGATATACAGCAAATATTTTGCAATGTTATTTTTTGTGATAACTGTATTAATATATATTATTATACATTTTTTAAGTATCTAACTACAAGACAAACATCTCTATTTGTACGAGCAGTGCGCCAATTTTTGGAAATTAAATTCGTCATTTTTAAAACAAGAATTCTTCAAAAAAATCGTCATATTAAAAATAAGTTTTACTGATTATAAACTCGAAAATATTACAAAAGGCAACCATAAAATTTATATATTATATTTATATATTTATATATTATATATATAATATAACTGCGTTATTTGTTATTTATTCGTTAAAAAATAAAAATTTATAACTTATGGAATTTCAACTCAAGAAATTGAAATAAATATCAAAAATAACTTTTATTTTTGTTCGAAAACATAAAAATCAAATAATAACTTTTGCCCGAAAAAATAAAAATCAAAAAATAACTTTTAATTTCGCCCGAAAAAATAAAAACCAAAAAATAACTTTTATTTTTGCTCGAAAAAATAAAAATCAAAAAATAACTTTTATTTTTGCCCGAAAAAAACAAAAATCAAAAAACTACTTTTATTTTTGCTCGAAAAAATAAAAATCAAATAATAACTTTTATTTTTGATCGAAAAAATACAAATGAAAATACAACTTTTATTTTTGCCCGAAAAAATAAAATCAAAAATAACTTTTTTTTTTTGCTCGAAAAAATAAAAATCAAAAAATATTTTTTAATTTTGCTCAAAAAAATAAAAATCAAAAAAAAACTTTTGTTTTTGCAAAAAAAAAAAAATAAAAAGCAATGCATTTTATTATAGACTAGTTCATAAGGATCAAAATGGTATGCTTGAAACAGTTTTCCGACATTTACTTCTAATTGCTTTTATTGTTTAAAAATTTGGAAATAACTGTTATTTTCGGTCCCTGCTTTTCTCGATACATTGATGCAAGAGCTAGAGCACCAAGTCTAGTTTCACCCATATAATTCCTTAAATATGTTTTCACTCTTTTTAGGGTGGAAAAACTTCTCTCCGCGGATGCAGTTGTAACAGGAATTACTATCAGTAAATGTAAAAACATGTAAACGGAAAGCATCTAGCGGATTTGATGGTCTTTATGGTAGTATTTCCATAGATCAATTTCAGTTAATGTATCATTAGTTTGAAAAATTATAGTCTCAAAAAAATATTATAAATTCATTTGTTACATACTAACCAAAACAAAAATAAAATATAAAATCGAAAATATTTCGGGGGGGGGGGGGGGGGGGCTTTGGCCCCCAGCCCCCCCCCCCCCTGGGTACGCCACTGACTGCAGGGTTAATGAAAACGTGAGAAATAAATTAAGGGGTCGTTTTTGTACTTTATTTTCAATTTTTAAATGCCCATCTAAACCCTTGGGTATCCTGTTGAACAATAATGGTACTCATGTCAAATGAAGCGCATTAAGTCACTGATTATGGGAAAAATAACTAAAAAATATGGAAGTATACTTTAAGGTCTCAGCCCGTGTATAGTTAAAGTTATTAATTTGATCCATTATTACTTCTTTGATGAAGAACATGGAAAAAGCAGACTTAGGCGACGTCAATTACATTTGAAAATCGTTCACTTATGAAATTTTTCAGTATCATTAATAATATCAGACCTACACTCACACTTGTGAGCTTAATCGCGTCCTTGGAAAATTTGTAAAATCTTTAATACCAAACATGGGCATTAGTAACAACATCTGGGTATTTAATTACAGGGCAATTACTCAATTACACCCAATTACATGTAATTGAACATAAAACGTAATTGGCCTGTAATTAAATACACAGATATTAGAATTATGTCCCATGTCTGGTATTGACAAAATTGAAAATTTCCCAAGGAAGCGTTTAAGCCCACAAGTGTGAGCGTAGGTCTGAAATTATTAATGATATAGAAAAATTTCACAAGTGAACGATTTTGAAATGTACTTGACGTCGCCCAAGTCTGGGAAAAAGAATACCGTAGGTTCTTCTGCAAGAAGTGCTATGTGTTTTTTAAGTAGTTTTAAGAAGAGAGCGCGCGAGAGAGATAGAAAGTGAGAGAGAGAAAAAACAGATTTATATTATCCTTTTAAGATAGAGGCAATTTAAACGAAGAAATTAATTGCAGGCAATTTTTGAATTCTCTTTTAAAGTTGATTCTAAAAATCATGAACATTTAAACGAAGAGTTTTTGCATGCAATTTTTTTGACATTTATTTTGCCAATCTTCTTTAATTGTTCATTCGTTGAAATTTAATTTATTCGTAATAATTTAAAATGATATAATTTAATAATATATATAATATCAAATAATATAATTTTTTATTTTACGAAATATTTTCGATACACAACACTTGAGAAGCCGAATACGAATAAAGCAAATTAACAAGAATACGAACGATAGCAAAAGAAATGTCAAAAAATATCTTGAAAAACGAAAACCGTGCAATTTTTGCTACACCGCTCGCTTCTCTACCCCGTTTGCCTACAAACAATAATTGCACGTAACGTTGCATGCAAAAATTGCGTCGTTTTAAATGGCCTCATATTTTACTGACATCATATGCCTTAATAATTCACGACCTCATTTACTGAAATACTGCATTAAAAGAAATCCAGATTTAATCTGTTACAGAGCGGTGCGTTTTTTTTAAAGAAAAGCTACACATAACACCTTTTGATGTATCCTTATTTCAAAATATGTTCACATAACACTTATTGTTCATAGAAAAAAAGTTGAATTTTTTATATATCAGTTACACATCGCACTTTTTGCTATCTTCTAAACCCATTTAAATATAGCAAAACCGCTTTGTAGATGTTAGGGGTGCCAAACGTGACTGATTTTTTAGATCCCGGGATTCAGAATTTTAAAAACTACTTTCCCTGGATTTATAGAAATCACGGGATTCCATACTTTTTTGGCATTTCGGAACTAATTTTTTTTATATTTCTTAGTTCATATAAAACTTTCGAAAAAAATAATTGATTAAAATATTTTACTATTCACATCTTACAGTTGAAATAACGGATTAAAAATGCGCTAGAAAGCTTAATAATTCCATTCTATCAGAAAACAAAAAAAAGTTCTATAAAATTATTTATAAAATATTTCTATTATGTAGAAGGATAGTATATGATGACATTAGAGAAAAGAATTGCCATTTAAAGTTTTAACTGAAAGTTAAACTGGCAATTATGATAATGACTAGAGAAAAAACAAACACACAATAAATAGAAATCGTTTGTGGTAAATTTCATTCTAACTCAACACACAGAGTAATGTGGGATTTAACGTTACCCAATTTCTTTAACGTGTGAGTTAAATAGAAGATATTTACGATTAACACTAAATGGCACGAAGAATGTTGATAAGGACCGTATTGGGTCAGAAAATGCATTCCATGTCTAATAACTTTTTCTGCGTTTTTTTTTCTAATAGTCAAAGTAAATTATCATATAAAAAATTGTAATTTTTCCGTTAATTTAGAGAAAAATTTTTCATGATCTCAAACCGAACGAATAAAATCTCACAAATATTTCTATTTATAAATTTTAGTGAAATGGTCAAATTTTGCAATTTTGGGCTGTAATGATCCCAAATACAAATGGGTTAAATATGAGCCTGGTAAAAAAAAAAAATAATTTTTTATAGCTTTTCTAGTCTAAGGAAAAATACAAAATGAAAAAAAATTTTAACAAATTTTTTTAACATTAGTTTTACAAAAATTAATTTTTTCTTGAAATTCGCTGTTTTTAAAACGCGGCACACGAAAATTGAAAAAGGGAATAAATACAATAATTTACAATTTATGTCTCCATCTTATATATTGCACACAGAAAACGGTTTCGTAGTTGCAACCGAATTTTTTGCCAACCGAATATTTGTGGTTCCACGTACTATCCCAACACACAGAGAAAAATTTAGTTATTGGCCAACTGAAATTTGGGTACTAGGACTGAAATTTGGTTATTAGGAATTTCAGTCGTTTGGTACAATTGAACATTAGTTTTCACCATAAAGTTCGGTTAACTAATCTGAATTTCATTTCTAACACCCAAAATATTCAGAAATCTAATGTAAATATCGTTGTACTAACTGATTTTATAAGTTGTTACCATTAAAATACACTTTTCAATTCGGTTGGCACTTTATTTCTCTGTGTGTATTATTAAATTTTAATTCTTGTGCAACAACCGACATTTATTTACAAATTTAGAATTTTTATTGTAACAATTGAGTATTTTATGTTTATGGACTATAATATTCTTTACATAGATTCACATGCGTTCAACAAAATTTATTTTATTAACAAAAAAATTTTATGAATCGAACTGGGCTCGAACCGGCGAACTTCCGTTTGTCCGGCAAGTACTTTACCTCTAGCCTAAACCCAATTTCAATATGTTGTTTTTTAAATTTCAACCTTGAATATTTTCTAGTTTCAAATTTAAATGCATGTCTAAAAATAGATTTGTATGTACAATAGAAATTATGTTCCTAATCTCAATGTTTTATAAGAGTTACCAAAAACTATTAAAAAATTTATATTATTTTAAAATTATTTAATTAATGAACATTTCTTATCCGCGAACTGGGCTCGAAACGGCGGCCTCCTGCTTGTCAGGCAATTACTTTACCTCTAACTTAAACCCAATTTGAAATTGTATTTTCCCATTTCAACCTTGAATGTTTTTTTGTTTCAAATTAAAATATGTATGTATAAAAATAGATTTGTATGAACAACAGAAATTCGGTTGCTGATCTCAATGTTTTATTAGAATTACCAAAACTTTTAAAAAAATTAATATATTATATTTAAGATTATTTTATTAAAAAATTCTTATGCCGCGAACTGGATATGAACCGGTGACCTTCTGCTTGTCGCAATTACTTTACCTCTAGCCCACGACCAATTTGAATTTGTATTTTCAAATTTCTAACTTGAATATTTTTTTTCTTTCAAATTTATATATGAATGTCTTAAAATAGATTTGTACGTACAACAGAAAATTGAGTTGCTAATCTTAATATTTTATTAGAGTTACCAAAACTATTAAAAAACTTCATATTATTTTTTGAAATTGGTAACGAAAACTTATATTTTGAATAGAGTGATTGTTTTTTTTTTGCAGGCGAAACTAATATTCGATTTTAAGTGCAATTATTTATTGAAGGGATAAAATCTCCGAAAAGTGGTTTGTTGTTTATAATAAAGGAAATGTAGAAGATAATATATTTTCAATATTGGTAAGGAAAACCAATGGTGTGAATGATGTGACTGTGTTTTGGTTAATTTCATATTCAATATTGTTTAATTATTCTGATGATGAATTTAAAGTACTTAAAATAAAAATTATTGAATAATAATTAAATTTTGTTAGTTAGTCCCGGTTCATACACGGCAATTTTACTTGCGCAAGTTTTCTTCAATTCTCCTTTGAACTTGCTTTTGTGTTCACACAGGAAAAGTTTGTTTCAGCAATTTTCGTATATCAACCTGCAGCCAACTTTGTATTGAAAATTGCGGATGACAAAACAAAACGGAATTGGAGTATGGGCAAGTCTGTACCCCCCTTCCATTCTCTTTTCCTCCCTATTCTAAAGGGTCCGCCAAATAATTTTTTTTTTTTTTAAATGCTATAAAAAAACTACTGAATATTTTCTCAAATTTCTTTTTTTATTTGAAAGTACAATCCTTCCGGTTAATAATGGAAAATAATTTCATTCAAATGGCTGCCTCGGCTGGCCATGCAGTAGCCATACGATCGGTCCAATTTTTAAGCACATTATCGACTGTAACGGCCACTCCTTGCTCATTTTCAAAGAAAAATGGCCCAATTATGCCTCTGGACCAAAATCCGCACAAAACAGTGACTCGTTTTGGGTGTATCTGCACACATTCTGCAACATTACCAGCGTTGTTCAAGCGTATACACAACCATATTCGTTCAGCGGAAGGATAAAACTAATTATCTGTCAAATCAGACATGAGCTAAGTGTTACCATTCACGAAATAAGCACTAGTTGAAAAAAAAAGTTAGATGGCGGACCCTTTATAAACTCAAGACTTGCGCAAGTAAAATTGCCGTGTGTGAACCGGGACTTACAATGGAATTCCAACAAATTTATTCTGTGTGTGTGTGTAACCAAGAATTTTACTTTGTGTTCAAAAGTTTTATTTTATATTCAAAAGTTTTGTTAGATTAAAATTCATGGGAAAAAAATTCCCTAACTTTTTCAAAATATTCGAAAAAAAAAAAATTATTTGAAAAAAATATTTTTTTAAAAACTTAAAAAAAAGATAAACAGAAACATAATTAACACCGACAACTCAGAAAAAAAAATTTTAGTTTTTAATAAGATACACTCTAAAAAATGATTGTAAATTTACTACTATAAAACGTATTATTACGCTAATTCGGTAAATTTATACATCAAAATGCGTAAAACTATTTTGCGCACACTTTTATATACAATAATACCCACTTACAGTATTTTTACCAATTATGTGTTTACAATTAAACACATTATGCCTAAAAGTAGTATTATTTTGTTAAATAAAATTTTCACGCACAAAGTTTGTAACTTCCCTGCAGGAAATGTCAATAGTGAAAAAGTATTGATTCACTATTGACTGTGTCACCAGTACTACTGACCAAATATTCCCCAGGCAATGTACTTTGCTATAGACATTTAACATGTACGTGTCATTGAAAATCACTAGTGACATTAGAATTATTGACTAGGTAGTGAATAGGTAGTTCTTATGGGACTATATGTAGACATTGGAACCAAAGATTCACTAGTGCCTAGGTAGTTCTTATGGCACCATATGTAGACATTAGAAACATAGATTCACTAGTGACTAGGTAGTTCTTATGGGACCATATGCAGACATTGGACCAAAGATTTACTAGTGACTCGTTAGTTCTTATGGGACCACATGTAGACATAAGAACCATAGATTCACTAGTGACTAATTAGTTCTAATGGGACCATATGTAGACATTGGAACCAAAAATTTACTAGTGAGTTAATAAAGTAAAAAGTGTAGACGCTTAGTTGACAATGTCAACAAAATAGTAGACAAAAGTGGAGACTTGGAGACACTTGACCCCAAGCTTCCTGCAGGGTTATAATAGTAACAAATATTTTGACATTTTTAAATTGAAAAAAAATTAAACAAATTGAAAAAAGCCAAAAAAATCTAAAAAATTTAATTTATTGAGAATTTTAATGAAAAAAAAATGTATAACTGTAGTATTTGTGATAGTGTTTAGTTTATAGTTTATTTCCAAGTGTTTGCAGCCTAATTGTGGAAAAATATTTTCAAAATATAATATATGTACAGAGCTTTAAAGAAAAAATTCTTCATTCGATTTATTCTGTCGGTTTTAACTCAATCGATTTAAAAATATCGCCAATATTGAAAAAATTGCCAAAATTGAAAAAATCGCCAAAAATCGCTAAAATTGAGAAAATCTTTAAGATGAAAAAAAATCACCAAAATTGAAAAAAAACGTTAAAATTAATAAAAAAAAAAATCGCTGATATTAAAAAAAATCTCCAAATTTGAAAAAAACGTTAAAATTTAAAGATAATCGCCAAAAATGAAAAAATCGCTGAAATTTAAAAAAATGCCAAAAAAATTAGAAAAAATCCCTAAAACTAAAAAAAAATCGGCAAAAATTAAAAAAATCGCCAAAAATTAGAAAAATAGCTAAAAATGAAAAAAATTCCGAAATTAAAAATAAAAAATTTGCAAAAAAAATCGCCAAAAATGAAACAAATTTTCAAAATGGAAAGAAAGCTTAAATTGAAAAACGAAAAATATTGACGAGAAACTTAAAATAGCTGTAAATGTATCTTTATTAGTTTTCGAAACACAGGCGATGTTCCAAATAAATTCTCTTTTTGCTTTGCGATGTTTTGTTTTTGAGAAAAACGCGATCTAGGAACCTAGCCAATCAGGCCGGTATTGGGGTTGAGTTTTGAACACCTGTGAAAACATTTTTCCAGTTGCTTTTTTATTTTTTGAGCTATGGACGTTTTTATTTATTCAATTTTAAAAAGGTACATATTACGAAAAGTAATGGAGCTGGGGGAAAAATTGCTGCACCATTGTTCAAAACTCAACCCGATATTAAGATCCTTTATTTATAAATTATAATTATTTATTTCCAATATTTCGACTCCACATATATTCCTTCTTCAGGGAACAATTATTATAATTTGATTGATAATAATTGATTTGATTGTTTTAACAATTTAAAACTTATATATCGCACTTGATCAACAAGAGGGTATTAACTCAAAATTTTAAAATTTTCAGTAGAGTCAAAAAACTGTTTAGGCCACATTTTAACAGAATTTAAAAATTCAAACATATCATAACAAGCAAATTCCATTTGAAAATATATATACATTGTTTTTATTTTAAATTTTATTTTAATTATTTATTTATTATTCTTCAATTAAATAACCGAGCCCAAAGGGCCATATATGGCTAAGAAATAACTACAACACAAGACTACTGTATTATATAAAACAAAAATATAAATAACAATATAATATTAAAAAAAAGAGAAATAAACATATATGTATTATAAAATAGCAAAAACATTAGAAGTTAAAAGAAAGAAGAGAAAAACAATATAAAGGCACTGTAAACCATTGCAAAAAAAATCAATTTTTTGAGTTAATACCATTTTTTTTTTGAAATTTTATCGATTTAAATTTATAGAATAAAACAAATTTTATCAACAAAACAGTATCAACTCAAAATACAACCAAATATAAATAAAACAGTTTAATTATTTTTAACATAAATAAAGGCTCAAATCAAAATAATACCTTTTTTATGAAAATATACGATTCATTTCTATTTGAACTTTTGTATTAACTCGAAATAATACCTTTTTGTTGAAATAAAGGTAGTCACTGCATTATCATGAAAATGGTCTCAAAAGTGGTTTTCGAGATGAAAGAGTAATCGGAATACGTTGAAATTTTTACAATAGATAGATATTGATGTTGTTAGTTGATTTCTTGAAAAAGGTGCTATTTTAAAAATTTTGAGTTAATACCCTCTTGTTGATCAAGTGATAAACAAGATATGTATAAACATTTTTTTTTTAAGGCGGGTAATCAAAAATATTTTCTGTCAATATAAAAAAAAAAATATCCCAGAAAACAAAAATAAATGTAATAAATATTTTTATTTTTTCATATTGACAGAAAATATTTTTGATATTTTATCCTTCAAATTATAATAATTGACGAAATATTGGAAATAAATAATTATAATTTATAAATAAAGGATCTTAAGCACGTTTAAAATAAGAAGAATTAAATAAAAAAAAGATCAAAGAAAACTTAACATTTTATAAGAAATATATTTTTAATGAAAATGAAGTTATTCAAGTTCGAGGTCGTATTCTACATTTATTTACCAGAATATTGTCCTAGTAAATAAATTATAGAATTTTTTTAGTTTTTCAATTTATTCTTTGACCACACCTTCAAGAATTTGTTGATAGATCCATTTCGGGGAGTTTCTAGTTCCCCATCATCAGAACAATTTAGAAAGAGTGGTAACATCATCATGCTTAAACTTGAAAATATATACAACTCATTTTTCTAACAAAATGAGAAGTATTTGAAGTTACCAATAATAATCAAAAAACAAATTGAAATACTTTATGTTATTATTGGTAACTTCAAATACTTCTCATTTTGTTAGAAAAATGAGTTGTATATATTTTCAAGTTTAAGCATGATGATGTTACCACTCTTTCTAAATTGTTCTGATGATGGGGAACTAGAAACTCCCCGAAATGGATCTATCAACAAATTCTTGAAGGTGTGGTCAAAGAATAAATTGAAAAACTAAAAAATTCTATAATTTATTTACTAGTACAATATTCTGGTAAATAAATGTAGAATACGACCTCGAACTTGAATAACTTCATTTTCATTGCACAATAAAGGTCGAATAAATCATAATTTTTATTAACAATAAAAATTATATCAATCAAATATATTTTTAATGAAAAAAACTATTTTTACATTGTAAATTGTTCAAAATTGATTAATCACAATTACTTAATTCCGAAAGATAAAATATCTGGCGCATCGTTAACCCATGTTAACCGGAGTTCAAAATTGTCCCACAAAATAAAATTAATGGTTACAACAGAATTTTGTTTAAATTTACTAACTGAAAACAAGCTTAGTAAAATTTTCAAAGTAATAAATCATTAGAGTTCAAAAATATTAACTCTTGTTGACCGAAAAAAAATCGAAACGGATTTTTGCACATAGGATGATTTTGATGAATACCAATTTTCGGCAAGTATTAAGATTCAAACATACAAAAAAGTGGATATTATTATTAAAATATCCATTTTTTGCCTCATGTATACAAAGGTTTGTTCTTTCTTTAAAATATTTTATTTTATTAGAAAATATTTAGTCAAAATTAAAATTTTAATATGGATACTAAAATATATATAATATATATATAGTACATCTCGTTTGCGAAGTTCCCATATATAAACACATACAAATTGGTACGAAATATCAAATTAGATATAACTTGATACAATTTTATCCGAGATTTGTTCATATCCGGAACATTAAATTATATCTAATTGGAATAAAATATGTCTGATTTCATATAATTTTAGCCGTTAGTTGGTATGGTTTTTGTAACTTAAAGTTATGCTTAAAAGTATTTAAGTTGAAAATTTAAATTTATAGAAAACAACAATTTTGAAGATCCAACTTTTTTTTAACAAAACAACGAAATTTTTAAAATTATCCAGAATAAATTTTTTAATTTGAAATTATATAAAAAAAGCACTTCACTTCAAAACAGTGTTGCCAGAAGTAGGGGAAAATCCCTACATGTAGGTTTTTTTGCCTTCAAAATAAAGTCGTAGGGGAAAAGGGACAGATATTTCAAATTAGTCAAAATATAGGTACTTTTTCCAAATAATGCAAATCTTTTCAAAACAGCTATTTCTACATTTTTTTGTAAAATGATTATATTTTGACAGATATTTCCGTAGAAAAAATTGGTTTCTTATAATTTGTCATTTTAATAGATGATTGTTTGATTTTTAACTAACAATCTCTTTGCAAGTTATTTAGAAAGTTATCCTTTGGCAGTTGTTGTGCAGCATTGTATGAACCGTAGGGTGGTCTTTCGTTATATGGGCGAAAAATAAAAATCAGATTTTGACTGTAAAAATTTTATTCAACAAAAATCAAAAACCTAGTGTTTGCTGTCAAGTATTTTATTAAACACATCTCAAGTATTAAATAAGCCAAGTACTGTGGATATCCGTTGGCAAATTTTTTTTTTTAGATCATTTTGGTTCTCGGGGATTTCAATGTTTTTTTTTTTAATTTTTATACATTTTTACTTTAAAACAAGGTTTTAATAATATTTCATCAATATTATTGTATATGCTCTTTTATATGATTGTAATAACTTTACTATAAAGTACTATTTTTTCTGTTGATAGTTAACCCATGTTAACCTGGGGTAAATATGACCCACATAAGAAAAATGCAGCTTTATGGTAAAATTTATAAATAAAATAAAAAAGCAATAATTCAATTTATAGTTATTCTAAAAAATTTTCGTTAACCGTTTCTAGTCTTCGAGTAGGTCAATTTAGTAAAAAATAAAACTTAAAACTTTTCCATAATAAAAATTTTGAGGGAAAAAAATTTACAGTATTAAATTAAAAATACGTTTTTCGAAAATACTCCTGAATATGTACAAAAAAATCAATTTTAATATGAATACAAATAACTGAATTTATAGTAAATAATTGATTTTAAAATGTAAATAAATTACAATTAGAAACATAAACAAAAATTAATTGTATGTCATCTTTGTGATTTTTGACTCTTTAAAATACGAGGGTCAATTGTGACCCCATGAAAACACAGGTTAACTATGATCACGAAAAATTATACTTTCTAATAAAGTTAATACAACTATATAAAATAGCATACACAATAACATTGAAATACAGTACTTTTCGTTTACAGTCACATCGCTTATAGTCCATTTAGCGATATAGTCCATTTTTACACTTTTACTGTCATCTAAAATCAAATTGCATACAAAATATTTAGGATATAGTCCATTCACGATATAATCACATTTGGCTTATATGCCACTAAACTATGGCTACTAAAAGTAAATTTATATGCAAATAATTTAAGTTATAGTCACAATACAGAAAATTTCTAATATAATTGTGAAATCTTGAATTTTTTTCGGTTTAAAATTATTTAAAAATTTAACAGGCTAAAACGAAAATTGGAACAAGGAAACTGAGCTGAATCGTTTCAAACATCGTTTTTATATTCCAAATTTTCCACCTGTTATATTAATAAATAAATTGCATATAGTCACATTTTATGATCACTATATCACAATTTAATTATAGGCTACAAAATGGCATATAAAAAAACTAGCGATATAGTCACATTAGCGATATAGTCCACAACTTGTGTGCAACTAAGAGATGTGACTATAAGCGAAAAGTACTGTATTACAAAAATCTTTTAAAAAAAAAAGTCTATACAAATTTAAAAAAAAACATTGAAATCCGCTAGAATAAAAATGCTCTAACAAAAATTTTTGCCAACGGATATCCGTGATACTTATGTTATTTAATATTTGGGATGTGTTTAATAAAACATTTGACAGCGAGAACTAGTTTTTTGGTTTTTGTTGAATAAAATTTTCAAAAATGTAAAAAAGTAACTTTTAGGTACACCCCAAATATCTGTGCATATTCTTGACTGCAAGTTAGAATAAGTTAGCGATTTTCTGGGAAGGTAATATTTTTTATCTGAGTAGTTGTTATTGAACCCAACACAAAAATTATATTACATTTTTAAATTTAGACAAAAAACATTTTTTTTTGTTTTTTTATATTTGGTAAATTTTTCCAAGGAGGCCTTATACACATTCCCGTTATACTAGCACTCTAATTTTTTGCATGGTGAATTTTTGTATCCAAACAAATATTTTAAGAGGAGGGCAGCCCCAAAATTCGAAGGTTAAAAAATAAGGACACCCTAATGAACAGCTTCCCACCTATGAAAAACAAATGTTAAATTTCACCGACGAAAAGCAATACAATTTTTTAAGGGTTTTGTAAAAACGCACCACATAAAAATGAAATAATGAAATTAAACCGCTAGTATGAAAACTTTTTGATAGCTGGCATGATTTTTGTTTTGGCAAATATTGACAATTTTAAATCTATTCTAAAAAATATTTTGGCAAATTTAACAAATTTCTTTTTTCAAATAATTTTCGAACAAATTTTCGATAGTAGCATTTGGATATTAATTTTTGAAAATAATTGGAATTGTCGTCGAAAAAGTAAATTTTCAAAAAAAAAGTATGAAAATTTCAAAGTATATTTAGTTTATAAAAATGTAAAAAATTTCGTAGCGATTTCTGTAGGCGGAAAAATTCGACAATGTAGGGAGAAACGGGATTTGTATTGCTTAGTGTAGGTATTTTTTAAAAAAACCCATTGGCAACACTGCTTCAAAATGATTTCGTTATAAAATTAATATGGTTATATGTGAAGCCATATGTAATAAAGTCTTAAACTGCAGATAACTTAATTTGATATTGAACTTTACGAAAATATGTATGGAATTATATATAATGCTATATAAAATTATAAGGAAAATATTTTTATTATGACATCACATATAGTTCAATAAGACTTACCATAGGACCATATATAATCATATCGATCATTACATATATTTGGATTATTATTATATGGCTTATGTAGTTATATATGGAGACATATAATTACATCAAGAACCATATAAAATATTCTCTCTATAAAAATTATCAGATGTATTTCTATGTATTTCTATCATACTATATATGACTAGATATAACTACTTTCACCGGGGCATCAACATTATTTTATGTAACATATTTGACCTACGGAAAACATTGGTTAACGATGCACCAAATATTAATTGTTCCGCAACTAAGTAATTGTGATTAAATAAAACAATTTACAATATTAAATTAGTTTCTTTCATTAAAACTCTTATTTAAACACATTTTTTTACCTAAAAAACTGACTTTCTTCCAAATCCGCCAAATTGAAATCCACAGGGTAAGTGAGTAGAGGGATCTCTTTAGTTTTATTATTTTTTAAATTCCCATGATGTGTGTACAGAAAAGCGAACAAAGTTATTTTAATATTTGAAATCTTTAAATTTTTGAAAATTATTTATTGCAGCTGTGAAAATAATGAAACAGTTTAACAATCTTATAAAAACTAAATATTTGTTTTACAGTTTTGTTAGTTTTTTGTTTTTATATACATACATCGAGATTATTTTTATGTTATTTTTAATTTTTAACGAGCTTCCAACCTCCGTATATTTACAAAAATAAAGCAAATCAAACATATTAGCTAGGTTGATACTAGTATTTCGATCTGGCTAAAGATCTCATCAAAACCCGAAGTTTTAGAAAAGCTAGAGCCTCCATAATAGGCAGAACTTTAATAAAAGAACCTATCAATCATCAATTTTGTTCCATTCTTGTCTTCTTATGGTATGTTTCTGTATGACGTGTCACTCAAAAAAATCGTGTAAATGAGTGAATAAATTAATTTTGGGTTTTTGTATCGCAAACGTCACTTTATACTGAGTGAAAACGTAAGGACCGTCATTTTCGTTCTCTTTTTTCGGTTTCTATATTGCGATTTGAACAGACGTTCACAAAAAAGCGTTCGTCATGTAAACGTTCGTCCGAAACAAATTTTTATTTAACTAAAAAGTTTAATAAAAACATAATTGTGAGCAGCGAAAATAACCAAAAAAGGTAAATATGCAATTTGTACACAAAACACGTTGTTTTTATTTCTTTTGTTTGAAACATACTTGGAATTTTTTCATTACCGTTGGAGTTTCATTAGCATTAGTTAAATCAATGAAATTCATTATCATTAATTAAACAAATGCTAATGAAAATAATTTCATTACAATTGATATCGATGAAATTGTAATGAAATCATCAATTAATTAGTCCATTCAATTAATTAGTCTCATGTATGGTTTAAAAATTGTAGCTTAACGAATCCCATAGCAATTGATCCGAACATTTTTAATTGTGAATTTGTTTTGTTTTTTTTTATTACACAATTTAATTTTTAGAATACTTTAATTATTTTAAAATGAATACAATATTTTTCCAAAGAAATAACAGCTGTTTTTGTTTATATTTCATTTACACTGTTGGGTTGCCACCTACCAACAAAAAATGTGTTATTTATATATGAAAAAAGCTAACAAAAAACGAAAAACAATATCATGACAATCTCTACTGTTTGACATAACATAAAGCTTAACGTACTCAAACGTAAGTCAGGCGAACGAACTATAAAAACTCATTTCCTTACGTATTCGTTCGGGTGCCACACGTTCGTCTGAAATTAAATACACTGTGGTGCAAAATTATAGCCGAAACCAAATTTTCAGCACTTTTTATCTTTATCGGTGTATTTAAAAAAACTTACGCCCTGTTTCTAGAACACGTTTTGCTTCACGTTCGTCTAAAAACAATAACAAAATACATGCAATGCAAAAACAAAATACATGTAGTCACCCGTTCGTGTAGAGGCGAACGTGTTGTAGAAACCAGGGGTTAATAATATCAAGTTGTCGGCAATAATAACGCTATAAATATTCAATATAGTTTTTTAAAATAAGTTAATTTTATTTACAGTTATAACACAAAGTTTGTTTTTTTCTTGGTGCAAAATTATAGCCGCACTTATAAACATTAATAGAAAATATGTATTTAAAAAAAGCAATGAATTATTTTAAAATTATTTTTACATAAGTAGTGTGTGGGGCCTCCCTTTTTAGAGATGAGCTCAAAAATTCGTTGTAACATACTGTTGACTAGATTTAAACGAACTTCACTTGTGATGGCTTCCCAAGCTTCAATTACCACGGCTTTAAGATCCCCAATCGTGTCATATTGCTTGTTGTCACCATATATTTTGTATACAGTTATTCCCCAGATGTTTTCAATGGGGTTCTGATCAGGGGAACAGGCTGGCCATTGCAATTGAGCGATGTTGTGGGACTCTAACCACATGCGAGTATAGTTACTCGTGTAAACAGCAGCACTATCCTGCTGGAAAATCATATTTTTGTCACGATTTCGATGAAAAAAAATGGTTTTAGGTTTGTCTGGAGAAGAGTTGTGTACTCTGCCGAATTAATTTTGGTACTTGGGAAAGCCAACTCTAGCATGTCATCGGCACAAAACGCTCCCCAAACCATCAATGATCCACCACCAAAATTTCTTTTGAAAAAATATAGCGGTTCCTTAAGCAAATCTCTCCAATATGAATTGTACCCATCCGGACCGTCTAAGTTAAACTTTTTCTCATCCGAAAAAATTATCTGTAAAAATAAATTTAAATTCAAATCAATGCTGACTAGAGATAACTAAATGTGACTTACCTTATTCCAGTCCGTATTCATGTTATTTTTTGCAAAATCCAAGCGTGCACTTTTGTGCCGTGGCAGTAATCGTGGTGCATTCTTCATTTTTTGGCGGCAGTTTATTCTCCGAGCAATTCCTCGAAAACTAACGCCTTCTTCTTGAAAAGC